>JALHLI010000012.1:6171632-6536632 GCA_023349425.1 Anthopleura sola | reverse complement strand
TCTTTCACTCAGTACTCATTCTACAATGAAGAAAATAGTTGAATGGTAAGGTATTTTAGTGTGTCTGTTGTAAACCCTGGTCCCTAAAACAAATTTAAAATGACTTTTATGTAAGCTATGATTAAAATAATAATTAAATAGTTTAATGCTTGCGTGATTAACGTGATTTCAATTTTGCATAGTTGGTGAAGCAATACCTCCATCACTCAAATCAAGAAATAATCTATTATTCAACTACTTACTTCATTTGAGCAACATGGGCAACACATCGTACACCAAGATATCACAAGAAGAAACAGATTCGACGCCACCCAAAATCGTGAACATCTTCTCCTACATAACCTTCAGTTGGTTGTCCAATCTTCTTAAGACGGCCAGTCAAAGACCTTTAAAGGAAAATGATCTACCATGTCCTGCAGGTCAGACTTCCACCAGAAAGTGCTTACGGACGTACAAACATCAATGGAATAAACAGTTGACGACAGACAAGCCGCCAAAATTATGGAAAGTCTTGGTTCAATCTTTAGATAAACGTCACGTCTGCAGTATTTTGGTGGTTTTCTTTGTTTTTAGGTTTTGTCGCGTCCTACAGCCAGTATTTTTGAATTTAATTCTTAAGGAACTGATGCAAAGTGAAGATGAAGCAAAACTCGGTAAACCCGCAAGCAGTCAAGCATTTCGCGCGAATCACACATCAACAACGAAGAGCAGTACCTCAGTGACTAATAACATTAGTCGACAAATATCTTGGCAAATAGTTCTGTATGTGATCGGTTTATCGACAGTTTGTCTGATTCAAGCTTTTCTCAGGACACATTTGTATTATCTTGGAGCTTTAACTGCTTCTCACGTAAAGTCTGGCTTCATTGGCTTGGTGTACGATAAGGTATGTAACCTATATTCTTTGCATTTCTGTTAAAGGTTGCATCACCTATATCAGGGAATTATTTTTACATCAGCTCAGTTTTGATTGTTCTTCTCGGTCAAATATATCGCAGAAAGCCGTCCAAATTCTTTGAAATCTTTCAGGGAAGGTTTGGGGCTAACGAGCTATAATTCGACATGCAGGGGGTATTAGATCTGAATAAGAATTTCTCCACATTTTCGTTTAGTGTTGTTTTGTTCTGTTTTCAAGTATGTCATTGAATGTTCTTTTCGTCACATTCTTTACACCTTTTGCTTTTCATTTAGGCGAAATATACATTCATTTGCGCCAAGGGTTGAAACAATAAGGCTAATATACTTTCATTAATACGAACATGAACTTCATTAACGCGCGCGAAAGAACATTCAAGTATGCATTTACATATGTATTGACTTCAATGGCATACAACGGACATTCATTAGCATAATCGTTCGACAATCAAGAACGCCAAAACAAAATCAGTTGCATCATCTGACAATCATTCCTAAATAACAGAAATTCATTAACGCAATTTACATAGAGATGAACATTCCGCACTAGACAGGAAATGACGTCAAGTGAAACCCAGCTATTGCATCTCCGTACAATCACTCGTTGCAAATGAACAATCAATAACGTGAAAAAACAATCATTGGAGTAATATTGACAATCAATTATGGAAAAAGAAATTTCAAATTCACCGCAATCGAGCTCGCAGGATATTTTACTCCTCGAACGGGTTCAGCGCCGCGCCACTAAATTTATTCTCAGGTACCAACCAAATCTATCCTATAAAGACAGGCTTGTCAAACTTAACATACTTCCACTGTCTTACTGGCTTGAATACTTAGATCTCTTATATTTTTTCAAGTGTCGCCTTAGGCTTAACACTGTTGATCTATCTAGTTATGTAACTCCGTGCTCTCTTTCATCCAGATCCACAAGAAGCACTAATAGTACCGACTACAGGCTTAATTCATGCAAAACTTCTACTTACAGGGATTCCTTTTTCAATCGCATTGTTGTCTTGTGGAACTCACTGCCTCTAAGATTAAGTCTGTTAACTCAGTTTCGTCTTTTAAAACACTGCTAACGCTCTCACTAATTTTCTTTCTTGCATTCTACTTTTGACCCTGATCGTATCAGAACTTATAAAACTGTCTATGTGCGTAAGTTCCCAAGCTAATAACGACAGTCCAACTATTGGAAAACACCCCTTAATATGTCGCTATATCAAGCGAGTTTTCCAAGAGAAGCCACCAACTCCGAAATTTTCAGAGATTTGGCCAGTTGATCAAGTACTGCAGGCTTTAGAACAGGCGACCTCTCTGGAGGAGCTCTATCTGAAAGATCTAACATTAAAATTGATTATGTTGGTGACCTTGGTAACAGGGCAGAGGTGCCAAACACTCAGTTATTTGGATATATCTGAAAAACACATGAAAAAATTCCCGAAGTACTTTAGTTTCGCATTAACTGGTCACGTGAAACAAAGTAGACCAGGTCAAATGTTTGTTAATGTTCGTTTATTTCAATATCCAATGAACAAGAACATTTGTGTTTATGCTACGTTAGAACATTATTTAAAAGTAACAGAAACGTTACGAAAGTCATCTCAACTTTTTGTGTCTTATGTCAAGCCACATGATAAAGTATCTTGTTCCACCATTGGAAGGTGGTTAAAAACTGGCCTAGCTCAAGCAGGTATTGATATTAGTGTTTATCAAGCCCATAGTACCCGCAGTGCATCCACTAGTAAAGCTGCCGGGTTAATTCCAGTCGATGCAGTGATGAAATTAGCTGGCTGGTCGCAGGAGTCCACATTTCGAAGATATTATGATAAAATTGTGACACTTACTGATGAGATGAATAAAGCCGTCCTGGATTAATTTCGAGTGATAACAATCGTTGTCTAGTGTTATTAAAACTTTGCAAATAAATTGGAAGTTTCTTCTTTATTGGTCCATTTGGGCCCGCAGCTTTAAAATCTCATGTTAACCCGTATGTACGTAATGATTTGATAGAATTAAAAAATTAAACAAGACTTACCTTAAGTTGAAGTTTGATGGTAGTTCTATCAAATCATTTGTAGTACAATAGGGTTAACATGCTCACCCTTTACATACCCTCCCTTGTATGTTAGTTTTATTGCGTGCCCAAATGATTTGAAAGACTGATTCGCGGCGGTGCGTGCGCATCTCATGTTAACCCTATTGTACTACAAATGATTTGATAGAATTACCATCAAACTTCAACTTAAGGGAAGTCTTGTTTAATTTTTCTAATTTTTCATTAATTTTTCGAGAACTTAGCTGGTATTTCCTATACTAATATTCGATTCGTGTTTCTTTAGATCATTTCCAACCCACGTTATCATCTCGACAACTTCACTTCTGGTCACATGCTGAGCCTGATATCAAAGGATTTAGAGACATTAGAATACGTTTTTATGTACAGTCCAATCTTCATTCAAGCGCCACTTGAGCTGTTGGTGGTTGTGTTGCTTCTTTGGCAGCTGGTTGGAATTGAGATTGCGGCAGCCATCGGATACCTGTCTATTATCCTTATGTGCAACTTTGCAATTGGTAGAGTATTGCGGCAGATTCGTGTCAAAATGACAAGAACAACAGACCTTCGTTTGAAGTTATTATGTGACGCCGTTGCGGGAATACGAGTCATCAAGATGAATGTGTTGGAGACATTAATGGAGCGAGTAATTGGACAAGCAAGAAGGTAAAATTTAAATGTGAATATCTCTCATTTCTGCGCTTCAAAGCCATTTCCAACACCTATTATAATCAATATTAAACTGTCCTCACTAAAACATTCAGTTTAGCGGGCCAAACGCCAAGCGCGCGGGCTCCAAATGCATTTACCGCCCTGCTTCGGTGTGATTGGTTGAGAGAATGTCTTACGACTGCTGTCAGCCAATCAAATCTTAAGGAAACCATTTCAAAGCGTGTGCATTTGATGTTTACTTGTTTTGTATGTATAAAAACTTTATTTTTGAATGAAAATGTTTCTCATAAAGATTCTAACTTTAGATATTGAAGACTTTGTATAATTTATTCTTGTATATTAATGATAATGATAATAACATGGCTTTTGTCGAGCATATTGTTTATTTGTGGCCCTTGTAGCTGCGCTCGGGCACAAAATTGATGTTATTGTCCTATTGATGAACACTCACATTGATTCGCATTCTATATTTCCTTACAGCCAAGAAATTAAGCAAGCCTTCTCGAATAATGTCTTCAGAGGTTTGTTTTACACGTTGAATTTAACTTTGATGAACAACGCTTCATTCCTAGCCATCACTGTTTTGTTGTATACGGGCCACGTGATCGATGCCAGGAATGTCTTTACGCTATTGACTTTCATGTGTATTTTTCCTACATCTGTATACTGGTTTACGCTTGCAGTAGAATATGTGAGCAACCTTAAAGTAAGCATACAAAGAATTCAGGACTTTTTATTGAGTGACAAGCATAAAAATGAGGATGGACAGATTAACAACAATCAGCTCAAGGTGGACATTAAGCCGACAATTCCAGACACTGACTACGAATCATTACCGATCATGAGCGAAGATTATTGTCCGTCTCCAAAGATAATCCCTGGACTACATTTATCTAAAGTTGTCAGCAAAACTCCTCATTCTTTCAATAACAACATCGCAAGTGGTAAATTGCTTTTGAACGGAATAGACTTACAGACCAATGACTCCAAACTTGTAGCAGTCATCGGTAAGATCGGCTGTGGTAAATCATCGTTACTTAATATTATTCTAGGGGAACTTCCCCTTACACAGGGACATGTTCTCGTCAAAGGCAACATAGCTATCGTTCCTCAAACAGCTTGGGTGTTTTCTGGTACCATACGGGACAACATTCTTTTTGGTGGTGCTTTTGACAAGAAAAGGTACGACGAGACTGTTAGGGCATGCGCACTCGATACCGACTTCAACATATTTCCACACGGTGACTTGACCTATGTTGGGGAAAGAGGCGCCAGACTAAGTGGTGGTCAGCGAGCAAGAGTCAATTTGGCACGCGCAGTATATCAAGATGCAGACATCTATCTACTCGACGATCCACTCAGTGCCATTGATTCTAAAGTCGGGCGTCATGTGTTTAATGAGTGCATTATTGGACTATTGTCTAATCGACTTCGAGTACTTGTCACTCATCACGTGCACTATTTGAAGGATGTGGATGAAATTGTGATCATGGAGAATGGGACGATTGTTAAACAAGGGACCATTGGTGAGATAGACATGCCTGATGAAGGTCTTGAGAAAATAATGAGTATAAGACAAAATGGAAAGTATGAAGCTGTCGTTGCCAAGGAAAATGAAAAGATGGACCATCGAGTGAAAGATGACGATGAAGACAATAATAGAATGGAAGAAGAAGAGAAACGTGCGGGAAACGTCTCCTTCAAAACGTACTGGAAGTACATGCGGTCTGGAAGCAGTATTCCTGTGCTAATCATGTTACTTTTACTGGGATTACTTTGCCAGTGTAAGTCTACTCAATATCTATCGTAAAATTCAAAACAACAGTTTAATTTATTCAAATACTGTTTGCTGATGTACTTTTTTTTGAATTCCATTTTCAGGTTCATCAAATGGCGCTTACTTTTGGCTTTTACACTGGATCAAACTTTCCCCAAAACAGCAACAGAGTTTGACAAACCTTTACATCTTTTCAGCAATAGCCTTTTGCTCTTTTTTCTTCTTCCTTTTGTTCACAATTGGTGTACTCAATCTGAGTCTAAATGCATCCAAAGAGTTGCACAAGCAAATGTTATCTACTATATTGAGATGCCCCATAAGGTTTTTCGATACCAATCCACCAGGAAGAATCCTCAACCGTTTTTCACAAGATACGTTTGTAATGGATGACACCCTAGTGGAGCTCTCTCTCCGCAATTTCATAATGTTTTTTACATACACTTTTGATTTTGGAATCATGTGCGTAACCAATCCAATATTGTTGGTGCCTACTTTACTTGCTATATGTGTTATAATATATGAGACAAAGTATTACTTACAGGCGTCACGAGAGGCTCAACGAATAATGGCCATGTGCGGAAGTCCTGTTTATGAACACTTCGTGCAAACCATTGAAGGAGCACCCGTTATCAGAGCATTTGATCGAAAAGAGCTTCAAAATAAGAAAATGCAAAGGTAAGTGCTCATTCTAACTAGCACAAAGCTACATGAAGTTGGGTATAGTTGAAGTTCATGAGTCATGTAACTAATATACATATACTGGATTCCTTCTCAGGCATCAAGATGACATGAATAAGGCAATGCTAGTGGTATTTGGTCTCAAATCGTGGATGATTTTTAGAGTGGATTTGATCTTTACATTATGCGTGACGTGTGTTGCAGTTGTGTCTCTGTTGACCAGTCATGATAGCAGTAAGTCTAGTGTTAATGTTTTCTCACTTTCCTTGTGTAGCTTTATTTTTCATATTTCCACTATTGTGCGCACTAAGCAGGCGTCAGGGTTGGTTAAAGCGAACTTTGTTTATTCATTTAGTGAAATTCAAATTACTATCTATTCATAAGACAATTTAATTCGAGGAGAGCTTACAGTGCGGACATTCGAACCATGAATACTTTTTGTTTCATGACTATCCAATCAGCACTCTCCGTAAAAAGAAAGGAATGAAACATTCTTTTAGGCGCCATCCAATCACAACAAACCACGGAAAATCTTTAGAAGTTTATTTAGAACTTTCTCATGTAAACTTATGAACTGCTAAATCACAAAATTTATGCCATTTGTTGTGAATGGATAATGGCTAAATAATACTGGATCCCTTTTTCTATGGAGAGCGCTGATTGGATAGTTATGAAAAATATCAAAAAAGCCTTGAAGTGTTCATGGTTCGAGTGTCCGAACGGTAAAACAGAATACAATGAATTCGTAAGAAAAATAATGACGCTCCAGCTCATATTTCATTTTAGTCAAACTTATACAAAGCACCTGATCTACTGTATTCCACCTTTCATTTCAGCTTCAGTGGGTTTTCTGATTTTCTATGCAATAAAACTGTCATCTACATGCAATATTGCCTTCGCTGTAGGAAACATGGAGAATGCTATGACATCAGTAGAGAGAGTGATTCATTACACTGAGCTTGAAAGGAATCCTGGCTATGAGGTGAAGACACGACCACCACAACAATGGCCTACAAATGGCTCTCTGTCCTTCAATGATGTTAAGCTTTCATACTATCCTGGAGCACCGCAGGCACTCAAAGGCATCAACTTAAGCATCGGAAGTGGAGAGAAGATTGGAATCGTGGGACGGACGGGTGCTGGAAAATCTTCCATCATATCAGCTCTCTTTCGACTTCCTCAAGTGCATTCTGGGTCCATTGTCATCGACCAAGTCGTCATTGAAGATCTTAGCGTTCAAGACAGTCGCAGTGCCATTGGTTGTATTCCACAAGACCCATTTCTATTTACAGGAAGTGTTCGATATAACTTGGATCCAACAGGAAACTGCACAACTAGTCAGCTGTGGTCGGTGTTGGGACAAGTACAACTGAAACCGTTAGTAGAGTCCATGCCCGACGGTCTTGAACACATGGTCAAGGAAGGGGGGTCCAATTTAAGCGTGGGCCAAAGACAGCTATTATGCCTTGCACGAGCACTTTTGCAGAAGAAAAAGATAATAGTATTGGACGAAGCTACTGCCAACGTAGACTTTGCCACAGACAGAATCATTCAAGACACCATCAAATACCAACTAAAAGAACAAACTGTTCTGGCTGTAGCACATCGTCTGGACACCATTCTTGATTATGACAGAGTTGTTGTTATTGAGAAAGGGAAAGTAGTAGAAACTGGTCAGCCTAGAATTCTGATGTTACAAGAGAACAGCATGTTTGGTTCTCTGTATCAAACTTATATCCAATCTCATTGTACTGGAGATTCTTCATGAAAATAATGTAAAGACATGTATATCTTTATTAGTTATTTCAAAGAGCACAAAAACATCTTATTACTTATCATGTAAACAGTTAGGGCGGAGATGACTGCATGATACAAAAAACGAGTGTGAAAATTCCGTACAATTGTCTCCCCATGAAGTTATTTGTTTATTTTAGACAGGGCTAAACACCTGTGCGCATGCGCCAAATTGTCAATGAAAACAGACATGGCCGCTTGAAAACTTCGCATCAAACACTCAAATTGGTCGAGGTTTTCTGGGAAAAGCGTTTTAGTTCAAACATTATGAAAGTTCTACATACCGTAAAAATAAACCTTAGCCATTGGTTAACAGACTAAAATGCAATTTTTTTTAACTTTCGAGAAATGAGCTTAACTTTTGGGCTTTTGTATAGTAGCCGACTTTGAGGATTTTTCGAAACCATAGGCATTTTTTATAGGTTTTATTTTTCAGTTTACCATACTCACCTGATTCATACACCTTAGTCGAGTTTGGCAAATACATTGTTGAGTTCTTCATTATTATTGAGATCTCGACGAGTTCCTAAAAATCTCGACGAAATTTAAAATTCGATGAGATTTTCTTTAACTCGAAGAAAACTCGACAAGTTTGTTACTAAATCTCGACGAGTTTCTTAAGATCTCGACGAAAACTTATCAGTCACTCAAGTTTCTTCACTAAATCTCCACGAGATTTTGAATTCAGTGGAAGTGTTTTGAATATGTTTTTGAAAATAGACCATTTGCAAAAATGATTTATATAATTTTCATAAATCAAATGCTGACTTATAATTGTGGAATTGTTTTGAACTGTAGGATCACTAGTGAATTAAGGTGACTGACTACTTTTGAACGTTCAATTTGAGCCCACGATTGGCGTGCGCACAAAAAGTGTGGAAAACCGCATAAGAAAGCTTCGGATTTTATTGAAGAACCATACAGGTTTTGAACTCCAACAGGACAAAACCCCCGTGATATGTTCCCTAAATCGTTCTTGACCTTGATGAATGCTTCCAGCAACAAATAATTTTGAGCTGGACATAGTTAGAATGCGGAAAAAAAATACTTACTTGTTTTGATTTCCTCAGCGCCAACCGTCACCAAGACTATATAAACGAAGTCCCACGTGCGCTTAAACTTATTAAACACATTAAAACATGGTTGCTGTTAACGTTTTAAAAAGATCTATTTGTATTTATAACAAGGTCTTAAGTACAACAGGGTTGCTTTCTCAGTTTATGCTCGCCTCAGTGTCTGAAAAAAACAAGCAATTATTGCCATACTTGTTTTCTAACTTAAGATAACAGCGCTTCCTACCACTCGAAGGCCAAAACAGTGCTGTTCGCAGCATTCCCCTTTCTATTAGAAACTACTAGTTTAATTATTTGAGCACCAGCTCGAAACTAAGTCTCGGCTCTAGGATAAAATCCGAAGTTTCCTTTTGATTGCTGAACAATAACAGTAGTTAAACAGCTTAAAGATACCCCGTTAAAGTTCGCAAAATGCCCTGACTTCGGGGCTTGATATCTTCGCAAAGAATAAGCCAAATCTCGTAGTTGAAACGCCATTTTGAAGAGCAGCTCTTGATCGGGGCACACAATAGCATATTTGGTCCGAATGTCCATGTATGTACCATCGCAGGAAGGTCCCTAAGCTCGCGAATGAATCAGAAATGTCAGCGGTCTTTACTAAACTTGCGGGAAATTTTGAAAAACGCGCGAGTTTCTACTAAAAAAATTCTAAGATAAAGTCGAGATGGGCCTTAATCTTGATTCCCTTGTTTACATATCTTCGATAGAGTAGGTTTTTTTGTTTCCACTTATAAAACGCATGCGCAATGTGCCCATTGAATACCGCTGACCGCACTTGCATATCGCAGTTTTCTGGCGATGATCTATTTAAACAGTCGTGATAAAAAAGTAAATTTTTCACCGTAAAAAATAAGAAAGATCACTTACTGACGTTTCGGAAAGAAACGAAACGTCAGTAAGTGATCTTTCTTATTTTTTACGGTGTAAAATTTAGTACCTTTTTATCACAACTGTTTCATTAGAAACACCGACGCAGCCCACACTAGCTCACTGCTAGTGATCTCTTTAGATCTATTTAATTTCCACTTTTTATTGTTGATGAAAAAATAAAAAAACTTTTGGAATCAGCGTTAAATTCTGTGTAATATATCTTTCTAACAACATTTTGTGATTATTCCTTGCTACAGTAGTCACTTGTCACCCTAAGGTAACGTAGCAGTGGGTTTCATATTCACCAGGGAAAAAAAGTGGGGACAAAAGAATGTTGTTGTTCAGGCAGCATTAACACGTGATTTGCCAAGTATAATTTAATATCACAGACTCGAGGATTTATGTTAAAGGCTTGAGACTTTAATAGTACCTGTGAATGAAAAGCAATGGTTACAAGCAATACTTATTTAACTTATCTATTTATATTTTTATCTATTTTTCTATATTGTAAAGAGCATTGAGACTCTTGTTTGTCATGCGCTTTTTTTAAGAAATAAAGTATTATTATTATTATTATTATTATTATTATTATTATTATTATTATTATTTGACAAAAACTACTTACACAAATGAACGCTGCAGCGTGTTGTGGGTGACTGCCTTTGTTCAAAATATCTATTTAATTACGTGGTAATACGGAGAGTTGTTCCCGAGTCTCCCTGGACAGAGGCTAATGTTGATACAACACACTCCAAACTCAACTACTTCTCTACATATGATACTCTCAGTAAACGCACAACTCTCAACTCATATGTTGATTTTTACGGAGGGAGAAAAATCGTGTCGAGGACTATTAGAAAAACCCTCGTAGCAAGGGAGAGAAAAACACATGTGAAACTCTATTCACATGTCTCATCCGCAGGAATCAAACCCACGACCCGAATCGTAGTACTCATTGCTGCGAACGTTTTACCGCTACGCCAATCTAGCTCCTTCTTTTTTCCTAAATTCATATGAATGTTTACCAACCGAAATATTTAAAGAAGGACGTCGTCAATTCCTTACCAATTGACTGTAATTATGCACATAGCTGATTATCAGACACTGAGTAATACTCAAGGGGGACGAGAAACACGACAAAATAAACGAATGAAAAAACGTTATTTGACACTAACACTATCTATCAAGAAACCCAAAGGTTTTTTTTCTTTGTTGTCAATGTCAGATTGGGAAATAGCCATCAAGCAGAGCGTTGGTTATATTTTGCATTCAACTGAAACAGAGCAAAGCACAATTGAAGCGCACATGAACCCTCTTTCACTCAGTACTCATTCTACAATGAAGAAAATAGTTGAATGGTAAGGTATTTTAGTGTGTCTGTTGTAAACCCTGGTCATTATAAGAAAACAAATTTAAAATAATTTTTATGTAAGCCAAGATTAAAATAATAATTAGATAATTTAATGCTTGCGTTACGAACTATTGTAATTTTGCATAGTTAGTGAAGCAATACCTCCATCACTCAAATCAAGAAATAATTGATTATTCAACTACTTACTTCATTTGAGCAACATGGGCAACACATCGTACACCAAGATATCACAAGAAGAAACAGATTCGACGCCACCCAAAATCGTGAACATCTTCTCCTACATAACCTTCAGTTGGTTGTCCAATCTTCTTAAGACGGCCAGTCAAAGACCTTTAAAGGAAAATGATCTACCATGTCCTGCAGGTCAGACGTCCACCAGAAAGTGCGTACGGACGTACAAACATCAATGGAATAAACAGTTGACGACAGACAAGCCGCCAAAATTATGGAAAGTCTTGGTTCAATCTTTAGATAAATGTCACGTCTACAGTATTTTGGTGGTTTTCTTTATTTTTAGGTTTTGTCGCGTTCTACAGCCAGTATTTTTGAATTTAATTCTTAAGGAACTGATGCAAAGTGAAGATGAAGCAAAACTCGGTAAACCCGCAAGCAGTCAAGCATTTGGCGCAAATCACACATCAACAACGAAGAGCAGTACCTCAGTGACTAATAACATTAGTCGACAAATATCTTGGCAAATAATTATGTATGTGATCGGTTTATCGACAGTTTGTCTGATTCAAGCCTTTCTAAGGGCACATTTGTATTATCTTGGAGCTCTAACTGCTTCTCACGTAAAGTCTGGCTTAATTGGCATGGTGTACGATAAGGTATGTAACCTATATTCTTTGCATTCCTGTTATAGGTTGCACCACCTATATCAGGGAAATATTTTCACATCAGCTCGGTCTTGTTTGTTCTTCTCGGTTAAATATATCGCAGAAAGCCTGTCCAAATTCTTTGAAATCTTTCAGGGAAGGTTTGGGGCTAACGAGCTATAATTCGACATGCAGGGGGTATTAGATCTGAATAAGAATTTTTCCACATTTTCGTTTAGTGTTGTTTTTTTTCTGTTTTCAAGTATATCTTAGCCATTGAATGTTCTATTCGTCACATTCTTTACACCTTGCTAAATTAAAAACCTGTCTGTTCTCCTACTACAAGTCTGCACTTCTCTCACTCTACGATCTTGAAGATCCACACACGTGGAAATCTGTATGTGTGAAATGTCACACGGCAAGAACACTAAAAGGAACTTTGAAATGTTGTTTTTAAATTGAACTGTTGTTTTCAAATTTATTAGCTAAATACGATTATTACGATTAGTGTCAACTTCCATCTTTCAATTGCCAATATGCACGAGCGCGGAATTATAACACAAAGCATGATGGGAAAGTGAGTTCTTACGCTTCAGTTTGGCTCCTCTAAAAATTCATCAGACAATTTTCCCTCAGCGTTTTCTGTGGGGTTTGAGGGATTTCAGCAATTTCAATTTACGCCAAGGGTTGAAACAATATGGCCAATATACGTTCATATTCATTAATACGAACATGAACTCATTAACGACGAAAGAACATTCAAGTATGCATTTACATATGTATTGACTTCAATGGCATACAACGGACATTCATTAGCATAATCGTTCGACAATCAAGAACGCCAAAACAAAATCAGTTGCATCATCTGACAATCCTTCCTAAATAACAGAAATTCATTAACGCAATTTACATAGAGATGAACAATCAATAGCTGGGTTTCAATCAGCTGATAAAAGTCTTTGAATCTCATTATCTGCTCTAAATGGTGGTCAAACACAGGGACCGCAGAGCATATTTTTGATTGGGGGGAGGGGCTAATAATTTTGATTGGGGAGCTAACGACCACCAAATACTGGAAGACCTAGGGGGTTTGGGGGCATGCTACCATTATTTGGGGGAACTATAGCCCCCAAGCCCCCCCCCCCCCCCCCCATCCTGCTCCGCGGTCCCTGAAACACTGACCACCATGTGCTGTCAGTCAGAAAGAATTGTATTGATAGCTTGTGATTCAGTTGATGAACATTCCGCACGAGACAGGAAATGACGTCAAGTGAAACCCAGCTATTGCATCTCCGTACAATCACTCGTTGCAAATGAACAATCAATAACGTGAAAAAACAATCATTGGAGTAATATTGACAATCAATTATGGAAAAAGAAATTTCAAATTGGTTTTATTAGTGTCATTTAATTACTCGGGCGCTACCCTAGGAAGCAAGCCCGAGTCTAAAAATGCAAGCCGTTCTTCGTATTTGGGCTCCAAATGGAGGGTCATGGTCCCAAGCGTTCCAAGCACAGACTATGATAACTGGGCACGAGAATCGCCACGCACCTTCGCTCGCTCCCTGTTTTTAGTTTAGAGAATGCTCAGTTTTGAGAATAGGGCTTTTGAAGGAATGATGTCCAACACGCTATCTAATACGCTCATCTTGCATACAAATGTACACACCATTTGTGGCAGACTTACACTCAAAGAAGTCGAGCGTTTTTGGAACGGGTCGGTCCACGAATCTCATATCAAGACTGTGATATACTCGAGAAAGTTATCAGTTTTACTAATGTGCATGAACATAATGATGTTATAGTGTCAATAAAAGTACAAGAATTCAGATCTCGTTATGCAAGGTTTGTTTATCACAATTGTACTCGTGTTGTATGTGAATGCCATGGCTATGAACGTGATCGAGAACCAAGCAGGATACATTAGACCATAATAATTACACTGTCTTTCACATATCATCAACATTATATAGCACGCATTTAGGTTTGAATAATGAAACTAGCGGCATGGTCCTTGCACTGCCGTGCAACGTGTTCGTAAGCATTCTGATTCGAAGAACAGTTGTCTAGCATGCTCTAATTGGGTTGACAGAATCTTGCGATTCTGCAACGCAAATGTACCGTGACTTCACACGCATCTGATCCAACTAGAAGCCCGAGTATACGATCGCGGATCGTCTAGTCATCCTTCAATTACTTCGTTATTTAGACATCTTGGTAAAAAGGTTGGCATAAATCAATACCACTGTCCACATTTTGCAGCCGTGATGCTTTCGATGTTTCTCTGGAGGGCTTGTAGAAGTAGCTGAGTGCGGAAATTACAGTACCTAATGCAATCCCTTGCCGTCTTGCTTCTACTCTGCTTCCTATGAAAAATGCCTTTGGTTTCGAAAAAATCTCAAAGTCAGCTACGAAAGGTTAAAAGTAAAGCCCATTTATTGAATGTTAAGAAAAAATTACATTTGAATCTATTAACAAAGGCCTAAAGGTTTGTTTTTACTGTATGTAGAACTTTCATAATGTTTGTACTAAAACGATTTTCCCTGAAAGCCTCAACCAATTTGAGTGTTTGGTGCGAAGTTTTCAGGCGGCCATGTCTGTTTTTATATACAATTTAGCGCATGCTCACACGTTTTTCAGCCCTGTCTCCCCGCAGATGATATTTTACCGAAACACCAGGTGAAGTTTCTAGTATTCTTGCGATAGCCCGTGTGGGACTCATATTACGAAGTATTACGCATGCTCAAAACACAACATGCAGAATAAATAGATAAAAATGAGCACACCGTCGGCCTCAAGTTTCTCAGTAACACTTAAGTAACTGTCGCGAATTACCGACTTTAAATGAAGTCGACCTTTTACCTTTAATAAAACTTCACACAGTCATTAAGTTTATGCTACTTATTCCAAAAATGAAATAAAAAAGTGGGGTCACCGTGCTCGGTTTCGCGCTAGATGACGGCAATTTATGGCATTTTTGGGGTCGTGCGAAAGAAATTTCCGAATCATGAGAATCGAACAAAAGGCCCCACCACTTTCAGGAAGTCATTGCTAACATTGAACTATTTGCGTTATTCTTTCTTTTATGAAGCAAAGCAACAGTTGGATGCCGAAAATTTTCCAGAAAATGCAGTCGTTGTAAAAACAGGGACTTTTCAACTTCGATGTTCTCCCTAATATCGATCTGGAAACAGTTTTCTGCAGTATGTTTTTGAGAATATCTCGAAAACTGGACATGGAATTTTGTTTAAATTAAAATATATTATGGTAAACCTATTCCTTATTGATTTACTGAAATAAAAAAGATAGGTCACCGTGCTCGTTTTCGCGCTACAGCTCGCTAAAATACGAATTTTGTCCTCGAAATGTAGTGATCTAGAAAGGACTGGGGAGAGTTTACACACAAAAAATATAAAAAAGACAATTATATCTTTGTTAAATTTATACAAAACTCTCATATCAATGCCAAATACCTTCGATTGATAATTTCCTGGTTGTTTTGGTTTGTTTTCTGTATTTTGTGTATTTTTAACAAACCGTTTTTACCAGCCGGCCGCCATCTTGAAATCGTAATGTTAGCCAATGTGCACGAGCTCGCGCTGGCTAAAATCGTGCGGAGTAGCACGTGCGCAAAGCAAAACTACGGAATTACCAGGAGGCCTCCTGAGAATTACCTTAATAAAAGACACACCTACATAAGACACTTTTTTTCTGAATGGCTGATTGATTGTGCATTTTCTCTTAATCCGTGAATTTAATTAATTGCACTCCAGGAACTTAATTGTTAAAAGGAAATACCACCTAAGTTCTCAAAGAATTAATGAAAAATACCCCTTGTATTTGAAGAAAGTTGCTTAATACCACTCGTGGTACGCACTCCTGGTATTAAGAAAACTTTCAACAAATACAAGTGGTATTTTTCATTAATTTTTCGAGAACTTCAGTTAGGTGGTATTTCCTATACTAATAATCGATTCGTGTTTATTTAGATCATTTCCAACCACGTTATCATCTCGACAACTTCACTTCTGGTCACATGCTGAGCCTGATATCAAAGGATTTAGAGACATTAGAATACGTTTTTATGTACAGTCCAATCTTCATTCAAGCGCCACTTGAGCTGTTGGTGGTTGCGTTGCTTCTTTGGCAGCTGGTTGGAATTGAGATTGCGGCAGCCATCGGATACCTGTCTATTATCCTTATGTGCAACTTTGCAATTGGTAGGATATTGCGGCAGATTCGTGTCAAAATGACAAGAACAACAGACCTTCGTTTGAAGTTATTATGTGACGTCGTTGCGGGAATACGAGTCATCAAGATGAATGTGTTGGAGACATTAATGGAGCGAGTAATTGGACAAGCAAGAAGGTAATTAAAATTAGAATTCTCCAACACCTATTGATGAACACTCACATTGATTCGCATTCTATATTTCATTACAGCCAAGAAATAAAGGCAGCCTTCTCGAATAATGTCTTCAGAAGTTTGTTTTACACGTTGAATTTAACTTTGATGAACAACGCTTCATTCCTAGCCATCATTGCTTTGTTGTATACGGGCCACGTGATCGATGCCAGGAATGTCTTTACGCTATTGACTTTCATGTGTATTTTTCCTACATCTGTATACTGGTTTACGCTTGAAGTAGAATATGTGAGCAACCTTAAAGTAAGCATACAAAGAATTCAGGACTTTTTATTGAGTGACAAGCATAAAAATGAGGATGGACAGATTAACAACAATCAGGTCAGGGAGGACATTATGCCGACAATTCCAGACACTGACTACGAATCGTTACCGCTTATGAGCGAAGATTGTCCGTCTCCCAAGATAACTCCTGGGCTACATTTATCCAAAGTTGTCAGCAAAACTCCTCATTCTTTCAATAACAACATCGCAAGTGGTAAATTGCTTTTGAACGGAATAGACTTACAGACCAATGACTCCAAACTTGTAGCAGTCATCGGTAAGATCGGCTGTGGTAAATCATCGTTACTTAATATTATTCTAGGGGAACTTCCCCTTACAAAGGGACATGTTCTCGTCAAAGGCAACATAGCTATCGTTCCTCAAACAGCTTGGGTGTTTTCTGGTACCATACGGGACAACATTCTTTTTGGTGGTGCTTTTGACAAGAAAAGGTACGATGAGACTGTTAAGGCATGCGCACTCGATACCGACTTCAACATATTACCACAAGGTGACTTGACCTATGTTGGGGAAAGAGGCGCCAGACTAAGTGGAGGTCAACGAGCAAGAGTCAATTTGGCACGCGCAGTATATCAAGATGCAGACATCTATCTACTCGACGATCCACTCAGTGCCATTGATTCTAAAGTCGGGCGTCATGTGTTTAATGAGTGCATTATTGGACTATTGTCTAATCGACTCCGAGTACTTGTCACTCATCACGTGCACTATTTGAAGGATGTGGATGAAATTGTGATCATGGAGAATGGGACGATTGTTAAACAAGGGACCATTGGTGAGATAGACATGCCTGATGAAGGTCTTGAGAAAATAATGAGTATAAGACAAAATGGAAAGTATGAAGCTGTCGTTAAGAAGGAAAATGAAAAGATGGACCATCGAGTGAAAGATGACGATGAAGACAATAATAGAATGGAAGAAGAAGAGAAACGTGCGGGAAACGTCTCCTTCAAAACGTACTGGAAGTACATGCGGTCTGGAAGCAGTATTCCTGTGCTAATTATGTTACTTTTACTGGGATTACTTTGCCAGTGTAAGTCTACTCAATATCTATCGTAAAATTCAAAACAACAGTTTAATTTATTCAAATACTGTTTGCTGATGTACTTTTTTTTGAATTCCATTTTCAGGTTCATCAAATGGCGCTTACTTTTGGCTTTTACACTGGATCAAACTTTCCCCCAAACAGCAACAGAGTTTGACAAACCTTTACATCTATTCAGCAATAGCCTTTTGCTCTTTTTTCTTCTTCCTTTTGTTCACATTCGGTGTACTCAATCTGTGTCTAACAGGGGCGGCGGAGCGTTTTTGTAGCTGGGGGGGCTGAGCTTCAGACAAAATTTTTTCCCGCCAAAATTTGTAGGTCTGCAATTTGTAGGTCTTTTTAAAATTAAGCAGTTTTACCTCGATTGAAATAAAAAGGAAAAAAAAACAACAACAACATCTAATTGCACAACTCTCTGAAAAAGCTGGGGGGGCTCCAGCCCCCCCAGCCCCCCCGGCTGCGCCGCCCCTGTCTAAATGCATCCAAAGAGTTGCACAAGCAAATGTTATCTACTATATTGAGATGCCCCATAAGGTTTTTCGATACCAATCCACCAGGAAGAATCCTCAACCGTTTTTCACAAGATACGTTTGTAATGGATGACACCCTAGTGGAGCTCTCTCTCCGCAATTTCATAATGTTTTTTACATACACTTTTGATTTTGGAATCATGTGCGTAACCAATCCAATATTGTTGGTGCCTACTTTACTTGCTATATGTGTTATAATATATGAGACAAAGTATTACTTACAGGCGTCACGAGAGGCTCAACGAATAATGGCCATGTGCGGAAGTCCTGTTTATGAAAACTTCGTGCAAACCATTGAAGGAGCACCCGTTATCAGAGCATTTGATCGAAAAGAGCTTCAAAATAAGAAAATGCAAAGGTAAGTGCTCATTCTAACTAGCACAAAGCTACATGAAGTTGGGTATAGTTGAAGTTCATGAGTCATGTAACTAGTATACATATACTGGATTCCTTCTCAGGCATCAAGATGACATAAATAAGGCAATGCTAGTGGTATTTGGTCTCAAATCGTGGATGATTTTTAGAGTGGATTTGATCTTTACATTATGCGTGACGTGTGTTGCAGTTGTGTCTCTGTTGACCAGTCATGATAGCAGTAAGTCTAGTGTTAATGTTTTCTCACTTTCCTTGTGTAGCTTTATTTTTCATATTTCCACTATTGTGCGCACTAAGCAGGCGTCAGGGTTGGTTAAAGCGAACTTTGTTTATTCAGTTAGTGAAATTCAAATTACTATCTATTCATAAGACAATTTAATTCGAGGAGAGCTTACAGTGCGGACATTCGAACCATGAATACTTTTTGTTTCATGACTATCCAATCAGCACTCTCCGTAAAAAGAAAGGAATGAAACATTGTTTTAGGCGCCATCCAATCACAACAAACCACGGAAAATCTTTAGAGGTTTATTTTGAACTTTCTCATGTAAACTTATGAACTGCTAAATCACCAAATTTATGCCATTTGTTGTGAATGGATAATGGCTAAATAATACTGGATCCCTTTTTCTATGGAGAGCGCTGATTGGATAGTTATGAAAAATATCAAAAAAGCCTTGAAGTGTTCATGGTTCGAGTGTCCGAACGGTAAAACAGAATACAATGAATTCGTAAGAAAAATAATGACGCTCCAGCTCATATTTCATTTTAGTCAAACTTATACAAAGCACCTGATCTACTGTATTCCACCTTTCATTTCAGCTTCAGTGGGTTTTCTGATTTTCTATGCAATAAAACTGTCATCTACATGCAATATTGCCTTCGCTGTAGGAAACATGGAGAATGCTATGACATCAGTAGAGAGAGTGATTCATTACACTGAGCTTGAAAGGAATCCTGGCTATGAGGTGAAGACACGACCACCACAACAATGGCCTACAAATGGCTCTCTGTCCTTCAATGATGTTAAGCTGACATACTATCCTGGAGCACCGCAGGCACTCAAAGGAATCAACTTAAGCATCGGAAGTGGAGAGAAGATTGGAATCGTGGGACGGACGGGTGCTGGAAAATCTTCCATCATATCAGCTCTCTTTCGACTTCCTCAAGTGCATTCTGGGTCCATTGTCATCGACCAAGTCGTCATTGAAGATCTTAGCATTCAAGACAGTCGCAGTGCCATTGGTTGTATTCCACAAGACCCATTTCTATTTACAGGAAGTGTTCGATATAACTTGGATCCAACAGGAAACTGCACAACTAGTCAGCTGTGGTCGGTGTTGGAACAAGTACAACTGAAACCGTTAGTAGAGTCCATGCCCGAGGGTCTTGAACACATGGTCAAGGAAGGGGGGTCCAACTTAAGCGTGGGCCAAAGACAGCTATTATGCCTTGCACGAGCACTTTTGCAGAAGAAAAAGATAATAGTATTGGACGAAGCTACTGCCAACGTAGACTTTGCCACAGACAGAATCATTCAAGACACCATCAAATACCAACTAAAAGAACAAACTGTTCTGGCTGTAGCACATCGTCTTGACACCATTCTTGATTATGACAGAGTTGTTGTTATTGAGAAAGGGAAAGTAGTAGAAACTGGTCAGCCTAGAATTCTGATGTTACAAGAGAACAGCATGTTTGGTTCTCTGTATCAAACTTATATCCAATCTCATTGTACTGGAGATTCTTCATGAAAATAATGTAAACACATGTATATCTTTATTAGTTATTTCAAAGAGCACAAAAACATCTTATTACTTATCATGTAAACAGTTAGGGCGGAGATGACTGCATGATACAAAAAACGAGTGTGAAAATTCCGTACAATTGTCTCCCCATGAAGTTATTTGTTTATTTTAGACAGGGCTAAAAACCTGTGCGCATGCGCCAAATTGTCAATGAAAACAGACATGGCCGCTAGAAAACTTCGCATCAAACACTCAAATTGGTCGAGGTTTTCTGGGAAAAGCGTTTTAGTTCAAACATTATGAAAGTTCTACATACCGTAAAAATAAACCTTAGCCATTGGTTAACAGACTAAAATGCAATTTTTTTTAACTTTCGAGAAATGAGCTTAATTTTTGGGCTTTTGTATAGTAGTCGACTTTGAGGATTTTTCGAAACCATAGGCATTTTTTATAGGTTTTATTTTTCAGTTTACCATACTCACCTGATTCATACACCTAGTCGAGTTTGGCAAATACATTGTTGAGTTCTTCATTATTATTGAGATCTCGACGAGTTCCTAAAAATCTCGACGAAATTTAAAATTCGATGAGATTTTCTTTAACTCGAAGAAAACTCGACAAGTTTGTTACTAAATCTCGACGAGTTTCTTAAGATCTCGACGAAAACTTATCAGTCAAGTTTCTTCACTAAATCTCCACGAGATTTTGAATTCAGTGGAAGTGTTTTGAATATTTTTTGGAACTGAAATAGACCATTTGCAAAAATGATTTATATAATTTTCATAAATCAAATGCTGACTTATAATTGTGGAATTGTTTTGAACTGTAGGATCACTAGTGAATTAAGGCGACTGACTACTTTTGAACGTTCAATTTGAGCCCACGATTGGCGTGCGCACAAAAAGTGTGGAAAACCGCATAAGAAAGCTTCGGATTTTATTGAAGAACCATACAGGTTTTGAACTTCAACAGGACAAAACCCCCGTGATATGTTCCCTAAATCGTTCTTGACCTTGATGAATGCTTCCAGCAACAAATAATTTTGAGCTGGACATAGTTAGAATGCGGAAAAAAAATACTTACTTGTTTTGATTTCCTCAGCGCCAACCAAACCGCAAGATCCAACCGTCACCAAGACTATATAAACGAAGTCCCACGTGCGCTTAAACTTATTAAACACATTAAAACATGGTTGCTGTTAACGTTTTAAAAAGATCTACTGATTTGTATTTATAACAAGGTCTTAAGTACAACAGGGTTGCTTTCTCAGTTTATGCTCGCCTCAGTGTCTGAAAAAAACAAGCAATTATTGCCATACTTGTTTTCTAACTTAAGATAACAGCGCTTCCTACCACTCGAAGGCCAAAACAGTGCTGTTCGCAGCATTCCCCTTTCTATTAGAAACTACTAGTTTAATTATTTGAGCACCAGCTCGAAACTAAGTCTCGGCTCTAGGATAAAATCCGAAGTTTCCTTTTGATTGCTGAACAATAACAGTAGTTAAACAGCTTAAAGATACCCCGTTAAAGTTCGCAAAATGCCCTGACTTCGGGGCTTGATATCTTCGCAAAGAATAAGCCAAATCTCGTAGTTGAAACGCCATTTTGAAGAGCAGCTCTTGATCGGGGCACACAATAGCATATTTGGTCCGAATGTCCATTGGGACCCCAAGAGAATAGCGCCCAAATGTATGTACCATCGCAGGAAGGTCCCTAAGCTCGCGAATGAATCAGAAATGTCAGCGGTCTTTACTAAACTTGCGGGAAATTTTGAAAAACGCGCGAGTTTCTACTAAAAAAATTCTAAGATAAAGTCGAGATGGGCCTTAATCTTGATTCCCTTGTTTACATATCTTCGATAGAGTAGGTTTTTTTGTTTCCACTTATAAAACGCATGCGCAATGTGCCCATTGAATACCGCTGACCGCACTTGCATATCGCAGTTTTCTGGCGATGATCTATTTAAACAGTCGTGATAAAAAAGTAAATTTTTCACCGTAAAAAATAAGAAAGATCACTTACTGACGTTTCGGAAAGAAACGAAACGTCAGTAAGTGATCTTTCTTATTTTTTACGGTGTAAAATTTAGTACCTTTTTATCACAACTGTTTCATTAGAAACACCGACGCAGCCCACACTAGCTCACTGCTAGTGATCTCTTTAGATCTATTTAATTTCCACTTTTTATTGTTGATGAAAAAATAAAAAAACTTTTGGAATCAGCGTTAAATTCTGTGTAATATATCTTTCTAACAACATTTTGTGATTATTCCTTGCTACAGTAGTCACTTGTCACCCTAAGGTAACGTAGCAGTGGGTTTCATATTCACCAGGGAAAAAAAGTGGGGACAAAAGAATGTTGTTGTTCAGGCAGCATTAACACGTGAGTTGCCAAGTATAATTTAATATCACAGACTCGAGGATTTATGTTAAAGGCTTGAGACTTTAATAGTACCTGTGAATGAAAAGCAATGGTTACAAGCAATACTTATTTAACTTATCTATTTATATTTTGATCTATTTTTCTATATTGTAAAGAGCATTGAGACTCTTGTTTGTCATGCGCTTTTTTTAAGAAATAAAGTATTTCACATGTCTCATCCGCAGGAATCAAACCCATGACCCGAATCGTAGTACTCATTGCTGCGAACGTTTTACCGCTACGCCAATCTAGCTCCTTTTTTTTCCCTAAATTCATATGAATGTTTACCAACCGAAATATTTAAAGAAGGACGTCGCCAATTCCTTACCAATTGACTATAATTATGCACATAGCTGATTATCAGACACTGAGTAATACTCAAGGGGGACGAGAAACACGACAAAATAAACGAATGAAAAAACGTTATTTGACACTAACACTATCTATCAAGAAACCCAAAGGTTTTTTCTCTTTGTTGTCAATGTCAGATTGGGAAATAGCCATCAAGCAGAACGTGGGTTATATTTTGCATTCAACTGAAACAGAGCAAAGCACAATTGAAGCGCACATGAACCCTCTTTCACTCAGTACTCATTCTACAATGAAGAAAATAGTTGAATGGTAAGGTATTTTAGTGTGTCTGTTGTAAACCCTGGTCATTATAAGAAAACAAATTTAAAATAATTTTTATGTAAGCCATGATTAAAATAATAATTAAATAATTTAATGCTTGCGTTACGAACTATTTTAATTTTGCATAGTTAGTGAAGTACGGTGGCCCATAGGGGACATGCAGCAAGTTAGCTGAGTTGCTGCAAATAAAACGAGTTGCTGCATATAATAAACGAGTTGCTGCAAATAAGACGAATAGCTACATATAATAAACGAGTTGCTGCATATAATAAACGAGTTGCTGCAAATAAGACGAGTTGATGCATATAATAAACGAGTTGCTGCATATAATAAACGAGTTGCTGCATATAATAAACGCGTTGCTGCAAATAAGACGAGTTGATGCATATAATAAACGAGTTGCTGCATATAATAAACGAGTTGCTGCATATAATAAACGAGTTGCTGCATGTTATTCGAAAAACGCTGCGCGCGCACTTTGCTGATTGGGACTGAGTTCTAGAAGAGCGCGTGGTTTGTTGTTGTTGTCGATCACCATCGGTTCTGCTTGACAAGACGCTTGAAAAAGTAGACAGAACAAGCCACTTTAAAACCAGTTCGAGTAAAAGACAGAAGCTTAAAGCCGCCATACAGGATGTCACGATACAGATTGGCTTAATGGTGGCCAAGGATGGTGAGCTTGTATCCGATAGGATCTTTCACCACAGCCATTCTAAGTAGCTCTTTGGCTGTTATTGCCGGTTGGACCTTTACTCAGTTTACTGTCAACGAACTTCAGGCATGAACGCATAACTTGTAGATTACAAATAATAATCGAATATTCAAAAGAATAATCAAATATTCAAAATTACAATCGAATATTGAAAAGAACAATCGAATATTCAAAAGAATATTTGAACATTCAAAAAAATATTCGAATCTTCGGATTGTCGGACGTCATACTGTACATGGAAACGGTGAATGAACTCCTTTCGATTTCAAATCTTAAATCTTTATATGACTGGAATATTTTAAATCTACGAATGTTCATTTTAATCTACGAATATTCATTTCAATCTACGAATATTCAATTGAATCTATGAATATTTATTTTATTATTCGGACAATCGTTCATGCCTGAAGTTCGTTGACTGTAAAGTCAATGATGACTCGCGTTTTACTGTAAGATCACCATCCCTGGCCACTACTAAACCAATCTGTATCGTGACATCCTGTATGGGGGCTTTAAGCTTCTGTCTTTTACTCGAACTGGTTTTAATGTGGCTTGTTCTGTATACTTTTTCAAGCGTCTTGTCAAGCAGAACCGATGGTGATCGACAACAACAACAAACCACGCGCTCTTCTAGAACTCAGTCCCAATCAGCAAAGTGCGCGCGCAGCGTTTTTCGAATAACATGCAGCAACTCGTTTATTATATGCAGCAACTCGTCTTATTTGCAGCAACTCGTTTATTATATGCAGCAACTCGTTTTATTTGCAGAAACTCATCTAACTTGCTGCATGTCCCCTATGGGCCACCGTAGTGAAGCAATACCTCCATCACTCAAATCAAGAAATAATTGATTATTCAACTACTTACTTCATTTGAGCAACATGGGCAACACATCGTACACCAAGATATCACAAGAAGAAACAGATTCGACGCCACCCAAAATCGTGAACATCTTCTCCTACATAACCTTCAGTTGGTTGTCCAATCTTCTTAAGACGGCCACTCAAAGACCTTTAAAGGAAAATGATCTACCATGTCCTGCAGGTCAGACGTCCACCAGAAAGTGCTTACGGACGTACAAACATCAATGGAATAAACAGTTGACGACAGACAAGCCGCCAAAATTATGGAAAGTCTTGGTTCAATCTTTAGATAAATGTCACGTCTGCAGTATTTTGGTGGTTTTCTTTATTTTTAGGTTTTGTCGCGTTCTACAGCCAGTATTTTTGAATTTAATTCTTAAACTGATGCAAAGTGAGGATGAAGCAAAACTCGGTAAACCCGCAAGCAGTCAAGCATTTCGCGCGAATCACACATCAACAACGAAGAGCAGTACCTCAGTGACTAATAACATTAGTCGACAAATATCTTGGCAAATAGTTCTGTATGTGATCGGTTTATCGACAGTTTGTCTGATTCAAGCTTTTCTCAGGACACATTTGTATTATCTTGGAGCTTTAACTGCTTCTCACGTAAAGTCTGGCTTCATTGGCTTGGTGTACGATAAGGTATGTAACCTATATTCTTTGCCATTCTGTTATAGGTTGCATCACCTATATCAGGGAATTATTTTTACATCAGCTCAGTTTTGATTGTTCTTCTCGGTCAAATATATCGCAGAAAGCCGTCCAAATTCTTTGAAATCTTTCAGGGAAGGTTTGGGGCTAACGAGCTATAATTCGACATGCAGGGGGTATTAGATCTGAATAAGAATTTCTCCACATTTTCGTTTAGTGTTGTTTTGTTCTGTTTTCAAGTATATCTTAGCCATTGAATGTTCTTTTCGTCACATTCTTTAAAACCTTTTGCTGTTCATTTAGGCGAAATATACATTCATTTGCGCCAAGGGTTGAAACAATAAGGCTAATATACTTTCATTAATACGAACATGAACTTCATTAACGCGCGCGAAAGAACATTCAAGTATGCATTTACATATGTATTGACTTCAATGGCATACAACGGACATTCATTAGCATAATCGTTCGACAATCAAGAACGCCAAAACAAAATCAGTTGCATCATCTGACAATCATTCCTAAATAACAGAAATTCATTAACGCAATTTACATAGAGATGAACAATCAATAGCTGGGTTTCAATCAGCTGATAAAAGTCTTTGAATCTCATTATCTGCTCCAAATGGTGGTCAAACACTGACCACCATGTGCTGTCAGCCAGAAAGAATTCTATTGAAAACTTGTGATTCAGCTGATGAACATTCCGCACTAGACAGGAAATGACGTCAAGTGAAACCCAGCTATTGCATCTCCGTACAATCACTCGTTGCAAATGAACAATCAATAACGTGAAAAAACAATCATTGGAGTAATATTGACAATCAATTATGGAAAAAGAAATTTCAAATTCACCGCAATCGAGCTCGCAGGATATTTTACTCCTCGAACGGGTTCAGCGCCGCGCCACTAAATTTATTCTCAGGTACCAACCAAATCTATCCTATAAAGACAGGCTTGTCAAACTTAACATACTTCCACTGTCTTACTGGCTTGAATACTTAGATCTCTTATATTTTTTTCAAGTGTCGCCTTAGGCTTAACACTGTTGATCTATCTAGTTATGTAACTCCGTGCTCTCTTTCATCCAGATCCACAAGAAGCACTAATAGTACCGACTACAGGCTTAATTCATGCAAAACTTCTACTTACAGGGATTCCTTTTTCAATCGCATTGTTGTCTTGTGGAACTCACTGCCTCTAAGATTAAGTCTGTTAACTCAGTTTCGTCTTTTAAAACACTGCTAACGCTCTCACTAATTTTCTTTCTTGCATTCTACTTTTGACCCTGATCGTATCAGAACTTATAAAACTGTCTATGTGCGTAAGTTCCCAAGCTAATAACGACAGTCCAACTATTGGAAAACACCCCTTAATATGTCGCTACATCAAGGGAGTTTTCCAAGAGAAGCCACCAACTCCGAAATTGTCAGAGATTTGGCCAGTTGATCAAGTACTGCAGGCTTTAGAACAGGCGAGCCCTCTGGAGGAGCTCAATCTGAAAGATCTAACATTAAAATTGACTATGTTGGTGGCCTTGGTAACAGGGCAGAGGTGCCAAACACTCAGTTATTTGGATATATCTGAAAAACACATGAAAAAATTCCCGAAGTACTTTAGTTTCGCATTAACTGGTCACGTGAAACAAAGTAGACCAGGTCAAATGTTTGTTAATGTTCGTTTATTTCAATATCCAATGAACAAGAACATTTGTGTTTATGCTACGTTAGAACATTATTTAAAAGTAACAGAAACGTTACGAAAGTCATCTCAACTTTTTGTGTCTTATGTCAAGCCACATGATAAAGTATCTTGTTCCACCATTGGAAGGTGGTTAAAAACTGGCCTAGCTCAAGCAGGTATTGATATTAGTGTTTATCAAGCCCATAGTACCCGCAGTGCATCCACTAGTAAAGCTGCCGGGTTAATTCCAGTCGATGCAGTGATGAAATTAGCTGGCTGGTCGCAGGAGTCCACATTTCGAAGATATTATGATAAAATTGTGACACTTACTGATGAGATAGATAAAGCCGTCCTGGATTAATTTCGAGTGATAACAATCGTTGTCTAGTGTTATTAAAACTTTGCAAATAAATTGGAAGTTTCTTCTTTATTGGTCCATTTGGGCCCGCAGCTTTAAAATCTCATGTTAACCCGTATGTACGTAATGATTTGATAGAATTAAAAAATTAAACAAGACTTACCTTAAGTTGAAGTTTGATGGTAGTTCTATCAAATCATTCGTAGTACAATAGGGTTAACATGCCCACCATTTACATACCCTCCCTTGTATGTTAGTTTTATTGCGTGCCCAAATGATTTGAAAGACTGATTCGCGGCGGTGCGTGCGCATCTCATGTTAACCCTATTGTACTACAAATGATTTGATAGAATTACCATCAAACTTCAACTTAAGGGAAGTCTTGTTTAATTTTTTTAATTTTTCATTAATTTTTCGAGAACTTAGCTGGTATTTCCTATACTAATATTCGATTCGTGTTTCTTTAGATCATTTCCAACCCACGTTATCATCTCGACAACTTCACTTCTGGTCACATGCTGAGCCTGATATCAAAGGATTTAGAGACATTAGAATACGTTTTTATGCACAGTCCAATCTTCATTCAAGCGCCACTTGAGCTGTTGGTGGTTGCGTTGCTTCTTTGGCAGCTGGTTGGAATTGAGATTGCGGCAGCCATCGGATACCTGTCTATTATCCTTATGTTCAACTTTGCAATTGGTAGGATATTGCGGCAGATTCGTGTCAAAATGACAAGAACAACAGACCTTCGTTTGAAGTTATTATGTGACGTCGTTGCGGGAATACGAGTCATCAAGATGAATGTGTTGGAGACCTTAATGGAGCGAGTAATTGGACAAGCAAGAAGGTAAAATTTAAATGTGAATATCTCTCATTTGTGCGTTTCAAAGCCAGTTCCAACTCAATATTAAACTGTCCTCACTAAAACGTTCAGTTTAGCGGGCCAAACGCCAAGCGCGCGGGCTCCAAATGCATTTACCGCCCTGCTTCGGTGTGATTGGTTGAGAGAATGTCTTACGACTGCTGTCAGCCAATCAAATCTTAAGGAAACCATTTCAAAGCGTGTGCATTTGATGTTTACTTGTTTTGTATGTATAAAAACTTTATTTTTGAATGAAAATGTTTCTTATAAAGATTCTAACTTTAGATATTGAAGACTTTGTATAATTTATTCTTGTATATTAATGATAATGATAATAACATGGCTTTTGTCGAGCATATTGTTTATTTGTGGCCCTTGTAGCTGCGCTCGGGCACAAAATTGATGTTATTGTCCTATTGATGAACACTCACATTGATTCGCATTCTATATTTACTTACAGCAAAGAAATTAAGCAAGCCTTCTCGAATAATGTCTTCAGAGGTTTGTTTTACACATTGAATTTAACTTTGATAAACAACGCTTCATTCCTAGCCATCACTGCTTTGTTGTATACGGGCCACGTGATCGATGCCAGGAATGTCTTTACGCTATTGACTTTCATGTGTATTTTTCCTACATCTGTATACTGGTTTACGTTTGCAGTAGAATATGTGAGCAACCTTAAAGTAAGCATACAAAGAATTCAGGACTTTTTATTGAGTGACAAGCATAAAAATGAGGATGGACAGATTAATGACAATCAGCTCAAGGTGGACATTAAGCCGACTATTCCAGACACTGACTACGAATCATTACCGATCATGAGCGAAGATTATTGTCCGTCTCCAAAGATAATCCCTGGACTACATTTATCTAAAGTTGTCAGCAAAACTCCTCATTCTTTCAATAACAACATCGCAAGTGGTAAATTGCTTTTGAACGGAATAGACTTACAGACCAATGACTCCAAACTTGTAGCAGTCATCGGTAAGATCGGCTGTGGTAAATCATCGTTACTTAATATTATTCTAGGGGAACTTCCCCTTACACAGGGACATGTTCTCGTCAAAGGCAACATAGCTATCGTTCCTCAAACAGCTTGGGTGTTTTCTG
This sequence comes from Anthopleura sola, assembly GCA_023349425.1. NCBI lineage: Eukaryota > Metazoa > Cnidaria > Anthozoa > Actiniaria > Actiniidae > Anthopleura > Anthopleura sola. Next base: position 6,506,900 of record JALHLI010000012.1, on the reverse strand, counting down.
GTACCATACGGAACAACATTCTTTTTGGTGGTGCTTTTGACAAGAAAAGGTACGATGAGACTGTTAGGGCATGCGCACTCGATACCGACTTCAACATATTTCCACACGGTGACTTGACCTATGTTGGGGAAAGAGGCGCCAGACTAAGTGGTGGTCAGCGAGCAAGAGTCAATTTGGCACGCGCAGTATATCAAGATGCAGACATCTATCTACTCGACGATCCACTCAGTGCCATTGATTCTAAAGTCGGGCGTCATGTGTTTAATGAGTGCATTATTGGACTATTGTCTAATCGACTCCGAGTACTTGTCACTCATCACGTGCACTATTTGAAGGATGTGGATGAAATTTTGATCATGGAGAATGGGACGATTGTTAAACAAGGGACCATTGGTGAGATAGACATGCCTGATGAAGGTCTTGAGAAAATAATGAGTATAAGACAAAATGGAAAGTATGAAGCTGTCGTTGCCAAGGAAAATGAAAAGATGGACCATCGAGTGAAAGATGACGATGAAGACAATAATAGAATGGAAGAAGAAGAGAAACGTGCGGGAAACGTCTCCTTCAAAACGTACTGGAAGTACATGCGGTCTGGAAGCAGTATTCCTGTGCTAATCATGTTACTTTTACTGGGATTACTTTGCCAGTGTAAGTCTACTCAATATCTATCGTAAAATTCAAAACAACAGTTTAATTTATTCAAATACTGTTTGTTGATGTACTTTTTTTTGAATTCCATTTTCAGGTTCATCAAATGGCGCTTACTTTTGGCTTTTACATTGGATCAAACTTTCCCCCAAACAGCAACAGAGTTTGACAAACCTTTACATCTATTCAGCAATAGCCATTTGCTCTTTTTTCTTCTTCCTTTTGTTCACATTCGGTGTACTCAATCTGTGTCTAAATGCATCCAAAGAGTTGCACAAGCAAATGTTATCTACTATATTGAGATGCCCCATAAGGTTTTTCGATACCAATCCACCAGGAAGAATCCTCAACCGTTTTTCACAAGATACGTTTGTAATGGATGACACCCTAGTGGAGCTCTCTCTCTGCAATTTCATAATGTTTCTTACATGCACTTTTGATTTTGGAATCATGTGTGTAACCAATCCAATATTGTTGGTGTCTACTTTACTTGCTATATGTGTTATAATATATGAGACAAAGTATTACTTACAGGCGTCACGAGAGGCTCAACGAATAATGGCCATGTGCGGAAGTCCTGTTTATGAACACTTCATGCAAACCATTGAAGGAGCACCCGTTATCAGAGCATTTGATCGAAAAGAGCTTCAAAATAAGAAAATGCAAAGGTAAGTGCTCATTCTAACTAGCACAAAGCTACATGAAGTTGGGTATAGTTGAAGTTCATGAGTCATGTAACTAATATACATATACTGGATTCCTTCTCAGGCATCAAGATGACATGAATAAGGCAATGCTAGTGGTATTTGGTCTCAAATCGTGGATGATTTTTAGAGTGGATTTGATCTTAACATTATGCGTGACGTGTGTTACAGTTGTGTCTCTGTTGACCAGTCATGATAGCAGTAAGTCTAGGGTTAATGTTTTCTCACTTTCCTTGTGTAGCTTTATTTTTCATATTTCCACTATTGTGCGCACTAAGCGGGCGTCAGGGTTGGTTAAAGCGAACTTTGTTTATTCATTTAGTGAAATTCAAATTACTATCTATTCATAAGACAATTTAATTCGAGGAGAGCTTACAGTGCGGACATTCGAACCATGAATACTTTTTGTTTCATGACTATCCAATCAGCACTCTCCGTAAAAAGAAAGGAATGAAACATTCTTTTAGGCGCCATCGAATCACAGCAAACCACGGAAAATCTTTAGAAGTTTATTTTGAACTTTCTCATGTAAACTTATGAACTGCTAAATCAGAAAATTTATACCGTTTGTTGTGATTGGATAATGGCTAAATAATACTGGATCCCTTTTTCTATGGAGAGCGCTGATTGGATAGTTATGAAAAATATCAAAAAAGCCTTGAAGTGTTCATGGTTCGAGTGTCCGAACGGTAAAACAGAATACAATGAATTCGTAAGAAAAATAATGACGCTCCAGCTCATATTTCATTTTAGTCAAACTTATACAAAGTACCTGATCTACTGTATTCAACCTTTCATTTCAGCTTCAGTGGGTTTTCTGATTTTCTATGCAATAAAACTGTCATCTACATGCGATATTGCCTTCGCTGTAGGAAACATGGAGAATGCTATGACATCAGTAGAGAGAGTGATTCATTACACTGAGCTTGAAAGGAATCCTGGCTATGAGGTGAAGACACGACCACCACAACAATGGCCTACAAATGGCTCTCTGTCCTTCAATGATGTTAAGCTGACATACTATCCTGGAGCACCGCAGGCACTCAAAGGATTCAACTTAAGCATCGGAAGTGGAGAGAAGATTGGAATCGTGGGACGGACGGGTGCTGGAAAATCTTCCATCATATCAGCTCTCTTTCGACTTCCTCAAGTGCATTCTGGGTCCATTGTCATCGACCAAGTCGTCATTGAAGATCTTAGCGTTCAAGACAGTCGCAGTGCCATTGGTTGTATTCCACAAGACCCATTTCTATTTACAGGAAGTGTTCGATATAACTTGGATCCAACAGGAAACTGCACAACTAGTCAGCTGTGGTCGGTGTTGGAACAAGTACAACTGAAACCGTTAGTAGAGTCCATGCCCGACGGTCTTGAACACATGGTCAAGGAAGGGGGGTCCAACTTAAGCGTGGGCCAAAGACAGCTATTATGCCTTGCACGAGCACTTTTGCAGAAGAAAAAGATAATAGTATTGGACGAAGCTACTGCCAACGTAGACTTTGCCACAGACAGAATCATTCAAGACACCATCAAATACCAACTAAAAGAACAAACTGTTCTGGCTGTAGCACATCGTCTTGACACCATTCTTGATTATGACAGAGTTGTTGTTATTGAGAAAGGGAAAGTAGTAGAAACTGGTCAGCCTAGAATTCTGATGTTACAAGAGAACAGCATATTTGGTTCTCTGTATCAAACTTATATCCAATCTCATTCTACTGGAGATTCTTCATGAAAATAATGTAAAGACATGTATATATTGATTAGTTATTTCAAAGAGCACATAAACATCTTAATGCTTATCATGTAAACAGTTAGGGCGGAAATATAACCGCCTTGGTTTCTAATCAATATTAATACCATGATCTCCTCGGAGTTCATTGTTTTTGGATGGACGTTTAATGGCTAAAATCCCTCCTTCATGAATAGGATAAGGGAAATTGGGAAACTAAATTTCCTTCATCCATATGAATGAGGGAAATTCAGGAACTAAATTTCCCTCATCTTATTCATGAGGTTGTCCCTCATGCAACCCAATCATCGGGACACCGAGTCTGAAAGACCCGGTTCGAAATCGGTTGCATTTTTAATCAGGATATATCTGATCCTTCTACAAGCTTTATTCAATGTGGGATAGAGAAATTTATCTTTGGGCCTGAGTGAACACGCTAAGACGATATTCGCGCATGCGTAAACGATGTTGTTGGTCACCATTTGATTTCAAACAAAACGTTTTCCCATGAGACGCATTATAGATTAGTTTATTGTGCTAACAATGAACATTCCTCAGCGTTCCCCAGAGGAGGAAGTTATCAAGGCTTTTTCAACGAAATCTCTTTAATATATTCTGATTTAAAGCGGCTCATTTAGATCATAATTCTTGATGTTTTCCTCGCAAATCATGGTATTACAAACTAATACCATGGCAATTTCGGGATATTAGTGATTAAATGTCCCTCTGCCTCGTAATTCATAATTCGTAATTCATAATTCGTAAAGGCGAGTGCAATTAAAGAACTTTCAAAACATTACTCGTAACTATTAATTTCAAATCGCCATTATTTTGTTTCTTTTTGTAATTAACAAAAAATTGCAGTCAAACTTGAAAAAAGCTACATTTTATGTTCCTTATTTGCTGTAATCTGATTGGCTGATTACATACAATCCTGTACCTTTTCTAGTGTTGCATTGTGATTGGCTGACAAAAAGATGCGATTCGGACTCAAAATAGTGCGCTTCGTGCTTGAATCAATCTACTGAGAGCCAATCAGATTACAGGATTAGCTAGTGATTTCAAAACGGATGTAATAAACCTTTTTATTATATGATTATCAATGAAATACCTATATTTCTCTATTTCAAAAATTTAATACTTTCACATGTGAAGACTAACATGTTTCACTATGGTAACATACTTCTTATAGCAGAAAAAAAGCTCGAAAAAGCTTTCTTTTCTTTTTCATTGATAATTATATAATAAACAGAATATTACATGGGCGCTTGGAGATACGAATGTTTTCTTCTCTTGTTGAAAATCTCTAACTCGTTCGCTGCGCTCACTCGTGAGAGATCTTTTCAACACTCGAAGACAAAATTCGTATCTCCGCGTACCCATGCCATGTAATATCCTCTATATTGAATCTGCGAGAATTCTTCAAGGATATTCATTCATTAATATTAGCCTTAATGAGACTATTACAGTAGTTAGTAAGCCCTTCAGGTGTATTTTTTGCCAAAGGGAAACACAAACGTGTTCTTCTGGGTTAGGATCCAAAAATTGGCCTTGCCAATCTCAGAGATCCATTAATTTGACTGATAAAACATTGTTAGTTTTCTTTACACCTGCTAGTCTTTGGAAGTTAATAAATAGTTTTAATATTCAGTATTAATGCAAACCTCTTAGAATTAACGAGGTAAACGTCTTTTTTAACTTTCAAATCGTTTCCTCTTTGGTGGTTTTTCTTTATTTCTTTCCTCAGTTTTTGATTATTGATTTCCTTGATTATTTGATCTTTTCTTTTGTCATCATTAAAGTAAGGAAGGTGTTAATGAATAATGTTGACCAAAAACAGGATGATTGCGCTTTAGTGTTTTCGTGGGAAATAAAATTTTGCTTTCCCCTCCAAAACATCTTTTGATTTGCATATTTCTGTTAACAGGTGCGTCTATTCCAGTTATTAGAGCAAAAACACCCTCCTATTTTATCTTTTTGTTTCGAGTTTGAACTAAGAAGCCGGGTTATTTAGTTTGATTTGATTATTGTTTGCATATGGTCGTCATTGAAAACGGGATCCTTATAAAAACATAGATTCTTAAATATATATTCAAAAAAATCAAATATAGGAATCAGACTTGTAGGAGAAGTCGTTTTCTATTATTTCTAAGTCATTAACAGCATTAAAAATCTAAGTAAACAACCAAATGCAATCATTATTAACGCCTGTTTTCCCCTTAATCATTTGAAGCAGTGTGGCATTATGAGTAGCAAAAAGACAAGTACAAAAGGCACTAGAGCCTTTGAAAATTGTACGGCTGAAAATGAGTAGACGGTTAAGAGGATTTTAAGATCCTAAATCAATCTAACTCATTCAAAAAGGGAATGAATTCGTTTACTTATTAATTAGTGAAGACAGCTAAAAGGCCTTTCAGAACTGACGGGCTAATTGTTTGGCAATCACAGAACACAACCTGCGTTAATGAGGCCGTAACACTAAATTCTATTACCCAAGCTTCAACGTCTTTAATAATGTCCGGTTTAATTCAGCTCATAGATGCTTTTTTTATTTATATGATGTTAATTCTTGTACAAAAATTCGAGTACGAAATGTACTGAATTGCTGAAATTCCCAGCCGTTTCAGGTCTTTCAGCTATTTTATGCATGCAGGTATTAGCCGCTTTCAGCCGTTTCAGTATCAGCTTTATACCGCTCGACGAGGATCGTCACGATAAGAAGATTGTTAAAACAAACAAAGATAGAAAGAGCTTTAAAAGAAGCATATGCAAATATATAATAAGGAACAAGAAAAGCATGAAACTAAAGCAGGTTTTGGAAAAGTTAAACCACACTAAGTAAGAAAATGCAAAATCTGAAACCACTGAGACTTAATCATCGATTCGCTTATAACAACAGTTGATAGGAGAATAGAACTAAGCGAAATTTTAAAAATCGGTCACTATACTCTCTATCACAAAATATATACACAAATAAGCAAATGCTAAATTGAAACCACGGAGACTTTTAATTATCGTTTCGCTTGCAGCATCACTATCCATGCTTACAAGTATTGTAAATATACAGCTAGTGCCAATGGGCAACATATTTTTTTTGATACATGTTCGGTTGTTTTCGCACAAGTTTCACGAATATGAACGAGTATGCATGTGACTGACAACTGTCTTCAGCCAATGGACGACATCTTTTTTATATACATTTTAACGGTTGTTTTCGCACAAGCTTACGAATATGAACATGGTTTGGCATGTGACTGACAATTGTCTTCAGCCAATGGGCAACATCTTTTTTATATACATTTTAACGGTTGTTTTCGCACAAGTTTACGAATATTTACATGGTTGAGCATGTGATTGACAACTGTCTTCAGCCAATGGACGACATCTTTTTTTATATACATTTTAACGGTTGTTTTCGCACAAGTTTACGAATATTAACATGGTTGGGCATGTGACTGACAATTGTCTTCAGCCAATGGACGACATCTTTTTTTATATACATTTTAACGGTTGTTTTCGCACAAGTTTACGAATATTTACATGGTTGAGCATGTGACTGACAACTGTCTTCAGCCCGTTGAGCCTTTAAAAGCAGAGTTTCCAGGTTGAAGTGCAGGCTTGTTGCAGCATAAAAGATTACATAAAATACTTCTAAACATTCTTTTGTACTCATGTCTAAATGATCTGCTTGCAATGCCATATATAATCGGGTTGATCAAACTCGATATATACACCAGGAATCCATAGGCTAGGTAGACATGTCTTGATAAGAGCGGTGAGCCACTTATTGCATCGATATAATCGATCACACTTACGGGTATCCAACAACATGCAAATCCCAGGAATACAGCTGCAAGCCTCTTAGTTATTTTTGCCTCCTTGACGTGAGCGCGAAGTTCTTCAGGGCTGAGTTCATCATTGACAAAAACTTTGTTGCTGCGATTTACTTCCTTGAATACAAACGCGTAACACAGAGCAATCACACATAAGGGAGTTCCTATAAAGACAACTTCGATGAACACCGTGTAGGGAATGTTTTTATCAAATTCGTAGAGACACATGGCTTTTCCTGGCTGGAAAGAGTAGCCACCAAAGCTGAAAAAGAGAGGAGGAATAGAACCAACCAAAGCATCGACCCAGACAATGAGAATAAAAAGGATGGTTCGACGCTTCTTGAATAGAACCTGGTACTTCGCTGGCTTTAGAATGCAGAAATAACGATTTACCGAGACTAAAGCCATCATATGAAGGGATGCCAAGCCCAAGGTAAACACAAAGAAGCCATGAGCTTGACAAATCGTGTCCCTAAAAATCCATTGGCCATGTATCAGTGTTGTCAAGGAAAGAGGCATACAAAGAGCAGACATTAAGATATCACTCACTGCTAGACCAAACACAAACATATTTGAGATGGTACGAAGACGAGGATTTCGCTTGATGGCACAGAAAACCAAAGTGTTCCCAAGAAATCCCAGAAGAAAAACAAACCCCATTCCAGTAGATTCCAAGGCAACGCTCTGAAGACTTCTTGTCATGAGTACGTTAGAAAGAATGAAAGTACCCATGATATCAATGAAATGCTTAAACAAAATGTACCTCTAGATCTAATTTTAGGACAACTGAGTCTCTATGATAATGCTACTTCAGTCTTTTCGCGTTTACTGAGTTTCATATCTGCTTTTTCTTAAAATACATTAGTCTTTACTTAAATATGTTTTATAAGATCAAATTAACACCAACACCTGTCACCTTTGAACAAATAGAAATCGATTCAAAATGCAGGAGTGCTTAGGCAAAGCAGATGTTTTACCTGCATAAATGAAAAGGACCGAAAAAGGAAAAATTATAAGCAAGAAAGATAATATACGGGACATGTCCTTCACCTGTTAACCCTCAACTCAGTCATATAGTTGAATGATTCATTTGCCCCGCCGTAATTTACTCAACATAACGTGATGTAATCACTAAACCCAAGAGAGCATAAATATATTTATGCACTCTTGCTAACCCACAGTTCTTGTTTTTCATTAATAATTTTTTTTGCGCAATGTAGTCAAAATGTAATCGCTAACCCACAGTTTCTTTTTCATTGATGTTAGTCTTGTGCATTGAGTGTATAATAATGGATCATTACCACCTACCATGAGCCTGTTACATTTCAATAGATATCATTCGTAAAATTGAAGGTTTACTGACTAAGATTTCAATACAGTGAATGATGTTTTTTCGTTTTTAAGGGTTGGCTGTTATAAATAAGAAAGAGATGAAAATTTAAAGCTGTGTCGACGGCTCACAGTGGGCTACTTGGACACGTTGCCAAGTTATACAAACCCAGCATCCTATAAAGCCACGCTTATCAGTATTATTCTGACATGCTAAGTGTTGTTGTTAGATGCTAAGTCTGAACTGCAAATAACTCGGTTGAAAATAAACTCATATATTTGTCATAGAACTAAATTGAAGATTGAAACAATGATAAGCTTTTTTCTGGCATAGCAAGATAACACTACAAGCAGTTGGTTGTGAGCCTAGAATTATCGACAGCAAATTCTGAATATTAGGCATCACGTAGCCTTTCCTCCTAGCAGAGTCTCCCGTGTAGACGAATCCTGGCAGAGAAAATGGGAGACTCTGCCGGTCAAGGCCGTTTTCTTTGATATACCGCCGTCCACAATCATGGACGAACCAAACAGGTTTTTAAACCGGTTTTAACCGGAAAAAGGCAATAGGCATGAGCAAATGTAGAACACCGCTTAATATTTTTTGAGTCCACGGTACTTATTTATGACACGGTTGCTAGGTTACCAAACGCATACGCAACAAAGTAAATGGCCTGGACCGGCAGAGTCTCCCATTTTCTCTGCCAGGATGCGTCTACACGGGAGACTCTGCAGCAGGGAACACGTAGCCGGGTACCCAATTTCTATAGAGGCTTAAACAGCTGAGTTGACCTTCAGAACACACTAAAGATCAACCAACCAGAATTGAGGATTCGACATCATATTTTGATTAGCATTTCCCATTATTCTGCTAAGAGAATTTATGAAATACGAGTTCTTCCTTCTCATAAACGCTAGTAGGACTCTTGGCGGAATTTTATTTCAATCAACAAGAAAAGTCTACAATGTATACTCGGAAAATGCTCGAAAAATGCTAACCAAAAATAGTGACCCATAATTCCTTTCGGGGAAGGCGATCAACTCAGCTGGAATGAACTCAGCTGGAATGTATATGCATATTGATGACCAATGCGTAGAGCCCAGGGACGGCGGAGCACATTTTAAAGGGGGAATGCTAGAATCATTTTTTTTCATGCAGAACTCAAACCAAGACAAAAGGGGCAAGGGTGCTAAAGCCCCTCTCCACTTTCTTCGGCAAAGTTTTTTCCCCGCAATTGTTCCGGCTATTCTGCTCACCTTGTTGGCGTTTTATTTTTTTGTATTGTTTCGGCGTAATTTTGGCGATTTCAGCCCCGACCCCCACTTTTCAGCTCCTTTCGCCGCCCCTGATTCATTACGTTACCTTAGTCGAATATCTTAACCACAGGGACCCCAATTAAAATAGCGTGCATAAATGAAAACAAAATTAGAAAAAAATAGTTTGCCTGGAGTTTATGCAAGCAAAACGAAAAACAGTTACTGCACAGTGCGGACACTCGAACCATGAACACTTTATTTTTGGGGACATTTTTCATAACTATCCAATCAGCACTCTCCATAGAAAAAGGGATCAAACATTTTTTAGGCATCATCCAATCACAACAAACAGCATAATTTATGTGATTTAGTAGTTAATAAGCTCAAATGAGAAAGTTCAAAATAAACTTCTAAAGATTTTCCGTTGTTTGTTGTGATTGGATGGCGTCTAAAAAATGTTTGATTCTTTTGTTTTTACAGAGAGTGCTGATTGGATAGTTATATATCCAATAATTGAATAATGTCAAAGAAACCTCGAAGTGTTCATGGTTCGAGTGTCTGTATTGTAATGAAATCACAAAAATTAAACATTAAAAAAAGCATATTTTGCTTGTTCTTAACAATCAAAAACAAAAATCCAGTTGATATATTAATAATTTGTACTTCATTAATTTTAATAACATTAAATTTCTAATCAAATAAATATTTTCACTCTTGATCCGATGATGACATGGAACCACTGTCTCTCCTGCTAGTTACTTGAGCTTGTTTGTACTCCTCAACTGATGCCTAAAAAGATCCAGAAATAAAAACATATTAATTTTTGAATATATAACTTTTTGGAAAAGACGAATAGAACAATCTAGCTCATTTTCAGTTAGCGAGGTGAAAATGTTAACTATTTGGAAAACCAAATCCAAAAATTCACAAATAAGAGTAAGGCTGATTTCTTTTCTTTGACAGGTGAATGAACAATATATCTTTTTATGAATTAAATGTGAAAGAAAAAACTTAACTTTTAGAAAATGCTTTTATGTATTTCAAACTGCCAATTGTAACTTTTCATTTCTTTGACAGGTGAATGAACAATATATCTTTATGAACAAAACGTCAAAGAAAAAACTTCTAGAAAACGCCAAATGTATCTTTTCATGCAGCTGCTGATGCACTATAATGCACTTTGGCAAGACATCTTTGAAAGGGGCTATTGCACAAATATCCAGGAGGACCGCAACAGGGAACTTTGTGCTGATTTGCAGTTTGCAGCCTGTCTTAAGTCACATATGCTACAGTATTAGGAGGGTCCTGAAGGGGGGGGGGGGGGGGGGGTCCTAATCCCATTTCCCAGCCAAAAATTTAGCAAAATCCCAGTCCCAGTCATGTCCAAGTTATACAGTAAGAGTTAGAGAATTTGCAAAATCCCAATCTGAGAAATGGCTACATCCCAGTCCCAGTGCATGAAATCCCATTATTGATCCCAGCCCCCAAAAAGGCAAATCCCAGCTCACAGGATTTTTACCTCAAAGGTAGCAAGCACATGTTCACAGACGGTTGATAATTCAGAAAGTCCTCTTCTGAGTACATCAGTAGCTGGAACACCTGGTAGAAGTGATACGTGTTAAACCTTGAATCTGCATTGATATGTATATTCATATTCAGAAAATAAATACTTAAATTTAGTACTGAATAATGCCAATTATTATTAACAGTACTATTTCATGGAATCAATATTACATTCTACATTTTTTAATGCTTTTCATGCTGCAAATAATGAAATAAAATTTAGAATTCCTCTCACTTCTTAGCCTTTTAATGTAAAAATTAAACATAATAAAAAAAATAAATATATGCAATACCATATTCTTCCCATACACAGATCATGTTCTTACGAGGAAATAGCAACATACAGCTATTTCAAAAAATGTTGAATACCGTATACTGCATACTGAACAGTGCATTCCAAAACCAAAGGGCATTGTGGGTCTCATTAATTTGAAATAAAAAGTATATATAGTGATTAGCTCTCTATATGTAGTAAGTATATTGTTTCAAATGGAATGCACTAAAAATAAATTAAAAAATTTATTTTACTTTATACAATGAAAATGAAAATGAAATGCATTTCGGTCTTGGAATGCACTATTCGGTATGCAGTATTCAGTATTCAACGTTTTTTTAAATAGCTGTATACAATTTAGGAAACAATAATGTCTAAAATGGTTATTCATTTAGAGAATCCACATGATTATTTTACACTATACAGAATGAGAAAGCATTTCAGATAAGAATACAAATTACCTTTTGTTTGGATTCTAAAATTAATTTTGTTTTCTGAAGGATGAGGGACAGTGTAGCCACAGAACTTCACATTTGGGCTGAAAAATATAAATTGTTTAAAACTGTAAATATTGTATGATGGCACAACTAGGAGTGGATTGAGGAAATTCTGGAATCATGAAAGCCCTTAGGGCTCAACATTACATACATACATTTACTAGTCTCAGACTACTGAAGGTTTGCTGTTTGCTGTGGAATAGTGGGGGGAAAACCTTGGGAATAGTGATTATCCACAATGAATAGCCCAAGGACTAGTTTCTAAAAAAATTACTGTCAAGCCCTGCCCCCCCCCCCCCCCTATTTTCACTTTGTGTGTTGTGTTTTCAGATAAGTGTTTTGTGCTTTCACTGTGTGTGTTGTGTTTTGCACTTATGGGCCACCGTACTCTACCCCCACCCCACACCACCACCAAGACGTGCGTTATTTGTTTACTTACTTTTTCATGACTATATATCTTAGCGAGTTCCCTAGAGTATGATCTTCCTCGTGCATTACAAACGTTGCGCATATTTCATCATCTGGTTCTCCAGTTGGTATCTTGCATTTTTTAAACATAAACACACAAGATTTAAAATTTTAGAGTAACGAAAACAACCCAGCACGTGGAGCACGACAATGTTTAAGAAGTAAAAAAAGATTGATAATGCATTCGTTTCAAAGTCACAAAACCATATCGTATAGTATCAATCATAGGTAAACCAACAGAATTTCTCATGGCTTTAAAATATGACTTAAACTTTGCTAACTTACAACTTCGAGTACATGTTTTACACTTTCTTCTTCGTCCGCCATCTTGAATCTAAAGTCATTTGCATATTTTTGTACAGCGGTTATTATACTAAACTCGGTTCTAGTTTCCTATCGGACGTGTTTGTCCGGGGAGACCTCGGTCATGGATTAAAGTCGAAGTAGATGAAATAAGAGGAAGTGAGAGGAAGTGGCGTCGTAAAAAGCATCATTTTATGGTAAAAAAAACATTATTAAGACGAAGGTAAGCAGTTTAATACTGTCTGTACTAATCTATATCCATTCTGTTTTAACACTGATTCGATTTTGTAGTTATTTTGCGAGTATTTCTTCAAGAATTTTGTTCTACTTGGAGTTTGTTTTTTTGTCAAAAGTCTCGTGACCCAACAAGGCTAGTTTACAATGTCTTGAGAAATACTTACAAATATTCAGATTTTTTAGTATTATAGTATCTTGTAAGTTTGTGTTCTGGATTATTTTATATAATGTATAAAGATTTTGAATATGTTGTACATAATTGTACAGTTTCGCAGTAACAATTGAAAATAGTTTTATTAATGAAATATTGATACAAAAGCACAGAGCACTGTCAAGCTTAGCCATGTTTCGTCTTGGAAATTCGTATTTGTTGTCTGTTTGTAAGCCAATATCTTTACCAATATCTTTTTGGGGTTAATTCAGCAACTTCATTAATCAGTACAGTAAATCCAAAGAAGCTTGCTGGAACTTGCCATGTAAAGACATGGTTGTACCATCAACTTTTCCTGATAAATTTTGAAAAGCACAAAGAAATGATACTAAGAAATGGTACTAAGCTATTTTGGTTGAGCTAAAAAAGGACTGAATGACAAAACTGAAGAAGTATGAACATTCATTTCGACTATCAGCACATATAGACACAACATGAAAGTGAAGATTTCCTTTTCCCCACTTTTTTTAATTATAGTCACAACTACTCATCACTATTTTCCGTTCTTGAGTATTTTTTTTTATTTTGTTTAGAGAGTGGACCTTTATATAATTGCAAAAGAAGTACTATTTAATTTATGAAAGTACTCCCAAATAAAACAAAACAAAGGATTTTGTATTATCTATTTAGCACAAATTACGTTGTACTTTTTACAGGTTTTTGGTTGTAAATCCATGTCCAAGTAACAATAGAACGACAATACAAGACTGAATACAATACATACAATATAGAACAATAAACTACAATAGAATGCATGTATTGTATTCCACTTGGATATGGATTTATAACAAGGTTTTTTTGTCTGTTTTCTAACATTAAAATGAGGAGCTATTACATGTGACGATAGCTCATGCAACTTGCCGGCTGTACAAGATGCTGAAATTCCTTTGTGAATTTTCTTGTGCTGAATTTTTTTTTTCGAGTTTCACAAAGCAGAAGATATTACTCCTTTCCCTGTAACTACATAATCGGGGAATCCAATCTCTGTGATGTGAGCATATGGTTATGTCCACCACAAGCTCATGTAATATTGCAACACTTTTTTCCATGAAGCAAACAAGCTTCATGAGAAAATGTTCCCTGTAACAGTGCCTTCTTTATCTTGGATAAAATTCAAGAATTTCATTCTCTATGGCATTTAAAGTTCCTGTGAATATTTATTTTCTCCTAGATAACTTGCCATAATCATGCCATTGCTATACAGTGTAGTTGCCAGGGGAACGACCATATTAGCCAAGTTTGCTGCATGTGCTGGGAACTTTGCCGAGGTTACAGAGCAGATTCTTGCTAGAATACCTCCAGAAAACTCTAAATTGACCTATACTCAAGGAAGGTATGCAGCACTGCAATTATTTCCTTGTAACAAATTAAATAATTTTAATTAATACTAAAAATAATTTACAACCATTATTGTTGAAGTGCGACCCCCAAAGTTTGATGTCTGGTTTGCCAACTAGCATTTCAACAGCCAAAATTCAGTCAAAGAACTAAACTAGAAAAATTACATTTTAGAGGGAGATTATTGACTGAATTAAAAATTTTAATCCTCCTCTAATTCTCTAAAATCTTAAAATTCAGTATGAAATTCCAAAATTGTAATTTTTCTAGTTTAGTTCTGTGATTGACAGCTGTGGAAATGTTAATTGGAAAAAGAGACATCAAGCTTCTGGTGGTGCAATTCAATGATAATGGTTGTAATTTTTAAAAAAATGTTGATTTGGCAACTTTCTTTGATTTGATGATGCACCTATCAATCCTAACTACCAGACTCAGACAGAAGGCATTAGGTAGAAGCTAAATGACATTCAATATCAAGAGAACTTGGGGAGGGTGTCACTTGTGTCATTGTGTTATTAAGACACCCAAGGCTTAAAATAATGGTCAGTGTATCAGAAATTGTCCAACCTGAATTGGAACTCGTCAGGTCAGATCTTTACTCTGCTGGTTATTTAATGATGAGTAACATTGAGCCAGAGACAAGGTATGACCAAGCTAAAACTAATTTGACTGGTTATCATGACTGGTGACTGACAGACCATTATTTTAAGCCCTGAACACCAGTGTGCCGAACTGGGCTACTTAATATTGTCTTTTCGTGGTGCTCCACTATATAAGCTTACTTGTATATTAGATTTGTTGTAAAGCTTAAAGCTTGAAGTAGTTGACTCTATCTTATAATGTGCTGCATTTATTGCAAGCATTCATGTTAAGATTGAAATAAACTCATCTGCACAGAATTAAATGTGAGTTGAAAGCTTTACTTAGTAAGTCTTTCAAGCACAGAGTTTCTACTCTACAGCTCTACTCAATCATTCATGTTAAAGGTAATACCCTGGGGGGGGGGGACTTCCTTATAAAAGGGGCGGGGGTCCTCGTCCCTTTTAGGGTTTGAAATCAGTGTTTTGGTCCCGCTTAGGATGATAATGACGAGAATGCCCACCAGCTGAGTTTTGTGGTCCTGCTTAGGGTATAAGACCAACAACAATGATTCTTTTATTACCCCCAGTGGTAATACTTTAGAGTACTTCATGGTTATGGCTTGAACTAACCCTGTTTAACTATTTTACTTTTAGTTACTTATTTCACTACATATCAGAAGACAGGATAATTTATTTGTGCATTACAGATGATGTAAGTTTATCCATGACTGGAATTGAAATTATATTTTACCTAAGACAGTGTTACCTATCTACTTTGCACCACACGGTACATAAGGCCTCAGGAAAATTTTGAAATTACTTCAAGAAATTTTCTGTATGGACATTTACCTCAAGGATAGTCTCATTTTCTTTGACATGGGGAATAGTAAAGCTGTCTTGTGAAAGTGTCAAAATCCTCTATGATCTACATAATTTCTTAAAAATTTATTTTCAGAATTTTGAAAGATCTAAAGCTTTCAATTTCCTCAATGAAATCAAAAGAAGGTAAACTTATTGTCAATTGCGTCTATTTGTTAATGCTCATGCAAAAAAAAAATGTTTTTTTTTCACGACATGAAACGTCAAAATTTCTTGTACCTATGATAATTAGTAATATGTCATATCTATAATTATTACAACTTTTTCCCCATGACAAATTTCACCTTAACAGAAAATTCTGGTTTTGTTTTGAAGTACAACATTTTTTTCTCAATGTGCTACCATATACAAGCACATCTTTGTTACAAAATTTGTTTTGATACTTCTTCATCAGTTAGCATGGATTTTTTTTGACATTTGACGTTGTGACAAAACACGTTTTTTTGCATGGTATCTAGTAAATATTGCATTCTGTGTACATATTTATAATCATGAATTTGTTTTTATTTCATGGCTTTTATTTCTTAGCTATTTTTGTGGCATATATTAATGGTTTCATATTAATGTTTAATATGATGTCTAGATTCCAGACTGCTTATCATGGTAGAGCCCAGACTGCGTTGCCATTTGCCATGAACAGTGAATTTTCTCGGGTATTATCGGTGGAAATGGTAAGAGAAATGAAAAAAAAAATTCTTTGTTTTGAAACGTATTCCCAGAAATCCAGGGAATTAATACAGAGTGTCAAGGATGTTGATCAGGACAATGATTTGAGCATGATTCCACAGTGTTTCATGCTTGTGCTGCCATTCTTGGCATAATGTCCTTGCTAGAACATCAGTTGGTACTTTTTCATGTTCTAGAGAAAATCTCATGTACATAAAAAATGTTTTCAAAAAGTGCTTGCATCATGATAAAATTTATCCTGGCATCACCATCCTCAATGCTTAAGGTTCCTCAAATATCTTCAGAAGTGGGAAGGAGATTAAATGTTAAAAAACACTAGAGGCTGTGCAGTGTATTTTCTCATCTTTTTATTTTCTCATTGTTTGCAAACAAAATAATGTTGTTACTTTGAAATCCAATTCAACACCTGCTTAGCATTTTTACTCTGATGAAGTTTGCAGAGACAACTGAAAATTCAGTTTAACATTTTATTTATTCAACAAATGATGTTGTGTTAACATCTAAAGTTTGTCAAAATATCTATTGGATTCACAAATGAATCAAATTAAGCCAAAAAATGTAGAATAAAAAGGTCTTGGCATCATCCCATTAGCCATGATTACTTTTAATGTTGTATCAATTGATGTCATTGGTTGTAGAAAAGATTTTCAGAGCAAGATGAAGGGCAAAGCAATTTAACAAAAGTACAGGGAGAACTGGATGAACTACGAGGAATAATGGTCAAAAATATAGGTATGTGAAGAATTTTTGGATGGTAGGGAAGCCTCAATAGACCTCATCAGCTTGGGTGTAATGTTGTCCCATTTCAGACCATGTGTCATTCCCTTGAGAATAAGATTCTTTGTTTGAGTTGTATCCATATTCATGTATCTTCTCATGCGCAACCGTTAAACAATGAAATGATACTCTGGGGAATGGCATGTGGTCTGAAATGAGACATTACACCCAAGCCGATGAGGTCTATTCCCTTCCATAGGCCTTAATTTCTGAGTTTGATAAACAGGATGCATTGTGGTATAGCTTTGGTACAAACTGTGAATCCATATAAGGCAACATGAAAAAAATATGTTTGTACTCAAGCTATACCACAATGCATCAAGTTTGCTGATAATCTCAGAAAAGGTTTATGGGGAGTTTTCTGTCATCGTCTTTAAATTTTATTGTTACTGAAACAGCCTATGGGCTGATCAAAGTCAGGGCACGGCAAACTCACTGATTGAATTGAATTAAAGTTTTGCGAAGGGAGGAAAACTGGAGAGCCTAGAGAAAAAAATGCACATCAAGGGAGAGAACTTGAACAAACTCTACCCATATGTCATGCAGAGTCTGGGAATCAATCCCAAGACCTCAGAGGTGAGAGGCAAGTACATTACACTACCCCACCCTTGTCCAATAGGATCCTCAATATGATCATCCTGTTTTATTAGTTAAGGCTTTAGAGTGTTTACTGCTTGTGTTACAGACAGTATTGCAAGCAGAGGTGAACGACTGGAGTTATTGATTGACAAGGCTGAGGACCTTAATACCACTGTAAGTTATGATTAATTTATGAATAAACAGGGGACCAGTTGTACCATCCATTGTGGGGGGAGGAGAGGATGGGATGACTTGTTTAGGTTATTAGGGATACATCCCTGTTGTAGTCTAATAGTAATTAATATTTTTTTTTGATTTCTCCAGTCTCTTACATTTAAGAAGTCAAGTAAAGGTCTTGCAAGAGCTATGTGGTGGAAAAATGTCAAGATCATGATTATTCTGGCAATTGTAGTGATTGTAAGTATTATTATGTGGAAGACAAAGAAGTACAAGTACAGCACTGCACCTGTGTCTCGTACCATAAATTTCTTTAGACAGAATCAATCCCTGGATGCCAGAGGCTCGTGATCAAGTGGAGAGGAGAGGAGAGAAGAAAAATCCTCTCTTCTCTTTTCCTCTGTACCCCCCTCCCCCTTCCCCTTGTTGGCAGTTAGGATAACTGTGTCTGAACTGTGCAGCATGTTCTCTCATGCTAACATACTTTTTTCATTTCAGCTAATTTTGTATTTCATTGTATCTGCTGCATGTGGAGGTCTAGACTGGGGCAGCTGTGTTAAGAAAAAGAAGAATTGATTGAATTGTATGCTTCAAACTGGTACAGTGATTCAGGGCTTGAAATAGAAAAGATAAATGGCCAGACAGTTTCTTATTTTCGGGAGGATAAATAATTTTAGAGCAAAATTCCTCTGCCATTTTATTTTCCATTTTGGCAGCCCAAATTTTTTTTTAGCCTGACAGTAGTAAAACTTGACCTGCATTTTGGCCATTGCCAGGCCCCTATTTCAAGCCCTGATCTGATTTAATTCTAAAGGCTGCAAGCCTTTATAATGCATAATCAATGTATAGCACCAGCCATTTGTAACAAAAATTTGATCCACTAAAGGTTAGAGTCTTAGAGCTTTAACGTAAGGGTACAGAATGTGAAACCTTTGGTTTATAACAAGAAATACTGTGAATATGCAATATCCACGTAATTAATACTAGAATATGAATACGATCCAGTTAGTTCTCATATCAACCTTAATTAGTAATTTTTTTTCCAGAATATCTTTATACCTTTATCCTAGCTGTATAGGCTAGTTGTGAAAGTTTGTTTAAACTATAGTACTAGAAAACGTCTATACTTCCTCCAAAAGGTGGGATTGGGATTCCTGAGGGGTTAGATATAGGATAGACCAAGGGATATTCTGGTAATTCTTAAATTTCCAAAGAGAAGAATGATCAATATTTTCCATGGCATTGATGCAATAATGCATAACATATGCAAAGTCAGCAGGGATGTAGTGAGGATTTTGCCTTAGGGGGTCGCAAAAACCTGTTTTCAGAACATAATCAAAAAAACAGCCAACCAAAAAAATGGCTGACTTGATGGCTACGCCCTTGGTCAGCATTTGTAAACTGGTTATAAGTGGTTTCCAACCATTCCCAAGAGATTCATAAGCAAACAACATCCAAGATGGCAGCTGTTGGAGGCAATGACAAGTACAGCTGCCATCCAACATGGCTGCCTTGTTTTTTGACCCCGGCTTGGGAATGCTGCAAACACTCCTGTGAAACAAAATTTGCTTTTTTGACAATCATTATCAGTGTTAAAGTCCCAACTCCTAGGGTCATTATAGTTATGTGCATTTGATTCTTGAAGTAAATATTATTCCAAATGAATCCTCGGTTACAATCAATTGTTTTAGGAAATATCAATGTTTCTTTGAATTGTGAAAAATTATCACCCTTTACTACTCAACAAAGATGGAATCAAAGTACTCGTAATATAATTATAGTGCTTATATTTGTAACTTCAATATGATTTTACATGTATTCTATTGCAGCTTACGCTTCAGGTACAAGTTCTACTTAATACTTCAAATATATGTCTTCATAAAAAGTACTAATCAGTTATTGATCCATTATAAATGCAAATGATTGGCTGTTTTGGTAGTCTCCTTTGCAGCCGTTCTTAGTGACGGTCTCAAAATCCCTCCCCACAAACGGCTGCTTACTACAGCCAGACGTTTCATTCCAACGGCTCTAGTTCTAAAATCGAGAACTGAAGCGCTACAGATAAAAAACAAAAGGAGTTTCATTCGTTGTTTTAAATGTTAGAGTAAAAAGCCGGCGGTTCATTGTTTGATATACTTTGGCAAGAAATCAACAGTGCGACCTGTCACGGACCTGTCTCCTGATTGGCTTAAATCAAACAATTGGAATAGAATGTCTGGCTGCAGTAAGCAGCCGTTAGTGGGGAGGGATTTTGAGACCGACACTAAGAACAGCTGCAAAGGACACTACTGTTTTGGCGTATGAATGAGAAGCCACTAATTCTATACTGAAAAATATATTCTATAATCTACAGCTTTACTTCTTTTTCTTTTCATGGAGAGGAGCAAGTACCGTTGATTCGTTGCTTTCTGAGCCCAATTTTTCCGCGACGCAACTTGTAAGGAAACGCCCTTACGCGAGATTAACAAAAAATGGATGATATGCAAAGCCTTGAGGCAGATGAAAAAAAAGCTGATTCATATTTTGATAGGTTTTGAAGCCTCGATCGAAAACTAAGTATTAAATGCTCCACCTTCTTGCATCTTGATTTTGGAAAGTTTTATACCACCCAATACCCTACCCAAAGAATCAAAGAATGGGTTAAAAAAAGTTTGGATAACCAACCCCCAGACTTTGCCCAGGCATTGGAGCTCAATGAGGTATCCTCTTAGACATGGCATGATGCACCAGACGTAATCAAAACTAAGACACGCAAAATAACATCCACAGAGAATGGCTGTAGGGATACCAAAGATGGCTGTCAGGATGCGGTAACACCAGTACTTGGTGGCTATGAAAGTTGAGAATGAAGCTCCCCACACTCCATCGAAGCTATAGCTGCCTTCTGGCTCAGCAAATACGTCTTGATAAAATACCTAAAGTGGACAGAATGACAGGCCGTTTACATGGGGGAAAAGTTGTTCCTGGTATTCTAATACTTTCGACCAAGGGCCCCCAATACTCTTGGCCTTGCTACGGCCCTATCTTAATTTACAAAACATATCAGAGAAATGTTAGTTCGCCTAGGGTGACCCTAGGAGTAAGGGTTACCCTGGTAAGAGAGAAAGCTTTATCCCATGTAAACGGCCCCTTTGAGTAATTTTGAATGACATATCTGATATATAGGATATTTCCTATGAAGACCTTGGAAAGGCGGTTAGGAGGAAGGCCCCTTCGCCGGAGTCAACGTAACCAAGTATTAATTTCAGTTTCACATTTAGATCAAGCGGAAAGATGCAATATTACAAGCCTGTAAAATATCGGCGTGGCTGGGGAGAGGAGTTACTCTGTTTGTGATACATGTAACATTAACTACATCAGTGCGCGCGAAATCCCAAAAAACGTACGCCATACAAAAGCAAAAATCATTTTTGATGTTTGAGTGGCGGGGGATGGTGCGCATCTCCTTGAAAATATTTGTCTACAAGACCGTGTTGGAATCACTATCGTAAGTATCCTCGATCCGATGAGGGAGGCTAAGGCGAATTAATTAAGCATCACGTTTTTCTTCCCGCAAACGGAAGACATGACCACGTTCTCATCTTTTCCCTGCAATTTACTTCAACTTTTGTAAACCTCACCAAAGACGAACATTCTTTCTCGGTCTCAAGAACATCGTCATATTGAGTGTTGATGCAGATACACATTGGAATACAACATTGAGATTGTCACCAGATAAAATCAGGCTAGAAGGCCGAGAACATTGGACGCGTGCCCTGGTTGTCAGTCATCTTAACTTTTTTATGTAGGTAAAGTTTACGTGGCCGGAAATTAAGCAGGTTTTCATATATGATCTCTTCATCCAAAACAGGGGTGCATGTGTTTTGACTTGCTCGCTCAGGCGTGAACATATAAAATAGTTCCGTTACAACTACTTGTGTTAAGACATTTTCCTCTAAGAGTGATTTAACTATTTTTTTCATGACATTAGGAATTATAATTCAACAAAAATTAAGAAGTATTTCAGTGGCAAGCTAATAAATAGTCAATGTTCAATGTTCAATGATTGACTTTTTTTTTGACTCTGATGAAAATCTACACCAAATACTTTGATCAAATTCCAGGCTGTTATATCAGTCGAGCTACAACGAACACATTCTTTGCATATCCTGCAAGTGTAGGTATATTAAGTACTGAGAAATACCAGGGTGAAGTTGGCAGCACGTATGTTTACGTATAAATTTTCAAAGTCTCCGGTCGTATGGTATGTACAGACAAAACTACGAGATTGTTTTCAAAACCGAATATATACAGAAGTAGTTAGGAGATTTCTCTACAATTGTGGTATATTTTTATTCGAGAGTCGAATGTGCTGCCGAATGTGCTGCCAACTTCACCCTGGTCTGAGAAATGACAGAAAATCGAATTCAGGATATTGAGGTTAAGGCGCATTTAATTCCAAAGATCAGATTCAATACTGAAATATTTCAAGTATATGCTTATGAGCAGTTCAGTTAGCTTCTTACCTTAACGTGGTCGTTCATTCTGGTAGGATCCCGGTCTGTCATGTCGAGATGATGTCCACGATGCGACGGATGGATTGTTTGAGATGTTACATGAACGTCGACATCTTCTCCATCGTACATCCCTTCTACACCAGACAGCTTCTCTTGTGAAGTCATGTCGAAAACTAACCGTGGTTGGGTAGACAGTTTGGCTGTTGTTTGTGAAGCTTCAGCGGGAAGAGTGGCAAAGAGTCGGTCTTGGGATTCAACTTGAGTCTAACAAACAACGTGTAACGCAATGCTACTGAAGGAATTTGATACCAAGCTACAATAGTTTAATCTCAATGGTGACATGTGATAATATCGGCGGGATCAATTCTTATCCCAGGATGCCAGTAAGACATTTTCCTTCTTGAAGTGGATAGCAAAACAACAATAAGATCGTTACCGCCACCACCACCACCAACCTCGACATGACCAAATAATGATAGACCGCAAAACTTGCACCCAGTGGAGAAACTTTTGAAAATTGGAAAATATGAGAGACGTACTACTACGCATAACGGCTAAAAGTGGGAGGAGGATGAGCGTTGGAATATTGGTGGATTAAAAATCTTTCAGTAATCTTAGAATCTAAGATCACGATTCGAATCACCCCTGGGATACGGTCTCGGGTTCGATATTCCCAGACTCAGCATACAAGTAGATTTTGTTAGGTCTCCCTTGATTCAACAGGTTCAAGGGTTTTTCTCAGAGATCTCCAGTCTTCCCGGTCTTCCCTACGCAAAACCTATCAAGCCAAGTCCGATTCCATCTGGGAATTAGTCGTGGGCCCGAGATGACGAATGAGTGACGTAGATAGCGAAGGATTCAACGCGGAATCCAACGCTTTCAAAGCTGAATTCTATATCAAAACAGTTCATTGACCTCAAGCAAACAAAAACATCAGTAACAAGACAAGAGATTTGTTGCTGGTTGTTCATGTTATCCTTTGTGTACCTTGCCAACTAGGCATGTGTATTATAGGATTTGAAACGGATTGCGGGGCTGGGCGGGTCTATTGGCGTACTTCACGTGACCAAAATTATTTCCTTACACCGAATACCAAATGAAAAAAAACTGTACATTCTCACTTCATTTAAAATCTTATCTCGCAACATTGCCAGATGCACTTAACTGCGAGTTGAGAGATGGAGAGAGAGAGAGAGAAAGAGGGGGGGGGGGGAGGGTTGAGCTTCCAAAATACCCTATATTCACACTTGATCCATGGAAAGTACCAAGTTTATATTGGATTATTACATCCAGGTGTCCGGAGCACGCACGAACCGTCCAATCACAGCGCTCTCCTCTGCTTAGCCAAACGGCCCTTGCTCCAAGTCTCTTCCCAATACAAAAACACGCGTTTCAAAGAATTTAGAGAAAAAAAGTTGAAGTATACGTGTTGTTTAAATAATTAAAGTCAATCTTTGCGATCCATCTCCTCGAATTCTGTGAGATATATGACTTTTAAGACTCGGGCGAGGGCCGCTTGAATTACAACAACAATCCTTTTCGCGCTTAGTTTTTCGTACAGCTGGATAGTACGAAGTAGCGCATAGAGTGATTCTTATAAACCCGTGAAATACACTTTAGCATATTACGCACTACTTCACTCTGATTCTTTTGTTTTCTATTGTGTTTATCTGAATATTACACTTTAATAAGCACACTTTGTTTCACGGGTTAATGAAAACCACTCTAACTTCATCATTGCTGTTTAGTACTATTTAGTGCTAGTTATCAGAATAGTACTGTTTCCAAGATATAGTGTTACTGTGCGGACACACTAACAGGGACCACTTGAATAAAACTGACCAATCAGATAACAGTAAACTAGACAAAGATTGAACTGACAACAGTGTTAGCCAATCAGATTATCACACTGTCACGCTCTTTTTATATCAATCTGCTATCTGATTGGCTGGTTAAAAATATTGAACTAAATGTTGCAATATGATTGGTTAATGTCAGTAGTTTATCAAAGTAGTCCCTGTTGGAATATCCACACAGTAGTACCTTCATCGTTACGCAGCGTCAACAATAATCAATGACAAAACAACTTCTTACAATGCGTTAATATTAAAAAATATCGGTAAAATAATTTGACAATACAACAGTCTTAGTTACATTTGCAACATTGGCAAACAAAATAATAATGACAACCAAATTAAAAAGATCCAAGGATCACATTTATGAACTAGTGAATTGAATCCCCCACTCTCTTACCCCTGGGAGAGGGCAGGGAATCAACGCGGGGAGCCTGGGGGTTCAATCTTACACCGGAGACTAGGGGAAAGTGCTAAATTTAACACTATGTGAATGTTATATTCCCACCCTGTCTTGGGGGACAGGGGGTGGGGGTTTCAATTGACTGGTGGATTAGATCTACATATCTTGTGCTCCTACATGGAGCGCTCCTTTGTGCAACTTACTTTGTGACAATAAGTTGCATGTGAGCATGTTACATAATTTTTGACAAGCAATTTACAGAGGTTTCTTGAAAGATCTCTTTTCAAATTATAAATTTCAAAAATTAGAGATATTCTTTCAGCTTGCATTTTTAGTGACCCAAGTAGCATAAAAATGCTTCTCGTGACTTGAGCCTTACCTCAAGATATAGGTATTTCAAAGAGGACAAAACAAAAGACTTTCAATCTCATGATAATTGTCCAGAACTTATTGTGTTGTCCTCCAAATTGGGCTGCATTCTGACATGCTGCAAGGGGTCAATATGGAAAAACTTAAAATATAGAAACTAGAGAAAAAGTCTAAAGTCAAATAATCTCATCTTAATTTAAAGATTTCTTAATACCATCATCTTATGGGGAAATAATGATGATGATGATGATAGTAGTGATGATAATTATAATGGTGGTATGAAGACAGAAGAATACTTACATGAAGAACAGTTTGATGTTACATGTAATGGTGAATCATGCAGTGCCGAGTTAACTAAATATTGTGCATGCATTTTTATGGATTTGTTTTATTGAACCACAGCACTGCATGCTCTCCACTAACAATAGATCTGTACTACTTGACCTACAAACCTTTATACACTACAGTAGAATACATTTTTTTTCCAATAAAGAAAGTTATATTCAATGTTTTGATATGAAGTAAGTACTTCTAGTTGTCATCATTATCAGCATTCCCAGGGACAGATCCAGGATTTTTGATAACACTAACAATAAGACACGCATTTGAACTCACGAGCAATTCAAATAATTTTCTCGCACTATGCTAACTAACTTCTTTTCCTAGGTTTTACAAACATTAAATATTATATTTGTACATTACAACACTAGGTGGGCTCGTCAGCCAAACCACCAGACCAGAAAAAAAGGCAGATGGGTTTGAACTGCCAAATCAAAAACAATTTATCTTACAATGGGTATTTTCTAATTAGGGGGATCATCATCCTTATTTAGGGGGTTTAATTGCAGTTTAGGGGGTCTGGACAAGCTCCCCGAACCTCCCCTAGATCTGCATATGTTTCCCTTTGACTTCAAAGAGACTGAGATATGCTGTCGCAATAGTACTATTATAAACACGCAATTTACTACGACTTTCTTTCTTCTAGAGAATACAAACAGAGTGTTTAACTTAACAAGAGAAAGGATTCTGATAGTGGTTGACTTGTTATAGCAAATTCAACCAACCTACGACTAGGCTCATTTGCCATCCAATGTGATAGCCCAAATACATCTAATTTTTACACTAGATTTTGTACATTTTGTATTGGACTTGCTTAGCCTAAATGCTCTAGATAGCATTAGTAGTATTTTCTTTTCTTTGTGGTAGACAATGATCCCATCTTAGTTAGTACAATGGAATGGAATAAGTAATCTACACTTGTGCATGCTTAAGTACAGAAAAATAGAACATTCTTTTAAGGTTAACTACATTAATTGATCTAATAACTCTACTTTAGCAAACAAGTAGCTTGACTGCACCATATTTTACAATTGCCCTATTAACAGATCTATACAAAACTTTTTTTTTAACTATTCCGTCTTGAGATATCTTAAACAGCAAGACCAAGAAATGAGAATGATAGCATATTATGGTCAAACTATACTTGTGTTGTGTTAACTGACAAAACAGCAGTTTTCAAAATCAACTATGAAAGAAAAACCAAGGCCATTCATGGTTCAATGCTTAACAAAATTCAACTCTGCAGAACCAATTGCTGCAACCCAGTGAACATCAACACAGACTGATAATCTATGAACTTTGTGGCTAATTATTTTTTAGAGGAAATTTTGAACTTCATTTGATCTTTTTCTAAGAACATTTTAAGACAGGTTTTTGAATTTTGAGGTAAAAAATCAGCACTACTGGACCTTCAGTTTGCTCCATAGTGCACTACATAATGATATTCTCTGGTTACAATCTATCTAACAATCTTCAATTCAGGAAGATTTGTTATCACTTGCTGTCTTACCTAGATATTTGGTACTAAGGGAGCATTCATCATTTCTTAATAAAGTAAGGGAGATTTAATGATCATTTATGATGACCTATAATTTTTTTTTCAGATTTCCTAACTACCCCTCCCCCCTTATATTTATAGTACCCCAATGTCCCCTTCCCCTCCCCCCTCCCCATTATATAAAATGTTTCTAGTTCCCTAGAGTTCTAATCATGTATGCTCCCTTCACTTGCATCATGTACACTCAATCATACACTCAGTAAGAAAGAATATATCCCAACATCACAGATGATGTGCTTGCTTTCTTAACAAACTCAAATACCTATAACATCACACTGTCTTTAGACCTCTGTGTCTGAGTCATTGATGTCCATGTTATCCTCAGGGTCCAGGGTCACTAATGATGAGGGGCTTGTGCCAGAGGGTTTCAGGGCCCCTGTTGCTGTAAGAGCCCTAGGGAACCTTTGGTGGTATCTTCTCAGGGTAAGGTATTTTACAGCAACAAGTCGACCTACGGTATTAAAAAGAATGCATATCCAGTAAGTTATACTTGAATGAAATGAAATTTATTTTTGGAATGAAATTTATTCTAAACTGAGTTTTATGGCTAATCACCACTTCAAGCGCTGCAGCAGTGACCCAGCTCAATGGGGTTGAACTGAAAGCATGTGAAGGTGCCTCTTGCAGCCACTAGAAGTCCATGTACATGTACTGTATGACCCTAGAGCACAGCTTTGACTAGTTTGAATTAGTTAGGGCAGATTTGAGTGGAGGGAGGAAAAATTGAAAAGAAAGGGAAATCCTTCAGAATTAGAATCAACCAACTCAGTTCACGTGGGGCAACTGGGAATCAAATCAAACCCCAAACCATAGAGTTGATAGGTGAGCAAATTACCACCATGCCACCCTGACTCCCAAGCTGTATGCATGAAGCCAGTGCTTACCATCAAACCAGGAACCATGAAGACTCTTGAAGGCAATACCAGCAGACTGGTGTGAGTCGCATTTCACATAAACACAGCCCTAGAAAAAGAAGAATTTGCCCAATTAGCCCAATGAGGTAACTGTCAAATTTTTCAAATCAATTCCCATTCACTATAAATATCATCAGAGTATAATTACCTCGCTAGAACTCTTGTCGACAGCAATATGCACTATATTAGCACCTGCATCAATACACTTTTCTAATATGGCATCCTGAATGAACACATGCCAATTCTCCTGCAGCTCACTGAGAAATAAAATTAGTAGTAATTAAGGTGACTGTCTACTATAGGATAATGAAGCTACTGTACTGTGCATGCTACTACACAATCGCAATGACACCATGAAACAGGTAATTTGACACCATGCATGAATGTGTGCATACAAAAAAATGGTTGTCATAACCTTCAATCTTTATTGAGGAACTATATACATTTTGAACTTCAACAAGGCAAAACCCTAAAATTTGGCATGGGACTCTAAATATTGTTTTTTTGAATTTCCAAAGGAATATGTGAAAAAGAAACTTTTGATGGAGTTTGAAGAAAATGATATGGGTTTTGCTCATAGAAAAAGTGGTAAATATTCATTCTCTTTTCACTTGTTTTAGACAAAAATTGTCTTCTGTAAGATGAATGAAAAATCAATTTTAGCTATATATTTCTATTGTTAGTAAACATGAAGTATCAGTATTAC
This sequence comes from Anthopleura sola, assembly GCA_023349425.1. Taxonomy (NCBI): domain Eukaryota; kingdom Metazoa; phylum Cnidaria; class Anthozoa; order Actiniaria; family Actiniidae; genus Anthopleura; species Anthopleura sola. The sequence continues at coordinate 6,478,188 of JALHLI010000012.1, read as the reverse complement.
TACAGGAATCTCAATTTGTCATCTCCCCCCTTCCCCCTTGCATTAAATATGAGAGCAAGACCCCGAAATTGTAACTGCATTTTTGAGAGATCTAATCCATGTTTGTGTATTTTGGCCATACTTACACATCAGGATCAAACATGTTCCTTATCTTCAGGCAGGGTGTTGGACTTATTATTGGTGGATTAACAGCCCACTGGAAATTCTCAAATGCTGAAAGAATAAACAAAGACAAATCTGAGAAAGGTACCACAGACAGAAATTTTAGAGTTAACATCAGTGTTAAATTTAGGATCCAAGGGTACTGTATACATGTGACCCTAACCCAAGCATCTCATTGGTGCACCAAGTCATGAATCATTAATGAGTCTGAGAGTAAAGGGGTTCAAGATAGAGTTGGTGCTGTTTGTACGGTATCAATAGGTTGTTGGTTAGTTTATCATTTACAAATTTGAAGGTAGATTATTCCCTTTTTTCAGCATTTCATAACTCACTTCACTGGTATGAAAATTCTTGTCTTGTAATGTGTTTAACAGGGATATGCCTCCATACTTGCTTTCAAGAGTGTTCATGTCTACATTTCAAACACAGTAAAAACAAAGACACTTGAATACATACCTTGTCCTTGCCAGCACTTGGGTTTCTTTGATTCCTGAAAGAGTACCACAGTATGCTGTGCTGTTACATACTCCAAAGTTATAGAGCAAAGAGGGTTTTAGGGTGGCTGTGACCCCCCCCCCCTTTTCATTGTCAATTTAACTGTTACATGAATTTCTTTAGGGAGGGGAGGGATAAGTATTTGGTTAGTAGGATATAGGGGATTAAACTCCATGGGATATCATGGATTACATTATCCTGGATTATACCCGTTATATTTAGGAATGTTTTAATCGATAGGTGAAAGCCGAAAACCCACTGCAGGGATCTTGAAATTGTTGAGAAAGCAACTCCAACTCCAAGGGTGGATCCAGGAATTTTTTTGAAGGGGGGTTTCTTGAAAACATATACTAATCCACCCAAAAAAATTTTTGAGGACCAAACATATATACCTACAAAAAAACACACTTCCTGCCTAAACTCTAATACTTTTCATGGTGGTTTTACTTACAGGTATAGCCACCTTGTGACCATGGTGTTTAGGAGACGTTATGTGAATCCACCTCCAAACTTCAAAGTCCTCACCAGCAATTCTCTGGCTCTCAACACGTATACGAGACTCATTAGCACTCAGGAATCTTACTGCACGGTTCCATACATTGGACAGTGCTTGTCTGTAAGTAAAGTATTCAAGAAATAAATCATGGCTATTCAAACACACAGCATAATTTCACAACTGGTACACAACTAATAATATAGTATGTGTTTTTCAATTTCATGCATCCCAGTTGGTATTTCAATTAAAAAACTGAGTTTGACATATTTTAATAATTTTTACACGAAAAAGAATGAGAAAAGGAAATGGATTTAAAAGAGAGGATTGATTTGCAGGAAAGAACAAGTGTGCAACTTCTTGTTAACATGTACCCCAGCATATATTTTCTCCTTGTGGTTAACAATTAGACTAAGTACTTGCCAATAATATCACACTGTACAACAATGTTTCACATGCTGCATCAACACAAATGGGTTTGACCCTTACTAAGTTCAAAGTCAAAGGCAGTTCTGGGGGTTGGGTGGATTGGGTGGCTATCAAAATGAAGGTAAAACCTACAAATAAAAGGACGATATGTGTTGCCATTCTAGGTAACAGACATCCTTCCCTGAAATCTTTCTTCATATGACACTGAAAGCCATTTTTAAAAGGTTTGTACTTTCTTAGATTATGGTGTTAAGTTTTTAGCCAAAACATGGCTATAATTTGTATATTGCCTACCTCTCTGAAGGTTTAATAAGCATGTCTCTAACATGTGGAATAGGAAGATAGGGAGGAAGATCCTTGTCTGTCTTGCATGCCTCATGATGCTTGCGCAAAATATCTAAAACAAACCACAAAAACGTAACTTCAAACACTTGAAATATAATCTTCTCCCATGCAAAACCCAACATGCTACAACTGTAGCTAGCTGTGCCCTGACTCTGATCAGCCCAGATCAAGGTTGTTTCAGGGTTGTGATTTACAGCATCCCCATACTCTAAGATATTCCTCCAGACAAACACACCCTCTTTAGACCCTCTGTCTGGACACTGGACACACCACATTTGCAGATTAGAAATCTGATTTTTTAACTTTACCTATTATATTTTCCACATATCTGTACATCTTATGAGTGTCTTCCTCTTCTTTCCGCCAACGACTGCGAACGATGAGGTAAAAACCAACAAAAACTGCCACAACTAAAACCAAAAGATTAAAGATTCTTGTAATAAAATATATTTCATACACAACAGTAATAAACAGTACTGTCATTCCCCGTTAAAATAGATTTCATATACATGGGTACTTTTTAATCAAGAGTTGCTGAAATAAGAATTTTCATTTAATTACAGTGTGAACATTCGAACCATGAACACATGAACTATCCAATCAGCACTCTTCATAGAAAAAGGGATCAAACATTTTTTAGGCATCATCCAATCACAACAAATAGCATAATTTATGTGATTTATTAGTTCAATAGTTTGCATGAGAAAGTTCAAAATAAACTTCTAAAGATTTTCCATTGTTTGTTGTGATTGGAGGGAGCCTAAATTAATAAAAAACATTGGATTCATTATTTTTTTTAGAGAGCTCTGATTGGATAGAACTTTATGAAAAAATGTCAAAAAAACCTTGAACTGTTCATAGTTTGAGCATCAGCACTGTAATATCGAAACACCTTGAAGTTTATGATTTCAAAACTTGGCTGTGCTCTATTTCTCGGCATTAGAATATCAGATGTAATGATAGTGTAGTGCTTGAAACGTAACAAAGATAAGCTTACCACATATAACAATTACTAAAGCAGTCAATATCTTATTAATTGACTGTTTTATTCGGCATAGAAGAGATTTGTTTGGCTTGGCGGAATCCAACCATCTGATTTCACTAGTGTTAGTTGTTTCCTTATCTTCTTTGTCATATATCCTGAAGCAAAAAAATAAAAAATTTAAGTATGTTACTTGAAATTATATTATCCTTTTACTGTAATCATTATTATTATGCCATGTATATTGCTAGGAATAAACATTTCCTGAATTTCCATGAGTGAACATGAGACAATGGCTTCAAGTTGCGGTTGGATTCCTTGATCAAATAAGTAATATAATTCTGGAACACATCCAGTTCAACCCTGACTTGGAGCAATAGTCTTGTGGTCCCTCAAGTAAGTTTGAGAAAGGTCTATATAATAACACGGTTGATAATTGATTGGTTTAGTGGTATGTTTCACCATTTCAGACTATGGGTCATTCTCTTTGGAAACAAGATTCTTTGTTTGAATCACATCTATTTTTTGCATATTCCCAAGCTTTACTAGTAAATAGAGAAATAATACTTAAAGGTGTGACAATCGGTTTGTAGGGAAAAGTCATTTAATTTTCATTGTAGCTGCACACACATACATTAAGAAGCCCAATAAATTAATGGAAGGATGGATAAATGGTTATAGTTTGTTGTCAGTAGATGTATTATTTGCCACATAATTTCAGAACTTACCTAATACTGTAATCATCAGTACTGTTAACTAGAAATTGTAAAGTTGATTTGTAAGCTTTTTTAACAGCATTATTTGGCCAGTTGGGCTGAAAGATAAAAAGGGATGTACTACCATTAGCACTTAATACATGCAAGTTAAGAGCTGCATTGATACACTTTTATCCATTGGAAGTTTCACAAACTTACTCTGTATGAACCACAACAAAGCATCCCTCCCCTCCCCTCCCCTCCAAACACATGAGTGTTACTTATAAAGTGAAATATGGAAATGTGGTTCTAGGCATCCTACCCCTCCCTGGATAAGCCCCTAATATGAACGGGCTCTCACAAAATAAGAAAAAATTTAATGTTTTTTAAATACTAAATGAGCACATAATGTTAACTAAACCAACATAAAAAAGATATATTTAACAATAAAAGCACTTACATGGTCTTTGGTTATTTTTTCCCTAAATTCTTCGACAGAAATATTTTTTGCTTCGTCTGGTTCTTCTTCATTACATGCAAAACGACCTGAAAATAAATGTTTTATAGAACTCTACAGCTTGTTCTGACAAAGACAATCCCCCTCCCCTCCCCCTCAATATTTGACCTGGTTCTTACCTGCTTTTTTAGACAAATCATGAAAAAGATACTGAGCATATAGAATGCTGGCTTGGCTTTCATTTATGCAGTTTTTCTACGACATGTATAAAAAGTGTACATAGTTAACACACAAAAATATAATGTAAAACAGACCCTTTTTACTTGGGCATGTTTTCCCATTTCAGACCCAGTGTCATTCTCTAGCGAATAAAAATCATTCTTTGAGTTGAGAGGTAAACATCTCAGGCGAACCGGTCACCTGGTAAATTACCCGCAAACCAAAAAAATATATACTCTTGGGATTCATGAATACTGTTCTCTCCCTTTAAAAATAATCAGAGAAAAATAATACATATTACTCACATTTGAGATACCATGTTCACAAAAAGGACGAGGATCTATGGTAGAAGAGAATACGAAATAAAACATTAGAATCATTGTACATCCAAAAGTAAGCTGTGTTCATTTGTTCATGCACGCCAAACATCAAAATATAAATCCATTATATAAATAGTTTCCCGAGAGATAAAGCTTCGAGGGGCTTTTGAGAGCTCAATCTGAGAAAGTAACTTTGTGGGTTACGATGTTTGTAAGCAGATGACGCAAGATGAGTTGATAATCCTTTAAATATCAATCTGCAAACACCTGAGAGTGACACATTTGCATACTCAGACCCCTCACAATAACTCGTTTAACTATGTTTGGCATGTCCATGAGTTAAAAATCAACATGAAAAAGGAATATCTAACAGAGTTTTTCAACGTCTGAAATAAATGATTGTCAAACTTCAACTTGATCTTTTCAAAAAACATTTTTAACATTAATAATGAATTAATGAGGATGCAAATCTCTATCATTTATCTATCATTAACTACTAGTATATACCATAGTTCAGTATTTGGACTGATCATTTTATCATGCAAAAAGGAAAAATAATCTTACATCGTAATATAATTAAATTTTGAACAAAAAAACAGAAATTACTAGAAGACATTACGTAATAAGTTAAGCATCTGTTTTTTTTCCCCAACGGTATACACACTTTGTTGAGTGATTTAGAAAAAAATATTTTTCTTGAAAGAATATAATTTTCTATGTCAAATGAAAAGAGAGATCAGAGTCCAATTTTAGCAGCGTACAAAGTACACAGCTTCTTGATCAAATATAAACGATTATTTCTAACATTATACAAATGAATTCTATTACATAATCTATAGAACCAGACAAAGAAATATCAGACAAGATTAGCCGCAACAGCTGTAGAAATAACAAAAAAACTAGACAAAACAAGTTGATATAAGACTTACCTTGCGTGGTTGATGTAATCCAGTTTCTACTAGGCGGAAAGTATTCCAAGAAATAGGCCAGAAGTAAAGCTATACAAAGTAGAACTATAATCAGGACTAAAGAATTTACAAAAGAAGGTCTGGATAGTTTCTGCTCTTCATATTTGTACCATCCGTCTGTGCTATCTTGACCCGTATCAAAAGATCTTTCATCTGGAGGAACGTTTTCTTTTTGAGCTCTGTACTTCGAACTCTCAGGACTGTCTCTTTTCCTACGGAAAGAACGAAATCTGAATGTTCCTCTTTGAAAAGGACCAGCGTATGCACTTCTTTCAGAATCAGATAAGTCATCAGTAATATTGGATTCGTTAAGTGAGCTGAAACTTTGAACGGTTGAGTTCCCGCGTTCTCGGTCGCCGTTATTCACTCTTCCTAATCCTTCACTATCCCCATCGACATTATCCCGCAAGGACTCGTCTTCTTGTTTCACGCTTCTCCTGCTCCCTGACTGTCTTCTCCTTGTCTTGTAGCTGGTATCTTCGGTTTCTTCATCACTTGAAAACCCAATCAGTTTTCTCGAAGGAGTTCGTCTGGTTCTCGGAGAAGCTGGAGTGCTCTTTCGTCTAGAGTCCTTTTTACTACTTTTAGCTCGAGCCGTACCTTCGTTTTGTAGCTTTTTGAGTTTACGAAGGAGCAGAGGTCGTGTAGTACCAGTAACAGGCCCAACGTTTTCTCCCAGCTCTAGTAATTGAGCCCTAAGTTCTTCGTCTGTGATCGTGTTGTTGGCCGCCATGTTGGAAAAACCAAAGATCAAGGAAGTCAAGGCGTGGTTACACGGCTCATTGAATTGCCGCTGGCTATACCACAGGAACCCCATCACATTATATTTTTGCGAGCGTTTCCGTTCCATGTGAAAAAAGCTCTTTTAATACTTAGTATTTGAATTGCCTAACCCCAAGGTTTTCACTCTCCATGCGGTGCGGCTGAGCCCTCCAAACCCTGACCCTGTTCCAGAGTAAATGCCATAGAAATATATACCCTGTTCCAGAGAAGATTTTCACATACTTTGTAAAAATAGCCGTACCCAGTTCCAGAAGAAGATTTTCACATACTTTGTAAAAATAGCCGTACCCTGTTCCAGAGAAGATTTTCACGTACTTTGTGAAAACAGCCGTACCCTGTTCCAGAGAGAGTGTGATTTTATATACCCTGTTCCAGAGAAAAAAACGCTGAAAATATACCCTCTTTGGCGGCACGTGCATGCACGTACCCCTATAGCAAATATAGGGGAGTACCCCCTCCCCCAAATTTATCATGAAATTGTTTTGATGAGAGCTAGTAGGGGATTGTCGACAGACAACCTTGTGAAGGATGAGATGTGCAGACCTTTACACGCTCCTTCTTGCTGGCATGATGAATACATCCCTCAATACGGGGTAGCAAGAGTCCCAGAGGACGACATTTGAGCTACATGACACTCTAAAGGGCAACGATATCCCCTTGCTTTGGGTTTATTTCAGTAGGAATGAATATATTCGAAAATGATGAAATGTAAAGCTTATAATTTCGCTCACATTAAAGGGGCATTCGTTCACTACTTATCCTCCCACTAAAGTCCGTATTTTAAAAACTACCCTGTCTCAATAGGATTCTACTGTTATCCAGTAAGATACGATGCATATAAGAAATTCGGTATACTTATTCTCTTAAGAAGCCGGGCTCATGTGAACATGCAAGCAATCTCTCTCGTCTCCTTTGTTCAGTGAAAAACGACTGGCGATAAAACAAGTGAAAAAGTACCAACTTTATTGAAAAATCAATCGTATTATAATGCATCTCCTCATGAGAGTTTTTACCTTAAATATTTCTTGTAAGATAAAGAAACAATATACATGATGATAATAACTAGTCTGTAATACTAAGTAATACTAATAATAAATGAGATGTATATGCTTGGGTTCTGATCTGATATCCCACAGCTGATGCTTGGAATTTCAGCCAGTTGTTTGACTTTATTACACGATTTCTGCGAGTGAGTAGGGTTATCCTTTATTGACACGAATATTAGAAAATACTTTGGATATTGACTCAAAGAGAGGGTCGCAGAATGTCCTAATACAAAGTCCCCAGACTTTGCCCAGGCATTGGAGCTCAATGAGGTATCCTCTTAGACATGGCATGATGCACCAGATGTAATCAAAACTAAGACACGCAAAATAACATCCACAGATAATGGCTGTAGGGACACCAAAGATGGCCGTCAGGATGCGGTAACACCAGTACTTGGTGGATACGAAGGTTGAGAAGGACGTTTTCCAGATTCCATCGATACTGTGCGTGCCTTCTGGTTCGGCGAAGACGTCTTGGTAGAATACCTGGAAAAAATTATTTTAAGAATAATCTAACTAAGGAAATAAACACAACTAAGGAAAGGTAACCGGACAGCATCCGCATTAACAGCAGTGCGTGCGCAGCAGCAACAACAACAGCAGAAGCAGCTAGCAGCAATAATAACAACAGCAGCAACAACATCAACAGCAAACAGCTGCTGAAGTATCATTATAAGTATTAACACCAGCATCGGTAAGGCGATCTAGTGCGCAATGAGACAAGAGTTGCTATGGATGGATATGTAGACTTGTGCCAAAGCACACTTGCTAACCAACTGGAGGTGCATGAGTGTCGGGCGAGGGCAGGGCCGGGCATCGATCGCGAATGGTTGAAAAAGACAAATAGGATCACAGTAGTCAATCTATTACTGATAAAACTTTATATGCCCCGTGGTTTTTGACAACAAGAACGTGCTCTAGAATATTATTGATGGCTGATAACGTAAACAATTTGTCGCTGTCGTATGAAAGTAAGATGCGCAAGAAAAAACTGATTGAATTCATGTGGTTTGACCGAACACCGGGCTGGACACTAATCAACCCATGCAGTATTTCCTGGCCGGAACAATCTTGCTCTTAAAAGTTATAACAAAGAAAAGATGGACGACAAAGAACACGCATAGGAGTTTCCGCCTGCTGAACAAAGCCGGATCAAACAGACATTTTAGCAGTTGCTGGCGTGTGGTTCCTATGATCATAATCAAAGAGCATCCCAGAATTCTCTGACAGATTTTTGTTTTTTAAACTACGTAATGATTTCATCAAGAACATCACTTAGGAAAGGAGGGAAGTGTTGGGAAATTTCTTTGACGTGATTCGTCGCATCTCAGTTGCACTTAAAATCTAACTTTTTAACAGCATAAAACTTTTCTTCGAAGTTATGGCCGGTTTTTCAAGAGGTCATATATCATTTAAGTACCATCTGACAAGTATATAGACTTATTCAAGAGGCCCGTATATTGATGTGTAACATGAAAGTCTGATGGATGTCATACCTTCACGTGGTCATTCATTTGAGTCGGGTCTCTGTCTCCCAGGTTCAGTTGATGTCCTTGATTTATTTCTTTCTGGCTTCCTCGGATATCCACAGTAACTTGGTCAGTCGACATCTTGCTTCAAGACTGACACTGGCTTCTCAGTTCGTTTGGTTAAAATTCAAAGTTAATTCAACACAAAATCGAACCAAAAACACGCTACTTTGATTCTTTGTTAGTGTTTTTCATTGTTTATTTGAGATAATTAAATGCTTAATGTAATTGGACGAAAACAATTGGAGAAGGAGTGTGATTGGCTTAAAAATCGTATAGAAAACAAATCGAAAGTGAAGACAATCGACTCACGGGTGACGAAACGTTAACAATGATTACACCTGGCTTCCTAGTAGCTTCCGAACAAAGCGTTGTAAAATAAATGTTATTAATTGAATTGAATTATGATAATTACTATCATTGCCCACCAATGTCCAAATATCATCACCAAATCACTTTACTAAGTAAGTGATAATCAAAGAAAGTCAGAATGAAAAAATGTAAGTAAGATTAATATTTAAAAACTGATTGTTTGTCGCAAAATTGTTTCAGTTTCGAACCCAAACTTAAGTTGTTTAGACTAAATAGAAAAATAATAAAATAAAAACGGCACAAACAATTAACAATTCAAGTTTCAAGGCTGTTCATTCATATTTTTCCCCATACGATGAGCACTGACACATTTTTTCACAAGCATTGCTTTGTAACGGCTACCAGATACAGGGACTGGGCTTCCTGTGTTATCGAGTCAAGTCCAAGTCTTGGCTTTCTGATGGTTTATTCACTCTAGAGGTTTTTAATCAAAATATAATATCTACCATACATAAACACATGCATGCATTAGTATTTCTGCAGAGGGAATTTCATTAAAGAATAAGAGAAGGTCGAGAAAGTGACAACTCGATAAGGTGAAGTTAGATAGAGTGGAGAGGAACAGATATTCAAATATTCTCCCTCACTATTTTTTTCTGTCGTTTCTCCCTCCGCAAACAAACGAAAAAAAAATTATGAAATATTAATTAAATTGGATATTAATAATTTTCTCACTTTTCCCTTTTTATGCTGACTCTCCCTCTCCCTATATTTTTTGTTGTTTCTCTAAACTCCCGGAATGTTTTAGCCATTTCTCCTTCCCCTATCTTCCCTGATTCTTTCCCCTCTGCTCTACGTTATAAGTGGTAGAGCTAGTCTTATCTATGGCTTGTACACGAAATTCATCCGTGTTACTAGAATCTAATTCCACGAATCAAAGGTTAAGGTTACTTTTTCTTGAGGAAACTTTAGCAGGCGAGGAGCTAGAGAGGAAAAACTCGGTGTAAAAATAGTAACCCATCACGTTTGACCAAACAACGTTAATTACTAACGTATGGAATGGATCAAATCATGACGCCACTATTGCATGAGGGGCGGCGCATATCACAGCATGCTCATGGCATTCTTGATCCATGCAACCATCACAAGAAAGTCATGATACCTTGGAGTATTTTATGCATTAGTTTTGGCTCGACTTAGGAATAATTATTGATATGATGAACATTGCCAGGGCAACCCAGTGACTAGCGAAGTCGAGTTCGGTCCATTTTTTTAACGTGTGACTCATGTCGAAGCCCTGAAATAAAATAATAACTCATTAGTGAAGCAAACCTTCAGAAAACCCGAAAAACCAATCCTTCCTCAGATATTAACTATTCTTTCAGACTTTCTTCCTTTTCTTCCTACTTTCGTCCCTTTTTTCCACTTCCATCCATCCTTCCATCCATCTATCCATATCCATTCATCAACCCATCCATCCATCCATCCATCCATCCATCCATCCATCCATCCATCCATCCATCCATCCATCCATCCATCCATCCATCCATCCATCCATCCATCCATCCATCCATCCATCCATCCATCCATCCATCCATCCATCCATCCATCCATCCATCCATCCATCCATCCATCCATCCACCCATCAACCCATCCATCCATCCATCGTTTTTTTTTCTGCTTCCTTCAGTCCTTCCTTCTTTTCTTTTTCTTTTTCTCTCTTTTTCTTTCCTTCATTTGTTTTTTCTTTCCTTTCTTTCTTACTTGTTCAGTTTGGCGCGTTATTATTGAGGACAATCATATTATCATGAAGTTGAACGAACCTGTGCTTGTTCAGAAGCATCTCCACCGAACATGATGCCAAGATACGCCAAATGAAACACCGAAAGAAAACCAAACGCCAGATTAATGGCTAGAACCCAGAACTGACCCTAAACACCAACAATGAAGTACGCATAAGTACAAAATAATACTACTCTTTCATTGCACTTTCTTCTCAGGGTTGGGCAGATTTCCCAGGACATCCCAAAGTCGGCATCATAGACTCACATGTGAATAGAATTTCTTAGATCTCTCACTTGCACGATTGAAGGGTTTATTTCCGGGTTTTCCGGTTTTCTTCCCTCCTCCAGTTCTTTTTCGGTTCCATGACCTTCATAAATGAGTCTGTGTTGCTATCAAAAATAGCGTATCGAATGAGAAAGAGGACTATTATTTCTATAGCAAAGCTCTGATTGATCAATGCTCTTCTATGCTTACCTCCTTGTGAAAGTGTCCACAGTCTGGTCGGCATTTTCTAGCCATGATACAAGCACTGAAAAACGACGCTAATTTACTACGAAAAACTGTGGGAGGAAATGATGGACCGATCAATATTTATCGTAGGATTTATGTCGAATCACATGACTTTTAGACAACTGGATATCAAAGGGTGGGAGATCACTAGAGGTTGGGAAGGTAACAACTAGTGAGGGGGGATCGCAGAAAAGGATCATTGTTGATTGTTATGATGTTGCAATAAAAATCCTTCGACCTCCGAACTCCTAGGCGAAGAATAATGACAGGTCTCAAAATATAGGACACCTCAAAAATCTATTGCTAGAACTGTGGTAGATGGTGTAGCCCTTCTTCCTCGTTCCTGAACAAGAAAGGAGTCCCATGGGTGGCAGAGGTTCGCGTGTTTGAGTGGGCTAGTCAGGATTGGTCGGGAGGTTCGAAAATCCCGCAACGGGCTTTTCAGACCACGTGTCATTCCCTAGAGTATCATTTCTTTGTTTAACTGTTGTTCATGAGAAGACACATGAATATGGATACGACTCAAACAAAGGATCTTATTCTCAAGAGAATGACACGTGGTCTGAAATGGGAAAACCTTACGCCAGCCCAAGGTAAAGAGGTCTAGGTAGAGACTTCTGTGGGTTGTACGTAGCCTTTACATTTTCTAGAACACGTTAGCTGTACATTCACACCAACTCACCATGTTCTATGTATGCATACATCCCTATAGACAGCAACACCGCAGCAAGTTGAAAATTCAAACCCTGAAAAAGACGTGACACCAAAACTCTCTAAAATGGTTCCTTATGAGCAGAAAAAAGTTCAAACATTTGAATTTTTAACAAAAACTGATGCCGCACAAGCGGTACGTTGGCCTCTTGCGACCTAAGAGCAGTTTTTGTCAATGCATGACTGCGAAAAACTCCATGAGCACGTGACCACGAACGATGTCAGCTTCATTGGATTATAGCAGTGATTTCGCGCAGTCTCAGATTGGTTCAAAAGGTGTCGTCAATTCCATACCGTGACGGTACACTATGCATCATGCCGTTTCGCCGATTCATATGTTCCAACTGCTCTAATACATGTAGTCTGGTGTGAGTGTAGAGACAAAGGAGGCCTTCGCACGGCCATAAACCATACTTACGTGTAGTAAAGAACTGCAGCCAAATGTTAATAAAATAGCAACAAATCTACCAAGTGACCTGGCCTTCTTGAACACATCTGAGAATTATACAAACAGAATCAAAGCCTTTAGTAATGAAAATAGTTAGAACTGGTTAGTGCACTGCTTTATGAGCCAGGAGTATTGGTTCAGTTCTGATTTGGGATTTTGGGTAGGGGAGAGGGTAGCAAATGGGTGGGGTGGGAATGGAAGTGGGGTCAAGCACTTTCACAACATATTTTGTTCACATAGTGCCATGTTTATTTCCTTTAAAACCTTTGTTCAAACCTGCATTAACTCGTCCTAGGAAAAAATCTATTGCTCCAGCCCAACATGGCTGCTGTGTGAGAAGGGACCATTTGAATGCTACTTACAGTTCTTGAGAAAGACGTGGTTGGGAACATTCCAGTGAATGACAACTTCAACAAGAGATCGTGGGAACTCAACATGCTGTGGTCTGGCTACATCAAATTTCCTTTCATGAAGAAATTAGATATGATTAAGACTTGCATAACAAACATAAAGAAATAAAAGGAAGGAAGGAAGGAAGGAAGGAAGGAAGGAAGGAAGGAAGGAAGGAAGGAAGGAAGGAACGAACGAAAGAGAGAAGGAATGAAGCAAAGAAGAAAAAAAGAACTCATTAAAATAATTGATTGCTTTCTTACAACATACAAAGTATTTCATTTGCATCAAAAAATTTGAGTTTTAGAAGAGTTTTTCTTTACCATTTAGTGACTTTCTTCTCATCTTCTGTCACTTCTGTACCAACACCACTTGCAATACTAGTGCATTCTGACATGTAGCTGACAAAATAATGGCTGAATCTGAAGGACATGGCTGTCTGATAGGCTACCAGCCACCTAGAAACAGCAAAGAAAAAATATCAGCATGTTACTCTTCTCTGCTATTCAATTATCTGAGTCAGCCATCCTTTGACTTTGATCAGTCCAGAGGTGGTTCAACCTTTGATTTAGTTGTGCTTGAAAGTCGTTTTATCAGCCCAGAGGTTGTTTCAGGGTTTGACCTGTGAGTTAGCTGTGCCCCGGAGTCGTTTTATCAGCCCAGAGGTTGTTTTAGGGTTTGACCTGTGAGTTAGCTGTGCCCTGGAGTCGTTTTATCAGCCCAGAGGTTGTTTTGAGGTATCAATAAAATTTGAAAGAGAAACTACAAGACATTTTTTATTCAGGGTTTTTCTCTGGGTTGTCTAGTTTTCCTCCCTTTGCAAAACCTAACAAACTAAATTCCAATTCGATCTGTTATTTAATTAGCTGTGCCTTGACTTAGACAACAGCCAAGAGTTTGTTTTTATTGTATTGATAGTAAACTTGAAGGTTTTTTATTGAGATGGCCTTTTTTTCCCTTCCAAGACCTCCCTATACACATGATTGAAGGTGGATGCCTTGCGAGTTATAATAGTAGGAACCATACTTACTTATGGTCATTCTGAGCAAACATATATGGAGAAATACAAACTGAATGGATCAAGCAAACATAGCAGAACACAAAACTTCTGAAAACTCCAAGAAACCATGAAAAACTCTGAGAAAAAATTGAAGACAGGTGTAAGCTAAAAGTGTTTCTTACAGCACAGTTCATAATTCTGCAACTTAACCAATGCCAGGCATTAGACATTTGGCTGCCATCAATCAAATTCATTGGACCAAGTTAATTCTGGATCACGAGCGATAAAGAAATTCCCATGCTTGTCGAGTAATATCAGCTACTCAACTGACAGCCATTTTCAAATGGGAATTTCTTTTTCACTCATGATCGGAATGAAATCAGCCTATCCTAAATTGATTGAGGGAAGCCAAAATGCCAAAGGCCGAGAGGTGGTTAGGTTACAGAATTATTAAAAGCACTGTAAAAGTTGTACACCACCTCTAAATTCAAATTGGTTTTCAGTGGATGAAAAGGCAATCCATGGAAAGCCATTGCTAAATTCTACTTTTTTTTAACATTTACAATTCTTTGAGATCTAATGTAGAATTTTATTATCTTAAGCAGACAACCAGGTTTGGGATTCCTTAGGACTGGGATTCCTGTGGTGGTTGCTCATCTCTCAATATATCCTAAAAATCACAAACATGATGCATTTTTTTTAGGAAAAAGAAGATATTAGGCATTCTTTGCAACAGCAAAGAAGGTGCATAATTTCACAGTGGTGTAGCAAGGGTGGTGGCCACCCCATTCCACCACCCTTTAGGAATCAACTCAAATCTTAGATTTCTTTTCTGAGATAGCAAACATTGTGCATATGTCTCTAGCTTTGGTACAAACATTTTTTGTTCATCATGCCTTATATACTGTTGTTTTTACCCAAGCTAGACCAGAATGCTTCCTGTTTGTTAAACTTGGATTAAAATTACATTATGACATCTTACCAGCCTTTTTCCAGCTAGAATCTGAGAATAATTTTCATAGCTCATGAAAGGTCCAAAGATGACTGCACTTGCACTTAATGCATACCCAAAATATTCCAGTGGATTGGGTGTCTTGGGTAACAAACCTTGGTCTCTATCAAAGGTTATGCTGATTATTTTCATCGCTAGAATCATTTGAGTACCTTAAATATGAGAAAAGTAGAAGCTTATTGGACAATCTAGAAAAAGAGAGTGGGAGGCCAAGGTGTACTGGGGCAAGGATAAGAAAATTCAAATAGAAACAATACCTTAAAACAATCACTGGGACAATCAAAGTCAGGGCCCAGCTAACTCACAGTTTGAATTGGAACTACGGCTTTGCGACGACGGCCAATACAGAAAATATTTTCTCCCAACTAGCTACCAATATGGGTTTATATCAAAATCGCAATAGCTGTATATTTGGGTTTTATATTTGGCTATCATGGAAGTCAAAATCAAGTTGTTTTGCACCAACCTCTCACTTTGTGCCATGAGTCAGGAGAAGCAATGAATAACTCACTGAAAAAATAATAAAAAAACTACTAGGTAAAGACGTACATGTCTAATATCCAATATAGACCTCACAGCTAGTCTATAGACCCCTTGCAGCATGTCAGAATGCAGCTCAATTTGGAGGGCAAAACAATAGGTTCCAATTCTCAGGAGATTAAAATTCTTTTGTTTTGCCCTCCAAATTGAGCAGCTCTGATGTCACATGCAAGGGCTCTATACGGTATATAAAATGAGCCCTTAGGGACAGGAAGTGATAGACACCTTATGCTGCCAGGTGCATGAACACTAGGTATGAAATGCACCCTTAGGAACATGAAGTGATAGGTACCCTACCAGGTACATAATCAATAGGTATGGAATGTACCTATACGAATATAGTCCATATAGTCTATTTATCATAAAATAGACACAATAGAAATAAATACTAGTTATACAATGGTTTCAAGTGGCATACTGTGGAATATCTCCCAAGTCACTTGTAGTTTCTAGTATACACACAAGAGCCTTTAGGCGAAAAATACAATACAAGTAATGAGTGGGATATCCACTATATGCCACAAGAAACCATTGTATAACCATTTTATCCTACACCCTAGAAAATACAAATGTGTAGATTCAATGCACAGTGCATGATGGGAAGGAAGAGTGAAATACCGACGAATATACAACGGCTTTCCTGCTTGGCTGTATTTTCTATGGTGTGGGATAAATATAGATACCCTAAAAATAAATATAGGTACACTATTATACATAACAGATACCTGATAGATATAGTCCCTTCAGTCTACTAGTAGTATAGACATTCCACCAGCCATAAAATGTACCTAATTACAGATATAGGCCCTATGCAGGGACTGTGCAAGGGGAGGGGCTGGTAGGCTATAGCCCTACCACTTTTTCTCTTTTCCTATACTAGTCTCTTATATTTTCCAATCTTAGCCCCAGCACTTTTTCCCATACTAGTCTCTTATATAGCCCCACCACTTTTTCCCATACTAGTCCCTCATATAGACCCAGCACTTTTTCCCATACTAGTCTCTTATATAGCCCCACCACTTTTTAGGCTGCTCCGCTGTCAATGTTACAGACTACTTACCATGTCATTATATAAACGAGACACATAACAGCCATAAGCGGTCCACTATATCCCTTAGGAGCAAAAAGTATAGGGTACCCAACCAGGCACATGATTACTGGGTACCATACAAACTGGTTCATAAACATGTACATTGTTATACACCCAGTTACCAAGGAAACCAAGTGTACAGTCCATCTCGGCACAGGTAAGATCGATATAACCCTTATAACAAGGCAAAGACCTAACAAGGGACCTAAGATTTCTCCTGTTTGGGTCGTTGTCGGCCAAAAACACTGATTAAAAGAATACATGAATCCTAACCGACCCAAAGACAAGTCCTTTTGCTGATAATATTCGTACAAATCTGAGCTCAAATCTTCGTACATGAGTTCATTGTCAAGGTCTGCGAGATCAAAGTCTTCCATCGCGAATAAACTGAGTCTTCGAGTTCAGTATAATGAGCCCTTGTGTTTGACGTCCCACACAAAAATATTCCAAAAATTCCCGCAAAAATTGAAAATCAAAACAATAGATAGATGCGGTGGTTCGTGTTTAATCATGCGCACTTTACTTGTCTTTTGGGTTCCCTGTGGAGAGGGCGAGGTGGGGCACCCAGCTTCCTCGATCATTTGTCATCTGTCTTGTTTTCTTTTTTGCTTCCACCTTGTTTAGTTCTGTTCTCACCTTTCACGCTTAAACGTTTCTAATCAAAATAAAAATAACATAAATATTTGGCAAAATGTTTTGAAAAATTTGATTTTAGAGAGCTAGATTTTATTCATTTGCTTCTTTTTTGTTCTTAAACTATTAAATTCGTTCGGTTCAGGGTAAAAAAGATGATAACTCACTGGCATCACAAGGGTATTAGTGGCCCACTTTCTAGAAAAAAAAAATTTAATTAATTAATTTGGCTCATAAGAAATTTTTTCTGGTATGACATCAAGCAGTATGACATCAGTTTTCACATGGTCCTTGAGAGTAGAACACAAGATCCAAAGAGCGGTGTCACTCTTTAGAGCTCAGTACGTGTATTTTGTTTTGTATTTTCTTATTTTTAACTCCTTCGAACACCTGTGGTTGGACGCTAATTCCGCACTTCGATATTCAAAGATTGTTTATGAGTCGAGCTGGTCCCCTAAAGTGTTTTCCAATGTGCACAAACCAAAATTATCCAGTATAATTAGAAAAGGGAGCCAAGAAATGAGTCTAAAAAGCCTCAGGTCTAAACATACACAAAATAAACATGATAGCCTAAAAACATAAAAATAGAAAATACACGAAATAAGAATAAAAAAGCACGAAACCACAGAATCAAATAAAGCACATAAAAATTCACAAAAGCATTTCTGGTGGTATCTTTATTGACTTACGATATTAAAAAATCCATTATCTGGCTATTTGATTATTTTTCTTCGTTAGTTGGAGTTGAAACAAATAGGGTATGACAGATGTGACAGTTGTTGACCATGCGCAGTTGCTAGGTGCATCAAGAGTTGGTTGATCGTATATCAAAAGGAACTCTACCGATTTGAACTGTTTAAAATAATTGTTTTAATCTAAATTTCAAAAAGGATTACTTTAAACAAAGGGTCCTTCAGTCGGTTGACCGCTTAAAGAGCACTACAATGACTGATGTGAACTATAAGAGGAACAGTAAGAGTGCTTTATATAAGTAATGCTTTTTCCTCCTGGCATCTTCAAAACTAGCTATAAATAATAATAATTTTGCTTAGCATACTACGTAGAAATTTGGCTCGTTTAGCTTGTCGTCATTTAATTTGTACATACGTACGTAGGCCTAAGGTATTTGTCTTGGAGTTGGACATCAAACAAAAGAAGCTTTCTGTCCAGTAATTAAACTATGACTTCACTGAGTTGACATTCGCCGACTTTTATTATAATAACCAAGGACTGTGCGAAAGGATCTAGGGCTATTGTTTATTTTATAGGTTTTCTAGAACCTCTAAGGCTAACAATTCAAATGCGGCAATCAAACATCGTGTCACTCCGATAAAGTCAGCTTTTAAGGAAAATGTTTTTCAATTTGATTTCTTGTTGACTTTGAATCAACGAATGGTGAAACAAGTCTTTCCATAATTCATATCTTCAGAAAAGAACGTACGAAAACACAAAAGAAAGAACAACACGCAAGAGAACACCAGATAAACTTTTGTCTTTACTTCAGCAAGATGTACATTCCGGGTGTTACTGTGAACATTAGTAACGATTCCGTCATCCTCTGTCCTCCTTATCGTCAGAGTCTTGCTTTACAGATTGGTAAAACTGGCCTTTATGCTTTGATCATATCACTGTCACTGATTGGAAATACCATCGTGATCCTTACAGTGTACAAAAACCAACATATGCGAAGTGTTACAAACTTATTCATCTCCAACCTGGCTGCCAGCGATCTTCTTATCACCTTTCTAGGCATGCCCAACATGATCACCCAAGTTTATCTTCTCGATAAATGGATTTTTGGCGAAGCCGTGTGCAAGATGGTGGTTTTCCTACAGAGCGTTTCTGTGGCCAGTTCAGTTCTCACGCTGTTGGTCATCACCAAAGATCGCTTTGTGGCTATCATATTCCCGTTTCACGCGCGGATGGAGTTCAACACGGCTAGAATTATACTTGCAGTTATTTGGGTAGTTGCACTTGGTGTAATGGCGCCTTTGATTTATGCAACCCGCGTCCAAACTGGCGAACTTGGATACGAAATTTGCTACGAAGACTGGGCACCCGCTTTTGACCGCACTGCCGCGCCAAAAAACTACACAGTTATTCTTTTTGTTACTCTTTATTTAACTCCTTTAATCACAATGGCTGGGTTATATTCAATTATCGCAAGGAAACTTTGGAGAAGAAAGCAAGTTGGGGAGCAAGTCACCAATGTTGATCCAGCACAAACATCGCGCAAGAAAGTAATAAAAATGCTGATTACAGTTGTTGTTTTGTTCGCAGCGTGCTGGCTTCCTCTCTATGTTTATCAGTTTATTGTCTTTTTTGCTCTCCATAGGTTTCCTTGCTTTGATTATAACTACATATTTTATTTCACATCGTTGTTTTTGAGCCATGCTAACTCAGCTATTAACCCTTTCCTCTACGCTCTGTTTAATCGGAATTACCGTGAAGGTTTTCGTGTGGCTTGTCGCTGTTTCCGCGAACAGAAGGAGCAAAGAGCCGGTGAGAACAGGAGGACCATGCACTTCAACACTTCCGTCGTACGGAATGGTTCAGTCGTCACACATCCTCAACAAGGTGTCAAAAACACTCAGGAACCAGCTTTCAGCAAAAGCGATTGCCATAGCTTTTTTGCACTGGGACATACCAGAACCTTCTCTCCAAACAAAACGTACGAAAAAAGGGATGGAAAGGCCAAAAAACAGAATGGAATCACTGGAATTTCTTTCGCGCCAAGAACCTCGGATTCTGAGTCGTGTAGCGGTAGCGTTGTAATGCAATTCTCGAATCTTTGCTATGAGAACGACGTAGACGACATAGAGTGATTGATATGATATTCAACCATGACATTTAACTATACAGTCTCTTCAGAGTGTGAGATTTGAAGGCAACGACTCAGTTAATATGTATGCCTATAACAAGATAATCAAAGACCAGCCATATCAGAATCATGGCTTCTCTCTGAAAAGATAACGAGACGGATAAGACTTCAACAGATAATGAAAATATTTACTTAAATATAATCGTAGAAATAATCAGTTAGGACTGAATACATACTCAAAGAAAGCGGATGGGAATTATATTTAAAGGAACTTTAATTTTTCTAAACTAATTCTAAAATAGTAAATAATAGTTCTGTCCAGTCCTTGAATGTAATAAATTTAAGCGGCAAGTAAATATTGTAAATGTAAATGAAAGCTTCAAATAAAGGTATCTACACACAAAGGGATTATCGCGTCAGTACTGAGAATGAAAAAGATATGGATTAATTAAGTATCTTGGTATGTCATAGTTATAAAGATACTCGGCCCTTAATTCGCTTTTAGACAAAAACTTTGAAAATACAATTCAACATTATTGGAAAAAATGAAAATATTCAATATCACATTTGAAGGAGTTCTAACTAAGAATGTTATAAAGTTTTGAAGCCGATTGCTATGAATGCTATGCAAAAGTTTATCCGCTCTTGCTGAAATTGTTGAAAAAAGCCAATGAACTTCCAACTGATAAGCGAAAAACAATTCGCTGGCGGTATTTGACTTATGAAGCTTTAAAACAGCAGGGATCATATTTGTTAGAAGCAAGTGAAATATTATGAGTAATTTCGGGTCTTTGAAACTTGGCGAATGTAGGGAAAAAAAGAGATAAAACTGTAAAGCTTCCGCCGGCTATTCTTGGAGTCAAATGCTATTAACCTAGAAACGTCAAAATTGTCAAAGCAACATGAACGCCATTATCTTTATTGTTACAAAGTGACTCTCAGTTGAACACTGGTTATTGTGTATCTAAAAGTAAATAGGTAGTTAATGTCTATGTGAAGTGGAAAGACCTGAGGCCTATAGATAAAAGACAAGATCTTTTAGAGCTCTTCTCAGGGGCCAAAGTCAATCTGCACTAATTTCTAAAAGTGGGCTGCACGCAAGCTTTCAACTTCTAATCAAAAATGATTTTTTTGAAGAGGATATCGTCAATATATAAGAAGGAGATTTTTCTCTTAAGAAAAAAGTTTATTTGCCAGACTTGGATTAAAATATAATTGTAATTCGTCTGGTGTCGGTGTTCTTAATCTATAAAGCTCCTTATTATAGCGTCCATTAACTGAATCTTCAGAAAAAAGGAACTGCAAGATCAATAACATATGATATACTTTTGTCAAATAACTAGATTAAAATTGTGATAAATGGTAATATATCACTTCTTAGTTAATTCAATTTGAGTCTAAAAGTTTTAGGAAATGAGGTCCCTAACTATCTCATTTATCATATGAAAAACTGAAGGAATGGTGTTTGAATTCTTTATGGAAAATACATCTTTTCGGATCTTATGGTAATTGTCCACGAGAAGCACAGCTCAAGCCTCAAAACTCTACACTTTAATGGCTTTTTTTTCAAGCGTCGTGATTGGACGGCATTCAGTTTTCGTACTTTCTGATTGGTTCATCGCGGAAGCCATTTTGAGAATCACGTTCAGTTCCCGGCGGAATGTTTCCCACGCGTACAAAATCTTTACAACCGCGTAGGTGATGACAGTTTTACGATTTCTAGAAGCGTGCCTACTCAAATTCTCTTCTTTCTAATATATTTTTAATTTATCTCTTAGCTTTTCACTTCACCTGGTCATTAACTGCTATTAAAATACTATTTATTAATTGTTCTTCGATCCACCCATGCACTTTCCTCTGGAAGTTTTTTTATGCGTTTTGGTATTGTGTTTACACGTCTAAGAAATTACTTTACCGCCCACAGCGTCAGTTTTTTATTTTCATGTACATCAGTAAAAACTGGGTTCGGGTTGCCGGGTGAGATTTGGTGCACTATGTTAACAGTTAAGGTCATGCACTGGAAATGGAAAATATAGAAATTGGGAGTAGCGAAAGAGGGCATTGTTTTTGGTCAAATTAAAAATTTATAACTGGGGCCGCGTGGATTTTTCCCAAAAATTTCTGCAGAAAGATGAAGTTCGAATTCATGCTTTTTTATTGTTTAATTGTTTATTCATTCACTGTAAAGCAAATCCAGTATGGTATCAATAGCCATGAGTTCGATAGTCGTTCAGTTGTGAGATGCACTGGGGAGTAACAGTTATTTTTGCAGTGTCATTTTGTTCATAAAAAGATTGAGAAAGATTATTCGACAATTCGCACGGGTGACAGGTTTGATAAATTGGCCAAGAAGAAGATGCATGGTTGTCTATTCAGTATCATTGTCATGTTGCACTGTAGTCATATATTATATCTGAAAAGAATTAAGGGCTGTTTGAAAAACGATGCTTTCATTTTAGAGATGCTTTTCTAATTGATATGTGGGTGGGAAGGAAATGGCTTTGAGAGAAACTAATAATCCATCGGTAACTTTTAAAAAATAATGTAGGACTAAAACAGCTTCTTTTCTGTCCTGTTCATAAGGGATTCGGTCTTTCATATATTCTTTAAAATATCTTTGTGGTAGCTAGCCAGACTTCTTTTAATTCATTATGGTCAGATGTACACACCAAAAGTATGCTTTTTCATTGAAGAAGGCATAAGGATAACAATAAAAGTACTGAAGTAAAAATATACTGCCGGATGACGTAGATGTCGTAGATGTGGTGACAGACCTACAGACAGTGACTAACTTCGGGGATAGAAACCTTAACCTTAGGCGTAATTTTCCCCTTGTATTTCAGACGTCATTCCCTCGAGAGTGATACTAATTCTTTGTTTGAGTTGTATCATCCAAATTCGTGTGTCTTCTCATGCGCAACTGTTAAATATAGAAATACTCTTAGACCTGTAAGTCTTCACTTACGGTAGGATCCAAGTACTAAAAGCATATCTTTTGATGATTTCCCATTAATGAGTATCACCAAGAAATTGTTCAAGAACAGCAATTCTGTATTATAGCCCAGGAAATAAGCGTTTGAAATTGTTTTCTAATTACTATGTAAAAAAAAGAAAAAAAGAAAAAAAAAAAAAAACACAAAAGGTCCTAGTACGGACTTGAGGCACACCTTGAATAACAGTATCTTAGTTTGAAAGAGCTCATTTATATAGTTCATTCATGGTTTGGAATCATTATTTTTGTCTCAGAGCTGCCTACTCATTTACCCTGAAATGCTCCGGCAAGAAGAAAAAACTATAGAGAAAAAAAATCTTGAAGATATTGACCTGTATATGGAACAGTGTGTGGTGTGCGGGATGCTTGGCTAGAGCACAGACCCGGGCAATATGTATTTCTTCGATCGTCCTTAATTCTATGTCACACTATGGAAAATATTCGATCGAGCACAAACATCAAAGTTCTATATCTCATTAATTAAGACATGAAAAAAATAGATCGAAATATTTTTGCCACCCAGTCAAGGTACTAACTGGGCAGCGGTTCCAAGAAAATAGCACATCAATATTGAGCAGTGGAAACCATGCACCTCTCAGATAGACTAGATTATTAGATAGTGCACTGAAGGGATTTGAGATACGGCCTGGAGGCATTATTATAATAATACGTTCATTTAAGGCGGAAAAATTAACTGTAAATTCGGAGCTTTTACTTCATTTGGTGGGCTTACTGCTTTCTTTTTTTTTTTTTTTTTTTTGCGAAATGAAACAATGCGAAATACGACGGGTATTTTTTTCTCATCACGTTTCGCATCCCGTTTCGCATTGTTTCGTTTCGCAAAAAAACAATAAGCCCACTTGGTGTTATAGTTTCTGTTCGTAAAGTAGAGCAATGCCATCTGCAACTGCCATGTATGCACTAGCTCAGTAGTAGCCGGCTTCAAATCTCCTCAGCCTCTTCAAATCCACATCCCCATCTTCTAGAATTCCACAAAGTTTCTTCCACATCATCTGCTAAACACGTAAACGAACAGTTATTTCCAGCCACGCTTTTACGACAACTGAAGGCCAAATGCTTAAGAGCTCCCGATGTTACGAGCAAAATCTCCTTCCAACATGGATTGATGAACGAACAAAACAGACAAACAAACCAAAATGGACAACACAAAACACTATACGCCAAGCAAGGCACACAATGCAGCCAAGTACATCTATAGGAGGTAGAGCAAAGCGCACATCTGCATGACATACAGAAGCAAATGTTAACAAAACAATATGTTCTCTTAGCAGTAGTCCTTCCTGCTTCTGCTTGAACTCCTACGTCTCTTGTCTCGCTGTAAATATAACTTTCTCTCCTTTTTTCATAGTTGGCATAGTTTGAGCTTCCAGGAGAGAGGCTTTGGCTTCGAACTGGAGATTTATTTCGTTGAGACCGTAGCGGACTTTGCTCCACAAAACTTCCAGATACAGGTTGTACAATTACAACTCGATTTTCCTGAACTTTCTCCCCATTTTCTTGATCAAAAGACATTCTCTGCTGCTCTTCTTTACTCGAGAATCTGTAAAAATATCTTCCCATTTGAGCTTGATTCAAAACAGTTTCATTTTGGCTAGACTTTACAACAAAAGCGGACTTTTGTGGTATTGACACAGCTTGTCTTGAAAAAGATTGTTTCCCAACCACTGTGTTACAATCTTCTTCTTCATCTTGGAATTGTTCGGAATAGCCGTGAACTGCAACTCTATTTGAAAACATTTTCTGTCCGCTTTCTAAATATCTGACGTCGAGCTCTGTGGGTTTCTGCTTATGCGAACTCCTTGTCTTTTTACTGCCTATAGTTTTCTTACCAGCGTCGAAGTCTTGCAATTGATTCATAATCATTTCTCTGTTAAACAACTGTCCCCCGGGACCCATTTTTACCGATTCACTAGGTCTAACTGAACTTGAAATATCAGATGTTTCCCCTTCATTCTTAGGAAAATGCCGTCTTTTTTCTTGACCAATCTCTTTCCATTCTAACTCACCAAACAAGGCGCTCGCTTGTTGAGCTGTCTGTTGAAAAACGCGAGCGTAAGATGGAGCAGAGGGAACAGCGTTTGTCATTTCAGTTACAACTTCTTTGTAATCTGGTGGCGGATCCATTGCCAGGATATCCGTGTTGTCTTCCAAACAACCAAAAATATGGCGATTGAAATACTAATTTAAACCAGTTCTAGAGAGCAATGTCCATGATTTGATGTGCAGTTAACTAAATAACTAGATTTATTGACGAACGAAGACGACAAAGTAAAAAAAAAGAAAGAAATTGCTTGCTACTTGTTGAATCAGCTTGCAACCTTTCCCCGCCCATGATGAACAGATACGTCCGAGGAAAAAAGAAATGTAGGCTTTCGGTGTTATATTAGCAGTGAATAATTAAACTAGTTGAGCTGTGTCGGTGTATGAAGTCGGGGGAAAAAGGAATGTAGTAAGGTAAAAGTAAAGAAAAAAAACCCTAATAATAATAATAATAATAATAAAAAAAAAAACCGACAAAAAAAAACGTCCTGATATTGGGTTACCTGTGGTATGCGATTCTTTTTTTGGGATAAGAATCTGGTAACTAATAACCAGGAACGCCTGGCAGATTCGTGTTTTGTGATCAAAGTTCGACAAAGTTTGTATTATTTTGTTTAAAAATAATTATAAATCAAGTAAATCACAGTACACCACCATGCTTGAACCTTTAATGGATAATCTTAGTTCCAAATGTATCGTATTAGCCAGTGGGTCGCCAAGAAGAAGCGAAATTTTACGGCAAATTGTGAGCGAAGAATTATTATCTCAAAACGTCCAATGCACGTGGCGTAAAGTGGAAAAATATTCACGTTGATTTCGTTATTTTACAGGGGTTAAAATTTTTAGTTATACCTTCAAGATTCGAAGAAAATTTAGACAAAAGTCAGTTTAATCATCCAAAGGATTACGTACTTGAAAATGCTAAACTAAAGGCTCTGGAAGTCGTAGAAAGAATGACACAAGAAAAACATGTGAGTAAAGAAGCTAGCCATCAGAACAACACACTTTAAAAAAAAAGTCATAGACAAAAAAATCATCATTTTTGTTTCAGAAGGAAAAGCCTGATATTGTGATAGGAGCAGATACTGTTGTGGTATGTATGCATGAAATACTGCTTTATTGATCAGATGCCCTTAATGATTTCTTTACAGCATGACTTGCAAAAGTATGACCACTGCATTTAGTGTACTCGCATACTTCTATGCACAGGATTTTGTACATGAAACTGGCACATTTGATGAGAAACTGTCTAGTTTTACCAATCCAAATAAGTGTGTAACAGCTCATTTTGAAGCATAAAGCCTGTGCATAGAAATATGCAAATATATTAAAAGTGGTCATACTTTTTGCTCATCATGCTGTAATACATGTGTTGCCATGGATATTGCTATATAAGTAGAGCTGGGAGGTGCTGAAAGATGATTTTCTGTTATGAGTTGTCTAAAGGCTG
This sequence comes from Anthopleura sola, assembly GCA_023349425.1. Classification (NCBI taxonomy): domain Eukaryota; kingdom Metazoa; phylum Cnidaria; class Anthozoa; order Actiniaria; family Actiniidae; genus Anthopleura; species Anthopleura sola. The sequence goes on along the minus strand of JALHLI010000012.1, from coordinate 6,451,510 downwards.
CATTGACAAGACTTTTATGCAAATTATATATAAATATGTTGCAGTTGTAAACTTTTTAGGGGGCGATCTCCAGACTCAAACTATGCTCCACACTCCCTGTTATATCTGATATATGGTCTGTATTGTTTCAACAATTTATTATCAGGTTCATGAAAATACGATTCTTGAAAAGCCTAAAAGTAAAGATGATGCATTTGCCATGCTTAGAAGGTATTTGAGAGTTTAATGCAGTGTGCTCTTGATTTAATACCATAACCCAAATTGAGAAAAGAAAGGGGTTGGTTTTTAATGTAGCCTGTACCCCTATTCCCAACCCCCTCCCATCCTATCCCTTCTGTCAGTGTCCTATTAGGCAAATGAGTGTCAAATAAAAAAATAAATGTTATTTCACTAATATCAGGCTAAGTGGATGTGAACACAAGGTGTATAGTGGAGTAGCACTTGTACAGCCAATTGGCTCACATACCAAAGGTATGAAACATTGGAAGATACATTATAGTTACATATTTTGCTTTGGTTTTGTTAATTGATTTACTGAGATTGGTGCAGAGTAAATAACTAGTAAATGGGAAATCCCATAGCATCTTGTCCCATTTGGCCATTCAAATGCACCTGCTGTTATATATGTAAACCAAGTTTAATATATTTATATTCTTTGCCATATTCTGTAGATAATTCAATATTATCTGACCCAAAAATAACCCAGTTTTATGAAGAAACCTTGGTGACTTTTGGTGAACTCTCTGAAGATGTAATAAAAGGATATATAGAGACTGGAGAACCAATGTAAGTCAATAATAATGTTAATGGATTAATGTACTAATGTTTCTTATAGTACTATATTCCAAATTCCAATCCCAATTGAATGCAGTGGAGGAAGAGCCACTCAGTGGATTCCACTGTTAATTCTCATTTATTTAAGTGAAATTTTAGGCCTGGTTGGAAACATGGGTGGGTGGTGTGCACTATTAATGCATCCCCTCTAACCATACAACTGGAGTTCAAAGTTCATATGCTTATTGGTTCAGGGATTTACCTGGGTTAGTTGATTTGGGTGTCCACTGGACTCATATTCTTATATTTTAGGAAGAAAATTACAAGCATTTCTAAACATATTTTCTGTGTTCTATTGGACGCACTCTATTAAATTTTTGAATCCAACTTCAATTTATTTGCCTATAAGATGCAGGGTTGTGCATCCAGTTAATCCCTGTGGTTCTCTTTTGTGCTTAGGGGGTTTTGCTATTGCTTATCAAGTTTTGCTCTCTTGACAAAAATCAACTTATAAATTCCATTTGCCTCTGGCACAATCACCACCTGAATGTTCAATATTTTACATTATATAAAATAATTAATTAATAGTTACAATTTCTTTCCACAGGGACAAAGCTGGATCGTATCCTTTTACATCAGTAATAACTGTGAGTTTTGCTTTATTGATACAAATATCTGGTGTATACTCCCAATAAGTTGCATTTAGTCTGAAGTCCTTAACATATCATAGGTATGGTATCCAAGGAAAGGGTGGATCATTAGTAAAGGGTATCCATGGTGATTACTTCAATGTTATGGGCTTCCCTTTGTATCATTTTTGTAAACAAATGAAAAAACTTTATGAGTAAAAAATCTAATAGATCAACTTCTATTTGATAATGTATGATAACAATGGAGGAATAAAAGAGAAAAAGATAAAAAATGGAAAAATAAGAATATGCTAAAGCTCCATTTTTTTAAATTTGTTTTATTTCAATTGAGCATACCCTGTGTTCCATAGACTCTCTCATTCCAGTGTCGTTGCAATTTATTGCAAAACCTATGAACGGTCAGTAGGGAGAGCCTCTTGAACCCAAATCAGGGTTAAGCATGTTAGACATTTGCTTTGAGCAAACATTTGCTCACCCCTCTCCTCTAGTACAAAAACTACTTTCCCTGTTTTTCCCCAGGGGAGGGGGAGGGAAATGTCTGCATAGGCTACCAGTTAGACACTGAACTTGGGTGTTGTTAGGAATGCAGGAGTATGAATTTGTGATGTAGATACTTTAGTTTTAAAAGTTATTTATTCAAAATATAAAACAATAATAGCCTGATGTACTAGTTTTAAAATACTTTAATTTTTGAATCTACACATAGCAAGTTACAATAAAAAGATTATTTTTTTCACAATATTTACAGTCTGGAAAATGTTAAGTTATAAATATGTATAAAATCACAATGGTGGATAATTCGTACCTAGTGTGACAGTCCAGTATATAGACCTCTCTAGAGCTGGGGCATAATGTTTCTCTTCAGAGTCTGTGTTATTTCCAAGAGTATCATTTCTTTGCTTAAGGGTTGTTATTCAAGGGGAGGGGAAGGGTTGTGAAGAAAAAGACCAATCAAAGTTGTAAGAGGAAATACATCTTTGGCTTGGGCATAATGGTTTCCCAATTCAGATCACATGTCATTCCCTAGAGTATCATTTCTTTGTTTAACTGTTACACATGTCAAGACACATGAATATAGATATGACTCAAACAAAGAACCATATTTTCATGGGAATGACTCATGGTCTGAAATTGGAAAACATTATGCGCAAGCAAAAGAGGTCTATTAGCAAAGGTTCATTAATACTACCAAAACAGGTAGAGTGACAATCAGGTTTGAGAAAAACCAGTTACAACTAGCATTAAAGCTAGATACTTTTGATAACATTCTAGAGCCCTGAGTGGCTAGTTAGCTTTGAAGTTCACGGTGGAATTTGGCCATTACTTCTACTTGGATGGCATGTTCAAAGCTAATTCACCGCTCAGGGCTCAGGAATGTTATCAAAATTGTCTATCTTTAATGCTAGTCACAACTGGTTTTTCTCGAGCTTGATTGTCACTTTACCTGTTTTGGTAATGCTTTAAAATTTGAATCATGTATTTTGTTTTCTCTCTTACATAATATTAAAAATATTTTTTTTTGGAAAGAAATGAAAAAGAAAAGAAAAGAGAGAATGAAAAAAAAAAGAAAAAAGAAAAGAAAAGAGAAAGATTGGGAGGCAGACAGAAAGACAGAAAAGGAAGAAAAGGAGGAAAAAAGAAAAGAAGAAAAAGTGATGAGGCAAATAGATAACACAAGAATTAGACTGATTCCATAAGTCGTAGTTTTTGCTCATTTGTAGGTGAAGGTTGCTCAACTAGTGACCCATGAGCAGAAAAAAACCCAACAGAGAGCGAACTGGGACCGACTTTTGGAATCAGTCTACACAAGAATAGGCCTTTTGTAAGTTTGATAGACAGGATGCATTGTGGTCTAGCTTGGGTACAAACAATACCATATAAGGCATGATGAACAAAAGATGTTTGTACCAAAGCTAGACCACAATGCACCATGTTCATCTCAAAAAAGGTCTATGACTACACAGCAACCTTTGCCGCCAACACCGTGTCACTATATCAAACACTAGAAACAGACGACATCTCTCACACTTGTAAAATTAATAGATGGTGGTTACTTGGTAACCATTTGAATCATGGATTTAGAATCTACACAATCTGATCATGCATGCCTAAGGCTTCAGATATTCTATAGTAATGCATGGTTAATGTATGAGTATAAAGAGAATGATAAGTATGGGATCAAATTATCTAAACACAGTAAAAATTGCCGACATTGGATTATTAACTCTCAATCACACGGGTGGAATCAACATTTTTCTGTCGCCACAAAATAAGGTTTTGGTGGATGTCAATTAAAGTGTTTTCATAACATTGTCGGAAAATACCAAGCTTTCAAGGGCATGTGCCTATTGAATGCCATGGAAATGCCTTGAATGACATCCACCAAAACCTACTTGGTCGTCATGGCAAGCACTGTATACTGATTTATGCACAGTCAAACCATGCTGCATTATGAACACTTTCTCTGGTTTCTTCAACATCTTTCAGTAATTGGGTTCTACTATAGTACCAAATCTCTGACTCATTTGTTATCTAAGGAATTTGTTTTAACTTGCATCAGAGTAATCCTAGAAAACAGAAAGAATGAATAAAAATTTGATTTGATCAGTTCTGATTTAAAAGGGCATTTACTTGATGGTCATCTGGAAAACTATATTACATCAACACTTCCATTCATGACTTGAAACAATTTTGCTTTTCACTTGCTCCATTATTCTTATTTATAACACAATTTGGGAGAGGTAAGCTAAGTTTGGCCTCTTTGTGGATTCGTTTTTACAGTTATTCTAGTGCTTGCAACATTGACGTATTAGCCTTATAGTCAGTGACTAGCTGAAATTGTTTTGGGGTCTCAGGTTTAATTCCTAGACTCAGCATCACTGATTAGGTCTCCCTTGATTCAATTTTTTTTCTCTCTGGGTTCTCTGGTTTTCCTCCCTCCTCAAAACCTAACATGCGAAATTCCAATCCAATCTGTGAGTTGTAATCCTAGTGGATGTTCCCCAACTTGTCCCTGGATTCACGTTCCTGTGACTTTTTATCCAATTAGTTCATCTACTACTCACATCATCACTGTATCGTCGTATTGGTGATATAACCCGAGCCCCAGAGTCATTGGTATCAGATGCTAACGGCGATGACATGTCCTTGGGTTGCATCTTAGCGAACTCACTGCTTGTAAATGATGTGTGAAGGCGCTGATCTGTGTTGCGGGAGTATCCTGTTTTTTAAAGAGAGAGTTATGAGCATTCACATGCAATACCCTAGGTACATCCAGTCATACTATTGAATTGATGCACACCACCAGTTAACTGGATTAGTAAAGTATACTTGCGGCAAGACTACAGATATAGTGGTCATCGTACTAATGGGAAACGATATGGTAAATTCGTAATCCTATACTGTAGACGTAACTTACGAAACCCGCTCTAATTATTTTACTAGCATTGTCCTTAGAATTCCTTGTTCAACTTACTTGAACCAACTCTACTTGTCTCATGCACGAGTTTCTCTCTGAAAAGGAATCGTTGAAAAGTTGGTAAAAATCGGAACTTCTAGGTAATTATTTACTGTAAATTGAATGTACTATGTCTAGAACCAACTTATAACTCAGAGGATCACTTTCACTTCAGTACAACAATGATAACCTGATCAAGGGCAGAAGCAGATCCAGGGATGGGTGCAGGGGTGCGCACCCTCTGAGCCGAAATAGTGCCCGATTTTGCAGATACCCTCCGACACAAGCTTCGATTTTCCCCTTTTGGTTTTCGGGGTTTTCGCGGACAGGTGACCCTCCCTGAATAAAATCCTGGATCCACAGTGACAGAAGAGTGCAATCCTATCATCTTTTAATCACAGCATATAGTGGGAGTATAGGTTCTGCGCGATCTTGGGATACCGATGCAACACCCGACGTAACGCAAGTATTGTTCGCGCGCAGCCTTTCTGCGCATAAATTTAGCGATCCGATTTGTTTTTCTACAAAAAATCGAATTATATGGTTTGCGCGCAAGCAATTTTCGACGAGAAAAAGGCTGCACTTTGATATCACCTCACTCCTCAGTGAGTTCGGTGATTTATTTGCTCATGGAACTCAGTTCTATGATCTTTTTTTTACCATGCGTAGTTTGAAGATAAACCATGTACTTTTACGTTCACACAGGAGCCCTGGTTCAAGCCAATGTAATAGCCATGCACTCGACCAACACGACGTTTCATAATTATAGCAATATCGCTTGCATTACTATATTAAGTATTTTTAAAGTACCTTTCGTATTTTTCTGATATTAACTGTTTCCGTAGTCTAGATACTTCGTCTTCTAGTCGGTCCGATGCTTGTCTCAGTGTATCGATTTCCTGTCTCTGAATGGTTCTGATCAGGAAAAAAAACACCTTTGAAATCATTCCAAAAATTTAGACAAATTATTACGACTTTTGATTCTTAGCTTACAATAGATAATTACTGATTACCGAGTAATTATTGAGTCCAAAATATCAGGTAAGAGTTCATTCCCCCCCCCCCCCCCCCATTTTCATCATTACCAACTCGACCAACACACCCCAAGACTTCCGTCAATCAAAAAAGTATTGATCGAAGCCAAAACCCCAGTCGTCTGGGGCTGTGTTCGTCGTGACATACGAAGAATGATTGTAAGAGCGGTTTTTGGATGAGTGAGGAACACACGGTACTGACTTACAGCACATACACGGTACCACATGCCGTAACATTGAAATGGCTTCCCATAAGAATGGTTATCGTATGAGTAGGAAACATACGGTACTGACTTACAGCACGCACACGGTACGACATGCTGTAACATTGAAATGGTTTTCCACTCTCTTTCAATTCATCCAATCACAGCGCGTAGTTACGGTTACGGTAAGATAAAGTACGGCTAAGAATTTGCCGTATCGTTTCCCACTCATACGAGAACTGCTCTAAAAGAAATAAAAAGTGCCCTCACTTATCATGGTCGTGCTTGGAGAGTTTATCTTTCAGTCTGTCTACTTCTTCTAGTGTAGTTTCCAGGGACTTTCGACCACTATATTCCTAGAAAATAGTTAATAACAAAATTGTTTTTGAGGCAGTCAAAACAATTGTATTTATATTTTTCAAATTCAGTCCTGGAATACAGTCATGAGCATAGAATCCCAAGATTTTTGCAGACAATACTTATTACTATACAGTATATTATTATGGTATTTTTTAAAAGCTTTCTTCAACGCATGAGCATTTGTATTTATATAATCAATTAATCACCATTATCAATTTCCAAAACTTTCCAAGACTTTCCAAAACCCATACGAACCCTTAGATAAAGCACAGACACACAATGTAACATTGCGCACAATTTTGCAGGCAATTTTGAAGTAGGATCGTTTTCTACTTCAGCAACATTGCGTGCAACAAATTACGTCGTGTGAAATATTGCGCGCAATGTTTCACTGTGTGTCTCGCTAAGGAGAATTCATAGTACCTTTTTTCTCTGTTTTGCAATCACTCCTTCAAGACTCCGTACGGTTTCTTTCTCGTCGAACATCTATAAAACAACTCCGTTACTATCAACATAACATCATCAAATCACCGATACCCGGGCTACAGAAGACAGTTCGCGTGAGGGCTTTCTTTCACAAATCATCGTCTCGTTTGGTACTTACTTTTCTTCTAAGCGCATCTGTCTCTCCTTTGGCCTCTTCAAATAGTTCTCGCAGCTGTTAGAACAAAAATAAATTATTCAGCCATGCTTTTTTTACCTTGAGTACAGGGTTCTTACACATGGGTAGCTATTTCTATATACACGCGTGTTGTTTTTTCGTGCGTCTAACTCTGATAGAGTTCGCATGGGAATCAATTATAGTGTGGTAGTAGTAGTAGTAGTGTACTCGACCCTCACTTCTGGTCTGGGGTCTCAGGTTCGATTCCTGGACTCAGCATCATATGTGAGTAGAGTTTGTTAGGTCTCTCCCTTGATTTGAGGGTTTTTTTCTCCCTTCGCAAAACCTAGCACTGGAACTAAATTCCAATTCGATCTGTGAATTGGCCGTACCCTGAATTTGATCAGATCAACCCAGAGGTTGTTTCATGTTTCAATCTGTGAATTAGCCGTGCCCTGAATTTGATCAGCCCAGAGGTTGTTTCAGTGTTTGATTAAAATTGAAGGATTAAATCTTAAACGTTTTGTCTGATCTAACGTAGGATCACCAAGGATCAGATTCTCCTCACCGTCCCCTACCATTGGTTGAATAACTAATAATGGATACCAACCTGATCTTGATCGAGATTTTTAGTGGCTAGTTGCCGTGACAACGACTCTCTCGTTTGGTCGAGTTTCCTGCACAGTTCTCTAAGAGCAGTGATATCTTGTATTAAAGTTTCCTACAAAAGGTAAAACGATCGAAGACAAAGGTTTTACAACACAGGAGAAATTCATTTCTAAAACAAGAAGTGCGCATGATAAACTGAAAGTGGTGGCGTCGTAGTCAGCACGTTCCTAGACTGCGACTCCCCACGACCCTACCCCGGGGATATTACATGCTGACTAAGATGTTTGTATCCAAGCTAGAGCAGAATGCAACACGACCGCGATGCCTCGAGATCATCCCGATTGATCATTCTTATTGGCTGACTTCTCTAGAAACGCTAAAGCCCACGGCAGTCTCGTAGCACGGAATTGACGACATTGAACCAAACACAGCGCGAAAAATCCCTGCTATTTAAGTCAAAAGCAAGGCAAGGCACGTCTGTATCTAATCCAGAATTCGGTTTCTGCGTCTCTTACCCTGTCTTCATTGGCCTGCCTCATTTGTCCTTCCATTTGAGATAAAGATCTTGTAAGACTCGATACTTGCATTTCGTATTCATTTTCGGCTGAAACATGCTGAATAAACATGCTAAGGTTTAATATACCCCGCCTGGGTTAACTACGGAAATAGAAACGGCAAACCTGGGGGCGGTGATTACCATTTAAACCAATCAATCGGGCTGGAAAATCGCGCGTCTATAAACCGAAAAGTGCGGGAAACTTTGACTTCCCACGAATGGTACACGCGTCTAACAGAAGAACCGAAAAGAGCGTGAAAAGTGGATTACCTCAATCGGAAGACCTAGTTTTCCGGAAATTGGTATCGGAATGACACATATCATTTGTTTTCCAACCAGAATTTCCGGTTTTTCGGGGTAAATGGCAAGCACCCCCCCCCCCTTCCCCAACCACACCATTTTGAAAAATAAATGCTTGGGATTCCGTATTAAAACTTTGATTTCGGGGCCTGTTTTTTCACAACCCTCCCCTTACTTTGAAAACTGAGAACCGTTCCCACGATAAGAATACAATTCCTTGGTATAGAGAGACTGACGTAGAAAAATTATTCCAATATTTTATTGCAATTATTTGATTAAATAATTTGAAATACTTTATATTAGAAATTCTAATTTTACAAGTTATGAAGTTTGTTAATAGTAAATTGGAAAATTATGATACAAGACTCAGACTGATATTATAGTTTACAGGATGTCCTGGCCTCATTATCGCACTCATATATTCTACGCAAACACCAAACAAACAATCCTGGACCAATCTACGATCCTGAACCCTTGTGGTCTCCGTCCAGATCATATAGACCCCTTGCAGCACTTCTACAGCTCAATAGTTCCCTTGCATCACGTCGGAATGCAGCCCAATTTGGAGGGAGAAAACAATAGATTCTAATTCTCTGGAGATTAAAATTCTTTTGTTTCGTGCCCTAAATTGAACTGCTGACGTTACGTGAAAGGGGTCTATTTGGAGGACAAAACAATAGGTTTTTAATTCTCAGGAGATTGAATTTTTTTTGTCCTCCAAATTGAACTGCTTTGACGCCACGTGTAAGAGGTCTATATCAATCACCTTTATTCTGATGTATGCGTGACAAAAATGAGGCGTATTAACGTATTTATTGGGTTTAGATATCTTGGAGGATGACGTGACGCATGCGTGACGAAAATGAATGTGATTCCTAGTGTTAGCTCGATTTGATAAGGGTTTTTAAAATTTAATATCCTTTTATTTCCGAGTATTGGTATAATTATTAAAACATACAGTTCTAATTGCTTTATACAAATTTCATAATTCATTTCTAAGATTAAAATAGTTCCATATTGAGTCACGTGACCAAGTCATTTCCTAAACCCTCGTTTTGCAGACGGTCGTTTTGGACGTTTGGTTGAAGGCTTGTCGTTGATTACACGTGAGCAAGTCTTCCTCAGGAATAACTCATCCTAATACGTTCATTTAATAATAGAAAGAAGGTTTACTTGGGTTAGCTGTGTTAGGGGGTAGGTAAGGAGTGTTCACTAACAGTTTAAGTTTTTATCCCTACTAATTTTTATAACTTTTATTTATTTATTTTTTTGCTTATTTTATTTAGAATTTTTAAAATCACGTGATTTTGGGTAATACCACAGGCTACCCATTTTAATCAATTATGAAATTATCTTATCACGGGTTATTTAGACAAATTATTTAAAAAAAATTTAATATACCACAGGGTACCCAGTCTTTTAATTTCACCACAACACAACATTTACCCATTACAACAGGTAACTCATACTAACCTGTTCGATCTCATCTTCCAGTTGCCTCAGTTTGTCTCTCATATCTCTTTCACTTTGTTCCCGCTGTACCATCTCCATTCGGTAGTTAGATACCTGATCTAATGAATGCTTTGATTCGGTAACCAGCCGATCTGCCTCTGAAGTCAGGGCTCTGTATTGTTCCATTAGATCTTCTTTCTCATGGTCCTTAATGTTAATAAATAAACCAGTAAATGCTAAAATCATTTATTGACTTCAAGTATGGTGCTGTAAATTTGTTGAGTTAAATTCAGTATTGTGTCCAGCAAACAATCTGACATCTTGTGATCTTGTGACAAAAACCACTGTGTAAAATTTCTAGCATAAAACTGATATAATTGCACTAGCTAACACACAAAATTCCAAAGTATTTTCTCCTATTACTTTTAAAAAGTTTAAAAAAACCTAGTTTCAATTTATTACACCTGTGCAAGCTTGATTTTTAACTGCCTATTTTCATATTCAGGCTCCCTTTGGTACAGGAAGTCATTGGGTGGTTGGGGAGATAAATTACACTTCTGTCCTGCCTCCTCTACATTGTCCTTGGTCCTATTCCCTCTACCAGTTTAAATATTCAGTGCAGAAGGCAAGCCTTCATCTTATAATACAATAGAACCTACATTTAGCAGCCACCACATAATCAAGGTTTATTATTACAACAGACAGAAGTACCTTTTGTGCCAGCAACTCTTCTATTCTTGCAACTTGTCTCGCATATTCTGATATTTGTATTTTTAGGTTTTCTTGTTCTTCGAGAGCTTCTTGTAACTGTTGATGTATTGCCTAGAAAAAAGAATTTATTAACACAAATGTACTATTATTTTTTACTCTCATCTCTCTTACTCTTAGAGATTTTCATTGGGATTTATCACAGAAACTCAAAACTGTCTTATCAAATTCATTAATATTCATAAGGCCAAACACAATAGAAAATCACAACCATGACCAAGTTTTTAAATCAGCAAGAGATTCGTCCTGATTTGCATACAACTTTAACTAAGATTTTCTCAGCAAAAAGTGCTTTTATCTTAAAAATTTAAGTAAAATTTAAGTAACACTTGACCTAACTATCCTAAACCTTTGATAAGTGAGATAAAACATTCGCGTCCAACCTTTATGGGGCTAAAAAGGCTCGCCTGTGGCTCGCCATTGTTTTATCTATCACATATAAACCAGGAAAGATGGAGGATTTAGAGTTGCAGCAGTTATGTTCAGGATAAACCGATGAGTCAGTACATCAAGTGCATCTCCCTCCATCTTTCTAAGACCATTGGGAGAAGAGGGAGGGTGCGCACCCCTCTTGGTCTGCCTCCTGTACAATATTTATTATCCTAGGATAGATTTTGAAGTAGCTTTGAAGTACCTGGTTTTCTTCTGTTAATGTGTTGATGTCCTCTTGTAATCGTCTGTTTTCTCTCAAAGCTGCCTCTCTTCCCCTGGTCATCTCAGACAGTTCATCATCTCTTGCTTCTACTTGTCTTCGTAGACTCTTCATTTCTCTGTCTTTCAATGAACCTTGGTCAACTGTATGACTGAAACAAAAACAGACATTTCCTTAGTATTTAGGGCTCAAAATAATGGCCAGTCATACATGGTCAAGATGTCTGGTGTTCAATATTTTATTTTTTCAAATATGACCGGTCAACATGTCCTGTTCAAAACTTTATTTGACCGGTCAAGTACCAAATTTGGCCAGACATTGACTGGTGACCGGCAGTTATTTTGAGCCATGGTATTAGACAATGCCTTTGCTGGGTGGTACTGGTTTGGAGATTATACCTCTGGTGAACAGGGTACGTCTTTCGTAAATGAGGTGTTCATAAATTACGGGGAGGGGAGCAGATGGGAAAGGTAGGTTGCCCTTTTCCCCTTCCTGTAATAATAAAGTTTTGACTCTAACCAGATTTTAACTAGAACATTAAAGAAATCTATATTAAACTTTATGACCAGAACAAGAAGAAGGAAAAAGAGAAGAAAAGGTGAAGAAGTGGAAGGAGGAGGAAACAAAGGAGAAGTAAAAAAGAGGACAAAGAAAAAGGAGAAAAGAAGAAGAAAAAGAAGGGAAAGGCAAAGGAGATGGAAGAGAAGAGAGAGAAGACAAGCACACACAAAAAAAACAATATTCATTGATGAATATAAGAATACTTACCCTAGTTGTGCCTCTAGATCATTCATATTAAGTTTTAATTCTTTTTCAGCTTTTTCCTAGAGAAAGAATCACAAATATAAATCAACATAAACCAGCCATTACTATGACTAAAGTACCCCCACCCCTCCCCCTTCATTTATTCCTTCCTCCTTACAGAAAAAAAAATTAATAAAATTTTTAGTAAGCTGAAAAAAGTTTTTGATGCAAAATACTGAATTCTCTGACTGCATTAAAAAAATCACGGTTTTCCTCCTAATCTTATAAAGAACACTTAAGTTATGATTAGCAAGGATTAAAGAATTTGTATCCTAGTTGTTTCATCTTAGTAACTAATAACACAAACCTCTTCACCAGCGATGTAAGTCTTGAGGTAATTGAGAGAATGATTTGCAGCAATCCAAGCCATAATAATTATAAGATTCTAAAGCTCTCGTCTTAAATAATGCGTTTGTTGTATCTTGAGTTCCCAAGCGCTAATGCCGAACCTAACCTTCCTATATTCCTATTTTTTCTTGGATTTGTGCTCAAAAATGCTATCGAATCCAATGCAACTCTTTCTTATTACGATACTGCAAAAACTCGGTAAACGAATGCAAATGAACGCTAAAAAGAATCGAATTCCGATGATGATCTAGGCGTAGGAGAATAAGTCGTAAATTCTAGCGTCTCAAAGAATCTTAAGCGTCGCTTATGGAAGAAAACAAACACAACAAGTAACTCGAGATCAACATCTATTATATTGAAGTATTAGCATAAAGAGTGTTGACTTGACGAGGATTGGTAGATGTCAAGTGTATTTGTTTTTCGTAACGAACTCTATGATCCTTCGATCTGTATATGATAGTGACAATAATAGTACAAGTTCCGAGTTTTCGAAAAAATCGCGAATTTAAAGGGTCACAAAAATACAATGACGCGAAAATGAAATTGTTATTGTTACATAATGAAGTGGTTTTGTTGAAAAAAATGTCTGTATTTGGAAACAAATAAAATCGCGAAATTTAAGTGACCTCCGAAATCGCGAAATTAGCACATAGCGAAAATTTCATGTAAGGGTCCTGTTACACGGCGTTGGGAGACAAGTTACAAGGGGGTGTTACAGGACTTTCTACTCGTACAACCGAAAATTGTGTCGTGAACAAGTTTCAGGACGAAATTGCGCCGTATAAAGGCGCGATTACACGGAGCAATTTTCTCTGCAACTTGTGTCGCAACGGCATTGCGAGACAAGTTGTATGGAGCATTGCGGCGTGTAACCTACAGTGCAATTTGAAAAATGTTGCGAGACAAGTTGCAGCAATCGTTGCGAAAAGTAGAATTCGTTTCTACTTTAGGCAACGATTGCGTCTCCGTTGCACCGTGTAATCCCTCTTGCAACTTGTGTCGGAACGCCGTTGCGAGACAAGTTGCAGAGAAAATTGCTTCGTGTAATCGCGCCTTAACACCCCCGTGAAACTTGTTAAAAGTTTCAAAAAATGAACGTTTCCTTACCAGTGTTATTTTAATGGCTTCTAGATTCATGATATCTTCAGTTTTTTCATCCACGTGCTGTTGTAATTCGTCTTTTTCTCGATCCATTGATTTTATCGTGGCGCGTAGTTCGGCTAATTCTTCTCGATCTGACGAGTGCTTTCTTTCTAGAGACTCTACAGGAGAAATTTAAAAAATCTCAAATTTTATCGATACTTTGAAACAGCATCTGGGCGGATCAAAATCAGGGCACGGCTAAATCTAAATTCTAAACTACAAAGGTTGCCCATCACAGCAGATAACTCAGAGATTGATCTATAAGTCAGGGCATGGCTAACTCACATATTGAACACTGAAATAACCTCTGGGCTGGCCAAAGCCAGGGCACGGCTAATTCACAGATCGAATTGGAATTGAGCGTGTCAGATTTTGCAGTGGGGGGAAAACCAAAGAATCAAGAAAAAGAACCCAGAGGTCAATGAGAGGCGCTACTCCACCCTTGATTCTCTAACTAAAAATACCTCTTCTCAGTCTTATTATGTAAAGGTTATATGTTCTCCAGATAGTATGACTTACCTATTCTTTCTTCTAATCGAATATTTTTCTCCTCTGTTGCCTGTAAATCTCCAGCAGTGCGAGTAAGTCGTCTCTGGAAGTCTTCAGCCGTCCTCTCGGCTTGTTCACATCGTAATACCTCACGGTTAATGTCGGAATCTTTCTCGTAGACCGCGTCTTTTGTCATGGAGAGCTGAGCAGAAGTCTGCTTGACTTGGTCTTCTAGGTTCGATACCATGCTACGTAGAGATGTGACGCGGGAATGGAGTTCGTTACGATCGGTCTCCACCTGAAGTAAATAACAGCAAATTGTACATCAAGTCAAGGCGACTATTATCTATGTCGACCATGGGGGGAATGGGAAACTTGGATCACAGGCGTACACGTAACGTTTTCTTAGTCAAACTTTTGCTACTGCACCCCCTCGCCCCTGATCTAGGGTGCTTTTTACTCAAGGAAAACCAAAAACTATTCTTATTAAAAACTTTGAAGTTTATTTTTGATATTGCTATGGGGTAGATTCCGAAGTTCGCTTGGAAGTTCCGAAGTTCAAGTCGTACTTTGGAAGCTCACAACGAACTTGCTTCCCGCGTAAATTCGGTAGTTGGACAGAATCAACTTTATGGTTTCAATGAGCTCTAATTCTAATTCAATCTTGGAACGTGGGCCACAGTTTTGTTAGCAACTGGCTGTTAAGTGCAAAACAAGGACAATTTTATTGATTCTATTTTCCAGTGTTTACTGTTTTAATTTTTTTTTTCACTTACTTTCTCGAGCATATCTTCATAATTCGCTACTTTATCTTCGTATCGTCGTTTTTCCAATTCACTGCTTTCGTTTGCTGCCTAATATACGAAAAGTCAATCAAAACGTTACAAATAACACTAACGACGAAAAAATGAAAATGAACGCCACAATCTCAGGCTGAAGGCGCGCCGTTTTGGGTGGCATGCGTGGGGTTGCGGGTTTGATTCTCGAAGGAACCGCATAATGCGAGTTCGGTTTGTTTGATGTGTTGTTCTCTCGCATGCCACGAGGGGTTTTTTCCGGCGAGGTACTCCAGTTTTCCGTCCTTGCTCCGTAAAAATCAACTTGTGAGTAGTAGGTGTGGAGAGATGAGTCCCTTACGGCAATGATGGTTGTAAAATATAAGTTTCTTTTCCTCTTCTTACCTTAAGTTTATCTTCGAGATTTTCTATCTGGTTATGCGCCCGTCGTAAATCAGCCACAGCATTGTCCCTTTCTGCTTCAACACGTGATAGTACTGCAGAAGCCGCGCGAGAAGGTGACGGGGAACGTGCTCGTGATACTGACCGGCGTAGTCGTTCTATCTCCACTAATGCCTGGAAATATAAATATAAATAAATAAATAATAATAATTAGTGGAGTGACAACATAACCAACGGCCGCGACAGGAATCCAAAACAACATCAACGCTAACCATTGTTAACTGCAAAAAACAGCACTAACATTAACTAAGCAGCAGTTAATGAAGCATCACCATCGACATTTTATAATACCAACGACAACAACGGCAACAACAGTTAAAAGGTTTGAGCTAAAATTATTTTACTTAGGAGAGAATTAGCTTCAGTGTTTGCTCCGGCTTGGTTAGCTGGCAGGCGCCTTAAACAAGAAATACCCTTTGCAACTTTTTATTAACGACACCAACCTGTTCGTAAAGAGTCTGTACATTGTCTCTATCCTGGGTCAGCGATTTAACGTTTGCTTGAATCTGCAAATAAATAAGAATAGTTTAATATTCACTGAATTTTTGGCAAAAGCATCCAAAGTGAGCTGCGAAAGTACTGGCAAGAAAAACTACAGCATCAGCATGGCACTAAAATGGCTTCGTCTCTGAACCAATGATAAAGCGAAGATCACGAAAATCATCCAATCAAAATGGCTGTATCCCAGTTCATTACAGTGCCGGGAGTTGTACACAGGTCTTACCTCGGTCAAATGTTTTTCGAATTTCTCTACCATTGATTGTAGTTCGTCCCTTTCTCGTCGTAATCTGTTAACTTCATTCTGATTGCTTCGCGATTCCTAGGGAAGAAAATGTTGGAGTTTTGTCAAGTATTCCTAAATCTGAACGAAATTTGGTCATATTGTCCAGGTCAAGTTTATTAGTTTGTTCCTTCGGTTTTGGCGGGAAAGAATTTGGGTGCGCGCGCCCAGTTGAAAATAATTTGGCGCCAAAACTAATATATCAACCAATCAAATTGTCTTTCCGTCAATCAATCAAACAGCCATTCTTTGGTTTTTCTAACCTTTTCTCTAGTCGGAGGTGACATTATTCCAGCTTTTTCCCTGACGTTTCTTTGAAGTTCACATTCTCGTTTGTAGAAATCTCTTTCTTCCTCCATTAGTTGCAACATACTTTCGAGGTGTGCTTGGGACTAGTTCACAAAAATAAAGAAATAAATAAACTGACAAATAAAAATCGAAAAAGTAACAAATTAAAGAAAAGAAAAAGGACACCAATAAACCACTTAAAATTTTGGTTCGAAAAATTATAAAATCTTTGAAAGAAATTATTGTAAGCATGAAAACCAATGATAAACTCGTTCTGTTAATAATATGATCATACACACCTTTCCCTTGCTTCCTATTTTGCCTTTTTTCTTGGTCGGTGACGAGGGTGCAGTCAGCCGTTTTCTCATCATATCTGCTAGCGAGTCACATTCAGCTTTGTAATAATCACGTTCTTTCTCTAAAGTTTTTACGAGAATTTCTAGCCTTGATGGCGACTTGTCTCTTGTTTTCTTGTTCTTTGTTGATTTGACTAATTTGAGTCTTTCAAGATCCATTACAAGTTCTCTCTCTGAGATGAAAAGAAAGTCAAAACATCAATTGAAATTAAAAGTGCTTTTTTTATCCATCGACTGATAAAGTCGAAGCATCAACATCCCTCTTTTGCTCACATTTTCAGCCATCGGGTTTTTTGCGCCCGTGAAAAAGTTTCGCGGGAAACCCCCAACGCTGGAAATTTGAGTCTACCCCTCTTCGACATATTTGACGGGAATATTTAACGCTAGTTAATGGGATTTTACTTAGAATATAGAGGACCATAGAGCAGTTATCGTTTGAGTGGGAAACTTATGTTACTGACTTACGGCACATATACCGCGGTACGATATGCTGAAACATTGAATTGGTTTTCCATTGTCTTCCAGTAATTTGTCCAATCACAACGTGTATAACGTTTACGGCAACAACGATTCAGCAAATTCGTAACCGTACTGTAACCGTAGCCGTAACTACGCGTCGTGATTGGATGAATTACTGGAAGACAATGTGAAGCCATTTCAGTGTTACGGCAAGTCGTACCGTGTGTGTGCTGTAAGGCAGTACTGTATGTTTCCTACTCACCAAAACCACTCGACTATACCAAACCAAAATAATCCCCATCTCCCTGAAGTCACATTAACGTTCCACTCGACTATATTGTAGCTAGCTTATAATTACCATTAATTGTTAGTTGAGCGTTTTTCTCTGATATTCTTTTCCTTTCTCTTTCTGATTTGTCAAGCAGTTCTGCAGCACCTCTTGCGTCTTGTTCGACTTTTTCGACGAGTACGGCAAGTCGTTCATTTTCCTCTATTAACCGCTGTCTTTCCTAAAATCATTTTTGCCGGTTAGTTCTCATAGTTGTGGGATTCCTGTGTTATAACCATAGGAAGCCCAAAGCAACATATGCCTACCTTTCTAATTTCTTTGATTTCTTGATTTGAGTCATCATATTGTAATTGAAGATTCTTTATTCCTGCCTACAAAAAAGTTCAAAAGTTTAATTGTGATGGAAAATGTCCATTCCTATTATTATAGGGCAGAGGGACGGGGGGAGATAGATACTGAAGAAATTCCCTGTGAAGCACAGAGTCAAGTGCTGGTCCTACCCTGGTGTAAGGGGCAAAGATCATCTTGAATAAACCTCTTTTCGTTGTGTGAAAGTTTCCCATTTCAGACCATGTTTCATTCTCTTGAGAATAAGATTCTTTTTGAGTTGCATCCACTGTCATGTGTATTCTCGTGTGCAAATGTTAAACAAACAAATGATACTCTAGAGAATGACGCAGGGTCTGAGGTAGGAAAACATTACCCCCCTCCCCCCCCCCCCCCCCCAGTCTCTTGAACAGCTATTTTGCAATGTCATTTCAAAATTATAACATAATATTCTAAATACATACTCTTGCTTCGGCAAGTTCAGCTTTTACTAATCCAATGTCAACACTTTTAGATTCTTCTAGTCTTTTTGACATTCTATCTATATTCTTCAGTTCCATGAGAAGTTCAGCATTTTTCTCCTCTAAATCGGCAGATTTATGGGATGCCATAGACTGTTTGTCTATAGAATCCTTTAGTCTTCTCTCTAAATCACGATTGGCTTGTTGCAGATAATCAACCTTGAAAATTTTAAGAAAATTGAAAATTAATCTCATGTTTTTCTTTAAAGGGTGAAGTTGTTTTACTGCGATTCTCAATATTCTGAGAACTCAGACACTTCAACGATTTGTTGTGAAATTGTTTTTTTGCTGCCATCAATCAAAAGGACATAATCTTCCAAACCAAAATTGATTACAAGTCACTCAGGCTTAATCTTTCAATTGAGAGCAAAATGATAGGAATGCCATATTGAGCACAAGTCTTTTGTTTGCATCCAGTTTTTGGTTCAGGATATTACATAATTTTGATGACAGATTCACAACAACATGAAATGTCTGAGTTTGCAGAATACTGAGAATTGCAATGTACTATAAGCTCTGTTTCAGAAGAGTAAAATAAATAAGAGAAGAATAAGCAAACAGATACATGAATGAATGAAAGAATGAATGGATGGATGAATGAATGGGATGGTGGATGAATGGATGAATGGATGAATGAATAAGAAACAGATCTATTTGTTCTTATCTTGAATGTTTCAAAACTTGTCAGCCCTAGACTATAAAAATGAAACCACATAAAAAGTAAAATATGGCCAATAAAATTACAAATAAATAATTCCCTTTCCTCACCTGAACATTGAGATGCGCAACAACTCTATCAGAACTGTCAGACTTAACATCTCTTGTGACAGCATCTAGAGGACGCCCTCCATCAAGCTGTCTATTCAATCTGTCGATTTCCTTTTCACGGGATTCAACCTATCAAATGAATGAAGTTATCCTTCATTAATTCAAAGAGTGCTATCTATATTGAAAACATCTTTTCGTTCAATATCTTTACATTCAGAACGCTACAGCTTTAATTAATTCACCTCACAGCAAAAGTCAATATTATTGTTGAAAACCAGACACTTTGAATGGGATATTCTTCAAAAGAAAAAAAAAACTTTAGGGATTATTCATTATCTTTGCCAAGCTTTGTTTTCATAAGCCACGATTCATGACTGTTTTATTAGTCTAGAGAGAGAGAGTTATGTCTGCCACTAAATTATTCATGCATAAATTTATCATGTGAAAAACAGTAGCTCTAAGAAAAATATTGAACATTTATTTTCTTATATATGTCACAATTTGATTTACATTCATCTTAACTCAAACTGAAGAGTTTTTCAGACCAGTTTTTTTCAAACAAAATTATTCATTTCTTGTTGGATGGTAAGAAAAGAAAAAACAAGTGCTCAACTAGGAATTGAGATTGAAACAATGCCTCTCTCATGCAGTACTTGAACATCTTCAAATTTGAATGATAAGAAAATCAAGAATTGGAAGAGCAACTCATTTTCAATGCTAATTCAAGGTTGAACTTCTTAGAGATTTTTTTGTTTTATCATATTTTACTACTGAATTTCATTGGATGTTTCCTTGATTTACCCTAAAAATGTAAACATAACCCACTTATATTAGCTAACATGTGTCATGGCAAGGTGTTCTGATAACTGTGAGAGGGAAAATGGATTAAGCTATTGATAATATAACAAACAGGTACTCTACTTATCAAATAACCTGAATAAATATTCATAGTCCAATCTCAAACAACTAGAAATGAAAATGTAGTTTACACAGGAGTTGAAATGGAAAAATTATATGCAGACATACAGCTACAGAGTGTAGAATTGGTTGGTAAAATTTTGCTTGCCATAATTATTTTCCATTTAGCACTTCAAAATAAATTATTCTTGACTGCCATTATATATATTTGGCCTATATTTTGGCAATTGTAGGTCTTCTTTTTTGAGCTCTGTGAATTATATAACTGAATTAAAATAATTCACCAGAGTAAAAGCAAAAAAAAAAAAAATGTTATTTTAAAACTCTTTTAAGTTTACCATATGTTTTAGCAGCTATACAATCAATTCATGTTGAATAAAAGAGGGATATCATTTATCTTGTAAACCACTCAAAGATCAACAACAATCCAATTTAAAATGTCTACAAAACCTTTGTCTAATAAAACCTTTTCATAAATATTACAATAATTGGCTTAGGAAATACAAATTAGTCATTTTTTGTGGGAAAGTAATTTTCACTAGCAAAACTGACAGATTTCATATCCCAGTAGTAATTTGAATTATGAAATTTAGGTTTGGAGTCATTAAGAATAAATTTGAATTGTGAATTATTGGGAAAATGGGGAAGCAATTTATTTTTTAAAAACACAAGTATTGATTGACATATTATAGTGCTTTTTCGTATTTTTGAATATATATGCACCCAAAAGAGAGCATAATATTAAATATTTTTAAGGTATACATGCACTGAACAGCTAGCAGTTGCCATGGTGAAATATCGTTTACAGGTATATTAAACATTACTAAATGCAATCTCCTTATGCATACATTGATATGCAAACACATTAATGCTTTACCGGTGGTCAAATGAAAAATTGACAGCCAACAAGATTATGTTTGGTTAATTCCATAAAAAATGGAAATCATTCTGCCAATGATCATAACAGGTGAAAGGTTTCACTTTGCATTTTGGTTGTTTTTAGGGAGGGGAGATCTACGAGATCTTGCCCCCTTAAGGCAGATGTAAAGATATAAAAAAAACTCTTTCATAAAGCTATCTCTATGATATCATTGAAATACAAGCTGAATATTTCTTTTAAATAACATTTAAAAGTTAGAATAAGCGTAATTTTTCGTTCACTTGAAGTAGAAATTACAACCCCAGCTGGGCAATTTGTACAATAACTTCTTTTCTTCACAAAAGAAATAATTTCTATAAACTTAGCAATAAAACAAGGAATCGAAAAATATAATCCAACATTTAAAGTAAAACCCCAAAATCCCAGGTCAAGAACTTTTAATACTCAAACCCGCAAAAATTCCCCCAACAAAACAAAATTCCGGAAGTTTAGAATACAAACTTACTTGTTTACGTAATGTTCGATTCCTTCTTTCTCCCGCATCTTTGTCGTCCAAAACCTGAGATAATTTAGATTCAAGTTCTTCAATTCTTCTATCAGCTACACTGAGTAGATCAGCTACATAAGGATCTTGAGTTTCTTGTAAAGAGTTTTCCCTACGATCTTTTGCAGGAGAGACTGTGCTCTCGATATCCATTCGTTGGCGCCTAAAAGGAACCTGCTTTCGCCTTCCTCCCGGGGTTTCCACAATTGCATGCAAATTCTTCTCTTGAAGCTCTTGAATCTTATTCGTCTTAGACTTAGCATCCTTTTCTAAAGCTTTCACCTTGTGTACGTATTGAGTATTTAGAAACTTTAAGTCGGCGCTCTCGTGTTCAAGTTTTCGAACAGTTGCCTTCAATTCTCGAATCTTTTCGTCCGACTCCTCGCGTAGTTTTATAAGTTGGAGGTGAATTTCGTTGTTTTCTTTAACAAGTTTAGCATTATCACTCCTATAGGGTTCAACGTGATCCTCAACAGAAGTTTTACTGCGATCATGTCTGCTTGATTGTAGTTTTAAGTTCTTCAAACTTTCCGTCGTGTGGACCAGATCGCTGAACAACTTTTCTACAAGAGGAACAGATTCGATCCCGAGAGGTTGGCGATATCCCAGCTGATCCAGACGCTTCCTCAGCGTCGTAAACTTCCTCTCGGTCATGTCTCACAATCTCTACTTCCAAAAATACTTGCTTAATTCATAAATCCTAGAAAAAACATGGTTAAAATCGGAAAACATGGAAAAAACCGTTAGCTCTCTTGTGCGCTACCATGGACGCTGAAGCAGCGGGACAGACATCACGCATGCGTCGAATTCAAATTTGCCTCTATTTACCTATGGGGTATAGAGAAGACAGCCATTGATCAACCGAAATAATACGGCAAAGATGGTCCGTTACTTCTAAATCCTTTATCAACAGATGTAATAAATAGTCGGATAAATATCCTTTGGCTTGGAAGATTGAACGAAGTTTGTCTGTATTTGTTTTGGATGATCTTTTAATCTCGGTTCCCCCACCCTACCCTAGACAGCAAATTTTAGACACTTAAGTAAAATTTTTTTAAGGTGCCAGTTAGACCCCCTTAGCTTTTTGAAAAAATATTGGGAATTTTTCTTTTTTTGAATTCCTTTTAGGTTTTTCACTTTTTCAAAACATATTTCTAACTATAATCACCATGGTTTTCTGGTTTTTTTTTCTTTACCAAACCCTTAGAAGTTACAGATCGATATTTTTGACTCTACATCCCACGCAGTGGTCCAGTTCAGAGTATAGACCCCTCTCACAAGACATCAAAGGACCTCAATTTGGAGGACAAAACAAAAGAATTTCAATCTCCTGAGAATTGGAACCTATTGTTTTGTCCTCCAAATTGAGGTGCATTCTGAAGTGCTGCAAGTGCCATAATTCCATAATTCTAATGGTCCAGTGGTGGCATGCATCCCTTCCCATGAGAATGAAGGGACAAAACATGTGGCCCCAATGTTGGTTGGCATAACAAAACACACCAAGATGTCCACCAAGACCAAATCTTTAGTCAAATTCAACCAAAATGGCAGCTAATTTTTGACAGCACAAGCACCCCAAGAATTGAAGGCATTGGATTGGTAT
The DNA here is from genome assembly GCA_023349425.1 of Anthopleura sola. Classification (NCBI taxonomy): domain Eukaryota; kingdom Metazoa; phylum Cnidaria; class Anthozoa; order Actiniaria; family Actiniidae; genus Anthopleura; species Anthopleura sola. The sequence goes on along the minus strand of JALHLI010000012.1, from coordinate 6,428,338 downwards.
TAAGCTTAACAAAAATTATTTTCTCTTAGTGAACACGACACTGGCCTTGCATATATATATATCATTTATTTTTATTATGAACACAAATATAACAAAGATTTTTGTCTTAAAACTAAATCAGGGAAAATCCAGGGGGGATGATGCAATATCTTGGATAGTCTAGCCACTGGCCACTCAATCGTTTGACAGCTCCACGTTTATTTTGGGCTGCCTCTGCTAGCTGCAGAAAGCACAAGGAACCCCCCAAAAAACAAGGAGTCAATGGATGGGGTACCGTATGGACTATGTCGAGGAGGGAGAACCTACATGGCACTCACATTGATGGAAGGTATTCATAAGAACTATTGTACTCTATTGTTGATCTATTGTATGAGGTGTGATGCGTTGTATTTTATGAATACATTACATCAACTGCTTGCTTCGTAGGCTCTCTAGGATGTCTGTCCACCATCATCTTTCCAAATACAATAGTCATTAAGTTCACACTAAAAATAAAAAAGTTAAAAAAAAAAATTCAACCCCTTGCACTTTTATCAACTCCCAAAAGAATTCCTGGATTTGCCCTGGAAATGGTCAAACATAGTACTAACAATAAACTAGTGATGACTGGACATAAATAATCACACTAGACCAGTTCTGCCAGCTGAAGGGCAAGTGTGGCTAGATTCAGGTTGGGTAGCATATGTGGTTCCCACCCAAGGTCTATAGTTTGATCTCAAGTAACTTTGCACACCTGGTCTGACTTCCCCTTCATCTGATCTGAAATGGAGAGTGTGTAAGCAGTACACTGTAAGCCTACTTTAAACCAGTCTTGCTGAATACAGCTAACATTAAATTTCTGCCTTCACTATAGACCTCTTGCCACTCAGCTCAATTTGGAGGACAAAACAATAGGTTCTAATTCTCAGAAGATTGAAATCATTTTTTTTTTGTCCCCCAAATTGAGCTGCTCTGACGTCACATGAAAGAAGTCTATACTTAGTTTAACTTTTCCTAGACACTAGACACTTATGATGAGATTTTGATTTACATGTTTATTGGGATTATGAAATATTTCTAACACGACTAAAATTAACTACGTTTTGTATTCTGTACAAATAAAGACAAAATTTAATATTAATCATAAAATTGTGCACAATTTCACGAATAAATTATTAGTACCATAATATTGATACATGGCTGTCTGTTTTCTTGTACAGCTCAGAGAATACATTGACCAACAAGGCAAGGTGTCAAATCTTATAATCTCTTATCATAGCCCCAGGGTCACAGCAGAAAACCCTTAGGAGCAAGCAAACAGCTGTTATCTCAAAATAACAAGGCAGTGCCTAACACCTTGGATGGTCAAGAAGCTGCACAACTTCTATCTCTGAGCTGAGGAATCTACATTTGACTCACCATACGACACATACACACTCACACACATATTAAAAAACTCACTACGAAAAAAGCTTATAAAAGTTAACTCACTTATAGTCAAATCTTGTTTGTTGAAAGTAATTACAAAATAGACTGATTTATCTTGGGCATGTTTTACCAATTCAAATCCCTAGGAGATCATTTCTTTGTTTAAATAAATGAGTTATGCACGAGAAGACACATGAATATATGGACAAAACCCAAATAAAGAAACTTAATCTCAAGGGAACTGAATTGCGAAAACATTACGCCCAAGCTAAATCGACCTATTGTTTTAATCTCCAGAAAACTGAAACTATGACAGATGAAAACCATGGCAGGGTCATAGCCACCATTTGGACTGTCAGTGGGCCAGTTTTAAAAAAGTGGTCTGCTTTATATTTTTTGAGTAATAAATATTTTTCAAAGGGGGGAACTGGTTCTGACAGTAAATAGTGTTCCAGTTAGAACCAGCAGTACTGACGGCTATGGCCCTGCATGAAGTGCAATGCTAAACCCATACAAAGGTATAATAGAGCAGATTTTGTATGACTATGAAAAGTCACTGTGTATGGCACGGCTACGGCACACCTCCAACACAGCATGTCGATTGTTTCCATACACAGCACTGCACTGACACGGTCACGGCAAGGTGCAGTCCCTGCTGTAAGTTTTTCATAGTCATACGAAAACTGCTCTAAAGAGAGATTTTACTTGGCCCATGAAAAAGACGGTACTAAGCATTAATACATAGAAACTAATTCCATTATTTTCTTTCATTTTACATTGACTGTTACTTGCTCTAGTTAATATACAACTATCAAAGGCCAAGTAAAATCACATGATCAAAATCCTTTGACTTTCTCCTATGAAGTTCTAATTAGTTAGAATTACTCTTTCATAGTTTGTACCCTACTTTTTTACTCAGTGAGTCAATGGTTCATGACATTTGCTCTTTGAAAGCACCAAAGAAGCAAAAATGTATTAAGTTTTGAGTACACATGTGATTTCTCTTCACTTAACTACCACTGATAGATTCACCCCAATTAACCTGGACACTACTAGAATTAGCTGTTGGTGTATATTAGATGCAAAGGTACAAAAGAAGACAAAACATTTAGCATCTAATAGTTTTTATTTAATTAATTCTAGTATTGCCCAGGTTTATTGGAATGACTCTCTCTCTGTATATAGATATATAATATATATATATATATTTACAGCGATATGCAGAAATTCTGATCCTTTTAAGTATATATACAAGTATATCAAAATTATATCAGAAATTATGGGATGTCATCTCTGATATTTTTTTCAGGAAGCCCTAGTGATGGGCAACTAGAAAAAATATCAGCGATGATATCCCATAATTTCTGATATACTTGTATATATATATATCAAAAGGATCATAATTTCTGCATATCACTGTATGTTGCTTGATGATCACCATTTTCTCAGAGAAAGTATGGCACCATCTTCCTGTGTTATTTTACTTCCCCCTATGAAATAGCAGTCAGACAGACACAAATTCTATTGTTATCTTAGTTTATTACTAACTAATAGACACAGTTTCTATTTCAGGGAGGGAAGAAGAGCGATTCCATTTTACCCACGAAATATAACGGAAAACAAAAGCTAAAAAGATAGTAAGAATAGTGTTTTCTAATACCTATTAGCATACCTCAATGGGTAAAAGGAATCACTTTGTACACTCAAACTATTTATAAAAGTATTGATGCATGAACAGATTGGACATTAGGCCTGTCTGTATACAGCCCTCCCTAATATATGTAAGACCCACACTTAAAGATAATCTATGAAGACGTTGAAGACGAACCAAGAAAACATAATAAGAAAAAGCCAAGCTCCATCAGTGAAATGGTTAACAAAAATAATGGCTTTTAAATATCAAAATGAGCAGCAAAAATAAACAATATTTGGAAAGAAAATAAATAACAGGTTTAATTAAGATTTGTTGTACAATTTTGTGTACAATTTGTTGTACATTTTTTTTAGAGAAAAACAAGAGAAATATCCGCAAATCTAGTTTTAATTTGAATATGATTTTTTTTCCTTACAAAACCTGAATGACGTACCATTCCCTGACCTGTTTCTTGTCCTTACACCCTTCTTTACTACACATATGGGAGGGGGGATAAAAATGAACCAAATGAGTTAATTTAATGTCTGAAATGCTTGTTAAAAACTTATGAAAATGAATGTATGTATTATATTTCAGAATACAATGTCTTTGTATAGTTGAATGTTGATTAATTAACATCATTTTTACAGTAAACAAAACACACCTAATAATTCATAATTTTTTCCCTGGGACTAAAAAATAACTGGTGCTAAAAAGTACAAACATCAACCAAGTCCCACCATGGTTACGCGTGCCTGTTACCAACAGCGACGGCTGGTATTGTTTAGTATCTCAGCGTCAGTTCAAAGTGACCAAGTTGGTTGTCAAAGTCAAGGTTGATGAGGAAATCATCTTCATCAACAAACAGTTCAATCATGCGATCATCCATGTTCACTAGAATTCTAAAAATATAAGTTGTATTTTTAGTTTTCTAGCTTTGTATACAAAAAATAAATAAATACATACACATATTTTTTGGATTGTACAGTCATATAATTTTTTGTCTAGAATTTTATCTAAATTGCGCTCCCTTTAGTCAGACTAAACACAGTTAAAAGAGCAGAATGACAAAACAAATAAACCAATATTACTGCGATTCTCAATTTATTCAAACTCGGCAATGAAAAACCAATTTCAAACAAGCTGTTGAAATGTCTGAGTTTGCAGAATTGCAGAATATTGAGAATCACAGTAAGTCAATGGGATAGAATTTCCAAAGGTTTTCTTACCCTTTCTTGGTTTTCTTGTAGACATTTTTGATCATGTCAGGAGGCATGTTGTATTTGTCGGAAATCTAAAGATGAATACAACAAGATATAAGTTGGGAATTTCCTGATAGACAGAAACCATAATGTGCACAAGACTAACACTTACAAGAGAGAACAAAAATTTACCTGATTGACCAGTTCTTTGACTGTTAGCTGCTTTAACATCAGTGCATTATAAACTTTTTCTTCCTCCTTCTTCACATAGATTGTAACTGCTTTAAGTCAAAATGAAAAAGATATTATGAAAGGTTTATAAAAAAGTTTATTTAGTGTTTGGAGAATAAGGGCATTTTCTTGAGCTTCCATTGATAATGAAGGGACTAGGCAATACCTGGTCTATCAGGTCTGTGGACTCGTTGGACTTTCATTCGTGGAACCACCTCTAAATCAGCGAATTCCTCCTGAATGATTAATTGACAAACAAAATGTTAGAGAACAAATCCAGGAAAATCTACAGACTGGCACCTGGAACCGTCTATTCTATATTGACCCTGGTACTAGTAAATCTAACTTTTGTAGAAAGAACCAAATAAACCAAACATATATGTTATAGAACCCTAAAGCTATCTCTAGACGGGGTGTGGCCAACTCATGGATCAAATTATAATTCAGCAAGTTGGATTTTGAACTCAGGAAATCATCTTCAAATCATGAGTGAAACCAAATACATTCTACTTGCTTCTAAGTCTAGGAATTGAATCTGGAACCCTAGAGGGAATGGGATGAGTGTGCACACTACTATTACCATGAACCAGTGAAATGTTTACCAAAATCTAAAATACATAGAGCCAAACAAGGTGTTGACCTTATGACAGTTACCTTAGCAACAGCAAGAGCTGTTTGGATTGTCCTTTTGTGTTCTCTTTCCCTGGTGGTTAAATGAAGTAGAAATATTAATTGTTTTATTAAATGTAAGACAATACCTAGTATCATTTTAAAATGTTTGAAGGCCCATCTACATGCTGCGATTGTCAGCCCAATTCTTTGCCAGAATATGTGGGGGAGGGGGATGGGGAATCATGTATGAAGCTCCCATTCAAGCTTATTTAATTTCAAAAATCGGGCTGACATGAGAAAATCTGTGACAGTGCTACAGATTTTGTGAATTGGGCTGATTCAATATTTGAAAATTGGGCTTGAATTGGGCTCTAAACTTCATGCATGATTTGCTTCCTGATGGTGCCGGACTGATGAATCGGGCCAGCAAATGGCAATATGTATTCCGTGCTTAACTTGTCAATCAATACAGTAACTTTGGTATCATCGGATTACTTCACAATGTGGTCAGCCCTAATGAGGCACTTCTGCAATAGTCCACTCCACTTTATAGGGTTGAAATATGTTGGTGATCGAGGAATGTCTTGCACACGCTGAATTATTTACCTTATGGTTGCTAATAGTGATGACGTCTGATTGGCAGGGTCTCCTGAAGCAATGAGATTCTAAAACATAAAAAGAAAACCAAAGTTATTTACATTTGTTTTTGAATAAGCCTGGAGCATTGGTGCAGTAATCATGTGTGGTTGACAAGGGCTGTCAAAATTTTTTGCCCCCAAGAAAATTTCTTGGGACAAATAATGAAAACTATCACCTACTAAAAATTCTCAAACCAAGATGACAAACTTCTTCTCCCTTATTTATTCACAACCACCTTTATTCTTGTATAACAGTAAACACTACATTAAATATACCTATGTAATGTTCCAGAGGTACTGACATGGACTCACCCACACACACTCTCACATTCTCATAATTTTATGACAAGAGCTGTGCTTTGCTTTTCTCTAAGCACCCTACCTTAAGTTGTGCCTCATGGGCCTTGCAATTTGGACTGTAAGTCCAAATCTTTAAAAAGCATAGACATGCACCATATTTGGCTCTACTGTTTAACAGGCAGCATTATATTATCAATACTTACCCCTGATGTCCCCAAGACAGGTGTAAAGAGCACAGGTTTGGGTCCCAAGGGTGTGGTCGCCAGTAACTGGGTGAATTTACTGGGTGGGTGAAATAGGTGTGTAGGAGAAATCATTGACGGTTCTAAAAGAAAACACCACAAAGTTGAAGATTTACTATGTAATATCAGTATCAGTATCAACATCAGTATAATATCAGCACTCCAGGAAATATCCAAGACCCTTACACTTGAAGGCATGGTTAACCCCCCCCCCCCCCCCCCCACTGAAAAAGTTCTTTGGGAAACTGTGCCCCTCTAAAGACCCCACTAAGTCCTTTGAATGAATACTATTAGTCAATATACTACATGTACCTGAGCCAATAGGGTTTTGTTTCATCCATTTTTGCATTCTCCTCTCAGCTGATCTGGATTCATCCTTATTCTTCCTCTCGGCACCCTGAGTAGAAAGATAAGTAGAATATTACTATGTGTGATACACAATCTAAAGAAGTATGGTACTATTTTGGTTGCATAATAAAAAACAAAGGTAACATTGGTGGCGTTCGCTGCTAATGCATTGCCTTTCACCATGTGGTTCTAATGGTTTGGGTCACTGGTTTGGGTCACTGGTTTGAGCCCTGCAAACACTGTATTTGAATTGAGTTTGTTAGGTAAGTAAGTTGTTCTCTCCTGTGCTATGAGGGTTTTTTCTGGGTTTATCTCCGACCGTTTTTTTTCTCTGGTTTCCTACCTTTGTAAAAACCAGCACGTGAGTTAAGCATTGCATGCAAAGAATATTGAACTAGTGATAATGTGAGTGAAAAGTGTCCCCTATTAGTGCGAAAGTGCTAGAAAGACTAGACACTTAAATAAAGATAATTATTTTTTATCTTATATTAAGGGTTATAAAACTGTCACTTTGTTTTCCTCAAGCTAACAGAAAATTCTTGCATACATTAGATATCTTATTAGTAGAAATATATTACCTTATCACGAAACACTTTTATTTGACAGAATGCTCTATGGACAGGTTCGGCATCAGGGGACTCAGGATCTTCATAGGTATCAATTTGAAGGTGAAGAGGAATACCCTACAAGAATCATTAACAATTAAGTACACAATAACTTAGCAAATACATAAATAACAATGAAGAAACATAGAAAACAAACTCTCACCTTGACTCCCTTTTGAGGTGAGAAGTCTGTACTCAAACAGTTTATGCGGATAACTATCTTGGCATTAATGTGAGGGCTCCAAATAAACCCAGCACCATTGTATGACAAGTCGTCAATGTTCTCATCAATGTTTTGACATGACTTGCGATCTGTTTATAAACAATAGTAATTAGTTAGTAGGGTTATTACTAATCATTATTAACTAGTAAGAAAAACATAGATGGGAATAGTTGTCTTTTCAGCAAAGGAAAATGTAGTCCAAGTTGTTGCATGTATGTATGGAGGTGATTTCAACAAAAAAAATGTTTTTTTAAAACATCACAAATGTGATGAAAGTCGATTACAGCCAAACACAGATAGTTGTAGTGAGATTGACAATAACAATTACCAATCTTGAGAGAGGAAGAGAATGAGTGAGAATGAATGAGAGAGAGAGAGAGAGGGATTAATAATAAACATGAATACTTACCAACATCAAAAGCCCTTTGTTGTGGGTTCGGTTGTTGACTATGCCAGTAATGCCAGTGTTCTAGCTCTGTCCGTGGATCCTTCTCATCTCGGAACACAAGATGAACTATTGACTAGATGAAAAAACATATAAAATCAATACCAAATAACCTGAAAGGAATACATCAATTTGCCGAGACTTTACTCTAGCAGGCAATACCAAAAGGAATGATAAGAAGTCTGGTTTTTTTTTTAGTATAAGGCCAATAATTATGAAATAAAAATCTTAACCCTAGTTTACATTAAGGTATAGTATCTAGTGTGACCTTGGTGCTAAGGACATCCTTATTTTTTTCATTCCCCAAATGACCCAAAAAAAAAATATCCATCCTTAACACCACATGTCATGCAAATTCATACCAATTCAAGAAGTTCTGAAAATATATGACAAAAGTCACAACATTCAAAGTCCATAATTTTAGACATAAAATGCCATGACGTTTAGACATCCTTATAATCGGTATACTGAGGCAATAAACTCAAGCACAAGCCTTGGGATCTATAATCTATAATCCTGTTATGATATTGAAGCCTGTTGACCCTGGATTATCCAGATTAGGAAGGAGTAGCCAGCTCCAAATTTTTTGGACTAATATCGGTGCTTCTAAAATTATCTACACACTCAACCCTCTCCCCATGGAGGGATTAATGCTAATCCCTTGACCCCAATGATCCCACCCCACTCATAAGAATGTACTAGAATACACTCTCAGGCTCAGAAATTGCACTCCCTTTCTGGCTAGGCATGGATACTTTCATTATTTTGTAAAAGAGAGTGCAAGAAACTTTATGTCTAAGTTAAACCAAGACCAAACTCCTAACTGTGTTACAGCAGGGAATACTGGTTCACTTGGTTTATTCCTATTGTTAAATAGCAGTATCTGCTGTTAATGTCTCACACTAATAGAGCAGTGTTCGTATGACTATGAAAAGCTTACATAACAGACCAATTTTTGCCATGACCGAGTACTGTGCCAAACATGAAAATATTCAAAATGTGTTCTATAAAATTATATATAAAGTAAGTGGTATATATAATACTAACCTTGACTCTCATGATGTCACCTTCTGAGGTTGGAGGATCAACATTACCTTCAAAGTTTATAGCATAAAACTGGCCTGAAAGAGGAAATCTATAGGTTAATAATATTACCAGAGGACACAGAGTAGTTTCCCAACCCCAGTTAAATTGCATTGAAATTCAAGAAATGTTTTTATTTCATATGTGTGTTAATACCATATGTGAATAAAGTTTACAAGTTTATTGTGTTGTTTTCTCCTATGCTATAAGAGTTTTCTCCGGTTTCTTTGGTTTCCTCCCTCTGTAAAAATCAACATGTGAATTGAGCATTGTGTGGATAGAATGTTGAATGAATTGGTAGTATGTGAGTGAAAATAGTCCCCAATAAGTGTGGAAGTCCTAGAATGACTAGACACTTATATAAAGAGAGATCAAGAACCACTTAGCACACCAATGAGTATTTGGGGGGAGGGGAGGTGCAGGAGTGTTGATTTCACGATAACTTGTTTTTATGTATGACAGAGGTAGTGAGGAATGAACAGATGGAAGGAGGGGAAGGAAGAGAGAGAGAGAGAGAGAGAGAGAGGGGAGGGGGTGGAAGACCTAGGATTAAAAAAAATTGAGAAAGGAAATGTATATTACAGTATTCACATGGTCAACCAATGTTTTCTCTGCTGAAGTTTGTACCAACCTTTGTTAAGATAAGTCAGACTGTCATCTCCTCTTCTCTGTACAATGGATGTTGGTGCTTCAAGAACGTAAGTATACCTGAGAGATAAAAATGATAATAATCAATGATGGATTTCTTGTAGTCCCAATCATACAAGCATGCATAGGTAATTTATCTTTGATGTTGCAAAGAAAAATGCTTTTGAGGGTGACAAAGACTGAAACATTCACTGTAGCATCATTCTTTCAAACACTTTCCTGCAATATTTTGTTGTTAAGTTGAAAAGGTTTTCTGTGTTCTGATAACCAGAAGATACTAATGCAGACACAATCCAAGTTGCATCTGCAACATCCAAGTATTTTTAACTTTAAAAAGTTACATTCACTCAAGCATTAATTTTTAAGCTTGAAGCTATAGATGTTTTTGGCAATTTTGCTCTGCAAACTGTACATAGCTTTACTGAGACAGAAAGAAAGACATTGAAGCAGATACAACCAAATTTGCATTATTCTGCAACATTAAAGTTCAAATTTCAAGTCATAAAACACAGTGGTACAGTCACTGTAAGCATCATTTTTAAGCAAGTTGCCAGCACACTTCTGGTAGTTTGCCATGTCTCTATATTGCTTTGGTGACCAAGAAAGACATTGAAGTATAAATAATACAAAGTTGCATTTATGAATGATATCCAAGTCATTCTTTAAGAGACAAAAAACTGTCATTGTAATACCATCGTAAGCAAGTTATTAGAAATGTTTCTGGAAGTGCTGTATTCTTAACATCAAGTAAATGATGCACAAAATTAATGATATTCAAGTCATTCTTTGAAAGACAGAACACTATCATTGTAATACCATTGTAGGCAAGTTATTAGAAATGTTTTTGGAAGTGCTGTAATCTGTACATCAAGTAAATGATACAGAAAGATAAGAAGTACCGAAATCTAATACCTTTTTAACAGCATCATTATAGCTCATAAATGAAAGTTCAGGTTTGAAGGATTTGAACAGTAGGTAGACATAATCCTTATTATAGTATCCTCTAGCATATCCATGTCCTAATTCACAGGAAAAACCAGTTCTAGATGTACAATGTTATCGGATCCAAGGTAGTTTGAGTTTAGCACCATTGAAAACTAACATGATGAAGCAATATTTCCAATGAGTGCAATGATAATTAATGTTAGTGTAATGTAGTGTAATATTTTCTACAGGATTTTAGAACAGAATCTGGATCAATTTGAGTCAATCCAGTTTCACCCTCTTCTTCTTAACAGAGACAGTAGAGCAACAGTGCTTGACAACCAAAAAAAAGAAGAAAATATGATTGAGAGCAGTTTTATACAACGTCATTTGTTTCAAATGATACTGCTCAGCAGACTTCAAGATCATTCAGCCAAGACAATTGAACACATGCTGTGTTGCATAATATCCTGTTCAATCAAGCTTATTAATAGACACAAAATCAGGAGATAATTCCAGTATCACATGATGATTTTGTTTCTTACTTGTCTTGAGCAGAGAATACTGTTGGTGTTGCTTTGAAAGCAGCATTATATGGCCCAAAGTTGTACGCCTAATGAAAAAAAGATTAAAAATGAGATATGTCATAGGGAGTGTGTGTGTGTGTGTGAGGGGGGAGGGGAGGGAGAAAGAAAATTTCCAGTTTCAAAGAAACTCCAAAACAAGCTGCCATTGCTTCCTCTGCGGAGGAAAATCATGTCACCGATCAACGTCATTCCTCATTAGTATAAAACACTGGCTGAGCCAATCCAGACTCCAAATATGGTTTTGCTTAGGCTTGCAGAACGTTTAGGTTGAGAATAATACTGAAAAACCTCAAAAAAGCCCAGGAGTCAATTTGAAAACAAATATTGTCATGCATACCTCTGGAGGAGTCTGACTGAGGGAGATGGAAGAGACATCTGACACTGGTGCAGGGGATTTGCTGTTGGAGGAACCAGGTGGAAATGAGAGTGGTCGTGTTACAATAGCTCGACTGGGCTGGCTGCTGCTTTGGAACAAAATACTCAATGTAAAAACCTATGGAATAACTGCTGGGGTTTACAGAAATCTATAGTTTGAGTTTTTTATAAATTCATATTTTTGACTAGATTTTAATTTATTAATTCATTAAACAATTACTTGCAATAAAGTTCAAAGAACTCTTCTATAAGTCTTATTAAGACTGTTATTCCTTTAAGGATTTTATGTATACAGGATATTTAGTTATTTATGAGGAAATTGAGTACAAGCAGTTTCCAACCATTTTTTCATGTAAATTTCTAAAAATAACTATAAAATATTATCACATTTATTACAATATCTAATTTAATTTAGATTTAAAAAAAAGGCTGTTAGCTTACCTTGGCTGGCCTTTTGTTTGCTGTATCACTTGACTTCCCTGAGTAGATTAAAATAATTTCAATATAATCTCAATTTTTATATTGTATGCATATTGTTATCAATACAAGTAATAATAAATAGAGGATATTACATGGGCGCTTGGAGATACGAATTTTATCTTCGAGTGTTGAAAAGATATCTCTCAAATGAGAGATTTTCAACATGAGAAGATAAAATTTGTTTCTCCAAGCACCCATGTAATATTCTGTTTATTCAATAAATAAAATAAATCACTTTTTTTATAGTGGGATACAAATTCAGTAACTTAATACTGGTTTCCAATTTGGCCCACTGTCACTCACACACACTACCTCTACATTATAATTATATTCTATGCACACAACTCAACTGTTGATTTTTATGGAGGGAGGAAAAACCAGAGAACCTGGAGAAAAAACCCTTGTGGCACAGGAGTGAACGAAACATCAAACAAACTCAACTCACACATGATCCGACCTGAGCCGGGGCTCAAACCCCTATGCCACCCATGCCACCCTAATTACCATATATTATTGTCAATGAAAAAGAAAAGAAAGCTTTTTCAAGCTTTTTTCTGCTATAAGAAGTATGTTACCATAGTGATGATATTTTCACATGTGAAAATCATGTTATATATAGCTTGCCTGTAATATAACCTACTGTAGAGCTAATATGGTACAAACCTGTGCACATTTGTCTCTTGGAGATTCTGACTTTAATGTTGGTCCTGAATCCGGAACTGTTGAAGAACTAGATAAAACAGGTAAACCATTAAAATGCAGTTGAACCCAGATACTATAGATATAATAAAGGGACTAAGATGGTAAATATGGATGCTCCTTGTTGAAGAGCAAGGGCAGGGCTTGAAATACAACCGTTCCATCACTGGTCATAATTTGACCAGCCGTTGTTTGTTGGTTCTCTCCTGTGCTTTGAGGGTTTTCCTCCCAAATCGCTTCCCTACCAAATTGTGTAGTTTTTCATGTGGCTAATGATTATGTAAGACCATTGAAAAGCCAGTATTTTTAGAACTGTGTAAACTAAACAAAAGTTGGTCATACATTGATTTCAAACATGGCGGACGCAAACAGATGGCCTGGCTCGAGGGGGCAAAAACGAGTCTAGTCAGTTGTCTGTGATCTGTGTTTTGTATTCATTGCTGAAGTTTCATCTATGTTACTAGGGTTTCAATCCATTAAGAATTGTTTTTAGTGATGCCTAAGGGGAAAGCAAGCTTTTCAGAGATCACAGAAGACTGACTAGCCTCATTTCATTTTTGCTTCCTCAACCCAGGCTAACCATGTGTGTCTGCCATGTTTGGAATCTGTGTAGTGTTGATATCTTACCCTTTTGGACTGTTTGACTGCTGACTCTTAATTTGATGGACAGTATGCAGATAACTCAAGGAAGGCTGAAAATGCATTTACACAAAATAAATAGTTAAATGAAGGAGATAAAATGATAGACTGAACGGGAACTAGAATAAGACTGATCAAGTACAGTGTAGCTTAGTCCCATTACACAATGATACGCCTCTTCTAACACAGAAAACATGGTTTTACCTTGGGTACAAATAAACAACTCCTAAGGCAGCAAAGCTGTATATGGTTTTGTTTCTACCCAAGCTAAACCTGAATGTACATGTTTATCTAATTTAGGAAAAAACCCAGATCCTCTAGTTTTCCCGCCATTTTATTTTAATTATTCTCTTCCTGGCTTGCTTTAAAAATCAAGTATACAAAATCTAGAATCACCGCTACGACCATATGGCTATTTCTTACTGTCACCATGGCAACCAAAAACAACCTCCTCAGACTATGACATAAAACTACCATTTTTGGATATAGCAATTGGGACTAACACTTTCTAGATGTTCTAAAAGGCCTTATGGCACTAAGATTTAATTTAGATTTAACAAGTTTATACAAGAGCCCCATGCTTGTATGTTTGAAAATTAGCTTTAAAAAGCAAAACAACTTCATAAATGATCAAGGGTTTCTAGCACTTTTTTAATTAAAAATTCATAAAATATCTGTTGTTCTTTACCAGAATTAGCCTACAGTGTCCAACAATCTTTTTTTAATGTTTTCAGAAAACCTATAAACAGTTGTTTAATTTGTGACCTTCAAAAATAAGAAAGGCTTGCCATGACTACAAAGTTGCCATTGAAAACTGCTAATTATCATGAAAATTGTTGTCAACATGAAATAAAAAGGGATTATTTTCTGGTTATGATTTATATAGGAATCATCCTTTAGGTTGATCATGCAGGAAGTGGTTGCTCAATTTCCATCTTTATAACTTATTGCAATTTTGAGCTGCCAATACGGGTTTATCTTGGAGGCTAGTTGGGAGAAAATATATTCTGTATTAGCAGTAGTCACAAAGCCATGAAGACCAAAACAGAACATATTATTTTCTTCCAATGCCATCAATATAACCCATGTTGGCAGCTAAAAATCGCAATTAGTTTTGCATCGGATTCTACTATTGCCTGCCAATTCTGAGCCGACACGACAATGATCAAACTTATAGGAGAATTACAATACTGAAATGTAGCAGTGTCTTTGCATTGAAGCAAGATGAACGGTGAGCTTGCAATGAGAGAGACATGTGAATAATTGTCCAAGGTGTTTAAAAAAGGGTCTCTATCAAGCATTCGTTCATTCGTCTTGCTTCAATGCAAAGGATGGGTCATGATAACCAGCAACTGACCAGCTGTTATTTTTTATAATTATAGTTTCAAAGCAACATACCTCTGAATGTGTTGGAGAACTGGGCTCAGAGTCGCTGTTATTACCATGATTGTTACCTTGTTGGTTGGATGGTGGGGAACCAGGAGAAGTCCTGAAAATAGAGAACATACTTCAATAAAACTCAAACAATTCTTAAAAACTGGTCACGCTAGCAACCCCATTAATCACTGGAAGTTGCAAAATACCAGGGATTTCATTAAAATTTCAAGTACCGGTGGTTTACTTAATTAGGCAACTGTATCAAGAAATAAAAACCTTCAATTACAGCACGATGCTCAAAAGTAGGACCACATTTAATGTGTTCACATACTTCTATGCACAGGATTTTGTACTTTAGATGGAGAGGTGGAAGCAAGGTTCTAATGAGGGGAGTAAAGGAGGGATATCACATGTACTGACACATCCTTATGTTCCTGCAGCTTTTTATCATAGCATGAGAAAGGTCTTATCTAACCCTTAGGCTAAATGAAGGGGTGGAAGGAAGGTTCTAATGAAGGGAGTAAAGGAGGGATATCACATGTACTGACACATCCTTATGTTCCTGCAGCTTTTTATCATAGCATGAGAAAGGACTTATCTAACCCTTAGGCTAAATGGAGGGGTGGAAGGAAGGTTCTAATGAAGGGAGTAAAGGAGGGATATCACTTGTACTGACACATCATTATGTTCCTGCGGCTTTTTATCATAGCATGAGAAAGGACTTATCTAACCCTGAGGCTCAAAGGAGGGGTGGAAGGAAGGTTCTAATGAAGGGAGTAAGGGGTGGATATCACATGTACTAACACATCCTAATGTTCCTGCGGCTTTTTATCATAGCATGAGAAAGGACTTATCTAACCCTGAGGCTCAAAGGAGGGGTGGAAGGAAGGTTCTAATGAAGGGAGTAAGGGGTGGATATCACATGTACTAACACATCCTAATGTTCCTGCAGCTTTTTATCATAGCATGAGAAAGGACTTATCTAACCCTTAGACTAAATGAAGGGTGGAAGGAAGGTACTAATGAAGGGAGTAAGGGGTGGATGCCACAATTTCCTTGACAGTTGGTCTCACTCATCACAATGTTTTGATTAAGCAGCTTCTTATCCTAGCATGACGAAAGCCTTATCTAACCCTGAGGCTCAATGAAGGGTGGAAGGAAGGTACTAATGAAGGGAGTAAGGGGTGGATGCCACAATTTCCTTGACAATTGGTCTCACTCATCACAATGTTTTGATTAAGCAGCTTCTTATCCTAGCATGACGAAAGCCTTATCTAACCCTGAGGCTCAATGAAGGGTGGAAGGAAGGTACTAATGAAGGGAGTAAGGGGTGGATGCCACAATTTCCTTGACAATTGGTCTCACTCATCACAATGTTTTGATTAAGCAGCTTCTTATCCTAGCATGACGAAAGCCTTATCTAACCCTGAGGCTATATAGAGGGGCGAAAACAAAATCATAACAATATAAGGGGAGTAAAGGGTGGATGTCACAACAATGGTGTTAAATTGTGTGCTGTCTTGTTCTGATCCTAATGCGGGGAATTTTAGGACACACATTAAATGGGATTCCCATTTAATCCACATTTCTCATGTAAAAAAGAACAAAATATATAAACATCTTTCCAAATGTTATCAACTTCATGATGACAAAATAGTTATAAAGGGATATGACATTATCTTCACTTGTGCTATTTCTGATAGTTAACATCATTATCATTACAGTTCACAAGTATTGTCATTTTCTACCTCGCTAGATTAGCTCCTTATTAGTTACACTAGCCTATTTAGAAGTCTCACGAACAACCTGAAGGAATAATAGCTTGAGTTGCTATTGTTGCATTTCTTATCTCAAAAACAATAAAATACATATCCAAGAACATCAATATCAAACCTTTTGTTTTCTAACAAAATTAAATAATATAGTTTGTAATATAACTGTATTCTTTTAATTGTTTGTTACATAACAGAAAACAAAACATTTTTTTACATTGTGGTATTTTTCGTGTGGTGAATTTAAGCTTATAACATTACGTTTTATTAAAAATGTTCATCTACGTCATTTTACAACAAGCTATAGTAGTCTAAACTTAATGTTGAATTTTGACATGCATTTCGAAGGCAGGAAGGCAAACCCAAAGAGGAAAAAACTTGACGATAGGGATGTATAGTAAAGAATGATGTCTAGAAAATATTTGAGTCACGTAACATACCCCGGTGATGAAGGTTGATTCGGATCCTCCGTTACTCCATAATAATCGTACAAGAACCCTAAAGTAGAAGCCATGTTTGAATCTTCCCCATTCACTTGTGTGAGTAGAGAAGATGTTAGAGGAGCGTCGGTTTGAGCGAAATACGCCTTCCATGCACGGTCCTCGCGATCGGTCGTTTGTTCTGCTTCGGTCGTGGTAGCTCCTTTACTGATCGATCCTGTAGAAATTACGACCGTCGAACCACCTTCACTTCTACTCTTTGCTTCCATCCTCTCCGTAGGTATGCCCTTCCTTCAAAATACAACGAAACTAAATCTTAAAAACAGGCATAAAATAGCGAGAAAGAGGAATAAGAACAATTAAAAGTAGCACATAAATATGCTTACTAGTAATTCGTGGAGAAAGCATGGCATCTTTCAAAAGAATAAGCTTACGTACAGTGTCGGCGCAATACCTCAAAAAATTCATTTTTGTTCAAAAGGACTATCGTTCTACTTACTTAATATCCGCTGAGGACATACCAGCAGCTGCTAGGAAACTCTGAAAAACATTTTTCTTGAAATGTCGATCTGCGATTGTCTTTCTCGAAAAGCTTTGAAGACAGAAAAGTCGACCGTCGCGTGAGCCGTGTGCTGCGTTCGGAAAATTGGTCTTTTACCAAATAAAGGCATGTTCGGTATAAACACAAACTCGGAAAATTATCGTTTTCCAAATATGGGCATACTCGTTGTAAACATAGATTCGGAGAGTGTTCGGAGATCTTCGTTAGTTGCAAAAAATTGAAGACTCAAGTGTGTTAGTGTGTTTAGGTCTTGCTCGACCTTTACCTTGAATGAAGACAAATATCATTTTTCAAAAAACAAAAAAAAACCATGGAAATTTGAGTACGTTCAAATCGAAAGAGGGCAAATGATAATAAAAAATAGATAAAAATTACAAAAAAATACATTTTTTAAAAAAACACCAAAAAAACATATACAGAGAGAGTGTAGAGTGACAGACAGCAAGTGAGAGAGAGAGAGCGAATGGTAGAGAGTGAGTGAGCGGGTGAAAATGCATTATAACCAAAATTTCATTTTGATATAAAAAAGCTTATTTGGTAGTGAGCAGTTTCGATCCTGAAATAGATATAGTTATTTCATCAGACATGCTCGAGCTCGTCTTAGTAGCTTAAAGTAGTCTAGGTAAACAAGTAACTTAATACTCATAAAAACACATTAGTAATGTAATCATACCAGCAAAGTAGGATAAAAGGTTGTTCTCCACAGGAAAGGAAAACTTTTGTGCGAAATAAGTAAGGATTAGCATTGTGATTTGGCAAGTCTTGGAATGTTCATCATTGAGCTCTAGAATACTTGCACAGGCAACCCAGTGAACATTCCAAGAGCGTCTAGATTCATTAATCTTACAGGTCATTCATCATTTCTCCCCTGAGTAATTGTTATAGGAGAAGCAATGTGCAACACTTCTGATATTCCATAATTAATTAACTTCTGATACAGTATGGATAAAAAGTTAAATTTTACACCGTAAAAAATAAGAGAGATCACTTACTGACGTTTCGGACGCTAGTCCTTCGTCGGAGTAAAAAAGCTTAACTTCTGATACAGCTGGGTCCCACATGAACTCAAATTAAGCCAATAAAAAATGAAATCATACCAGTGCAAAAATAAAGACCATAACAGCGACATTTCTTGTGCGCTGATTGGTCGAGAGCTGTGGTAAATAAGAGGACATACCGATAAATGATGAATCACTCACTCAAGGAGCAAGCACAAGCTAGCTTCAAACAGTTTTTTCTTTCAAACTTTTTCTTTGTTTTTGGATCTTTTATTTGACTTTGTTATGTTAAAAAACTCATACCATTACAAAATGTCAAAAGTTGGTCAAAATTAGTTATGTACCTACTTGGCTTCACCTTGTGAATACATAACATTTTGACCAACTTTTGACGTCATATTGTGGTAAATAAGGACATACCACTCTTTGACTAGCTAAACCATTGGAAATTTGTTAATTATATACCTACACAATTTGGTTCATAAACAAAACTTTTATTATTTCTGCCATATATAAATACAATTAATCACACCATAAATCTGAATTTCAAAAGGTACTGTTATATATAGTAAATAAATTTTATGAAATATAGCAAGGAAAATTTCAATGTATAACTTTATTAATACTGTGACAGCAGTTCTTCATGTGTCTTGAAATCTAATCTCCTAGCTACTATATATGGTCAATGGTTGGCTGTATATTGATGGTTTGCAAATATTCCTGAGAGACACAAAGACATGACAGCCATATACATGTAGCTGGTGGTCTTAACAATGGATGCTAATAAGAAATCTTTTGTTGAATACACCAAACATAAAGTAAGGGACACTAAAACAAAGAATTGCAGTCACTACATTTTCAAACTACTTCATAGTCCAAGGTAAGATGGTAAGGCAAAAATATGATGCACTACAACCATACACTAAACCATATATATATATATGTATGGTGAAATGAATAAAGTTTAAAGTTTAAAAAAAATTTCATGCATGTGCTCTAATATGTGAGAAACAACGTCTGCAGCAGTTAATATGGAAATAAATTCTACTGGCTATATAATTTAAAATTTTTTTCATTGATTGTTGCTTATTTCTAATAGCTGATAATACATTCTTACACAATAGGGGGTGTAAGGGGGTTCGAATACTGCAAAATTACACAGAAAAAAGAAATAAAAAAAAATCCAATACTGCCACACTTGCTTCAAAATGGCCTTGCATTTTCTAAGACAGAAGACATAGAATTTTTTTTCACCAATTACCAAGGCCTAAAATCCATAATGACTGCAAACCACAGTCTCGTAAAAATGCCAAAAATAAGGCAATACTGCATCACTGCGAACCCTTACATCCCCCTCCAATAGATGAGTGAAAAAGAAAAAGAAAACATATATATATAATAATAATAATAAATTTGAATCAAATCCATGTAAAATTAAACCAAATTAGATAATATATAATATACACCCTGGAAGCTAGTATAGGATTGTCAGGGATGTTATATGGATATAGATATTAACAACCACAAAACCAAAGAAATGTATAGTATCAAAATGTTTGGTAATCTTTTTGGATAAGGCGTAATGTTTTCCCATTTCAGACCACATGTCATTCCCTAGAGTATCATTTCTTTGTTCAACAGTTGCACATGAGACACAAGACTACTATGGATAAAACTCAAACAAAGTAAAACATGGTCTTAGGAGCAGGGGTAGCTCAGTTGGTTAGTGAGCAGCCTTTAGAGCTAGACATCTAACGTTCGATCCTCAGGATCTCCACATCTATTTCAACTTCTCTCTAATCTGTGTAGCTTCAGCTTTGAAAACTCTTAAAACAGAGCACTGATGGAGAGAGGGGGTCAAGTACACACCATCGGCTTCCATTGATAGCAGTTGAATTTCAAATGCAGTAACTATCAACGTTAAATACAGGTATTTTACCTCTACCTTTTATGGTCTGAAGTAGGAAAACATTATGCCCAAGCCAATTGCCCTATTTAACTATGCCGTCATATCAAAACAATCTATGGTTGTAATGCTAAGGATCACGGTTGCCAGAGGGGGCCAAATAGCGGCAAAACAAATGAAATAACAATAACATTTGATTTATGATATAGTGGAAAGTGTGAGCATCTAAATATTACCAAAACAGTGGTCAATTAGCTTGGTAAACGTGACATCATTTCTACGTCATTATTTCCCATCAGCTGGTTGGACCCCTCTTTCAAAAATTAGTGGATCCGCCCTTACAACAATCTGAAGGTAGCTACATGTAACTCCATGATACAATAATCATAAATATTAATCTAAAAAATTGTGCCTGATTACATAATTGAATCTTGTTGAAAGTTGAATCTTAATTTAGAAGTATAATTGAAATTGGAAACCATAAAACCATAAAATGAGGAGATAACCTGAAGCCTGCAGAATTAGTTGACAAAGCTTTTTCAGCAAATTTCCTGGCCACATTCGAATTCTTGATGCCGGTGTTGTTTGGCCACATGAGCATACAATCTTCACCTGGCTTTCCCGCGGTGTACTTGAAGGAATAGTTGAAGAGCTTGTCGCAGAATGTCTTGGGGTCTGTGTAGTATTCCTTGAAGGTTTTGCAAGGTTTCTTGCACTCGTTGCCTGACTTGGTCCAGTTCCATGCTTTGAGATCTCCCCAGTTGTCAGAGCAGGTGTAATCATGCTTACAGGCCTCAAACCATGCATCACAATCAGAAGCACATAGTGGAACATTAACAAATCTTTCTCTTCTCGTTTTCTTTGATTTCGGATCGACCTGAATCCAAGGAGACATGTTTGGTGAACATTCATAAAAGCATGTATCCATCTTTAGAAATCTCCTGCATTCTGACGATAACGGTTTTATATGAGAGCATTGGTCCCATTTCATTCTGTACAAGGTGATTGTCCCATCACTTTCGATATGTTTTGTAGTGTTCGCTTTACAGCAAGCATTGTCTTTCCACGGTGTACAGTGATGAAAAAAGTCGGGTTCTGGTCCAGGTTTACTCTTATGGTGTTTTGAGTTGATGCAGACATTTAGAAAGTCGTCGATCTGTTGTTTTGACACCGAGATTGATCCTCCAACCAGACAGAAAAGCACGAGAAACAACAGCTTCATAATGTCGAAATACTGTCGAAGGGGCCTTAAAAATGGAAGTATTTCTCTAACTTGAAAAATGATTGATCTGTTGTGAAAGTGGAGCAGAATCTGTTATAACAGGACTTGGAAAAATTGAAGTTCTTGAAGGTCCCAAAACTACTTATGGCATAGTAGTCTACACATACTACAGTTACCTTAGCACGTGCACGTGGGCAAATCGATCCGGATGACTTTAGACAGAGAACCAATCAGATCACTCGTTTTGTAAAACACTTGCCACAGGTAACCCAAATTCTAAATAAACCATCAAAAAATTCGCTCACCTGATCGAGTCAGTATTTGATAATAAATATAATGTATTTTTAATGGGTAAGCTATACCTTGTTTGTTTGGTTCTAGAGACCCCATACTGAGGGACAAAACAATCAAGATCCAAAATAAAAATTGTGTGCTTCATCCAAACCTAGAGTGAGATTTTTTGGGAAAAACATAAATTTCGCGTCTTTTTGAGTGTTCAACAGCCTCAGTCGTTATTTTTTAGAGAACAGAGCATAGTCAATCCTGATCTTTTTGCTTTATCTAATAGATTTTGTCGAAAAAAGTGAGAAAAATCGACGAAAAGTATGTTTTTGAGCTCGCGCGCACACGTCCACGTCATCAAAAAATTTAAAACCAAACGACTTTGGATGCTAAAAATAGTCCAACCGGGAATTCACATGGCGCGCGTGGTATTAAGAAAGTGCTCTCTTGAATGCCTCAATCAATTCCACAGGATTCTCAGTTGTCTGACTGACTGGAAATACGAACCAAGCACCTGCCCTTGAGTGACCTTCGCAGATTATAACGGCTAAAATTCTAGTTCTAGCCATTGCAAGACTAAATATTGGACAGCAAGGGGATAATGAATTAATACCTATAAATTTATTGAATTACTACATCAATCAAGTTTGCAGAATTACTATATCTGCCAGAGTAGTCTATATATCTGCTCTGATATCTGCTGGTACCAATACAGGAAGTGACGTAATCAAGGGTATCACTACATTTCTAAATCAGCTGTCGTAAGCAATCTAAGGCTCGTTTTCATTGGCTAAAAGTAAATCAGTGGTGCAATCAAGGTCAGCCGGTTTCCTATAAATACTGCATGTCGTGTAGCTTCTGACCTTACAAACAGACGCGCGTGCCCACAGGAGTAACAAGAAAATGCCTTACAGAGAAATGATCGAGTTTTTAGTCCACAATAATGTCAGTGGTATTTGCATCACTAAAAACGACTGCTCACTGCCTGACCAAGAGTGTTGCATGAATCAATGTGTAGGGGATAACAACTGCTTTGGGATGACATGCTCACTGGATTCGCAGTGCGGTTATTATGAATCTTGTTGCCGTGGTTCCTGCTCTGGGCACTGCGACAGTCTCTTGCCATTGATTCTAGGCTGTGTGTTTACAGCGTTATTCCTTATTTGTTTAATCGCTGGGATTGTTTGGCTGCACAGAAGACGAGTGAGAAGACGTCAGTTTCAACGCAGACCCCTTGTGTCGTGCAGTAGTTCCCGTGCTGCTACGGCAAACCCATGTCAGTTCTACTACGGTGGAACACAACAATCCTATCTCCCCCCTTGCACGCCTTACGCCATAACACCAAGGGAACCCATTAATTCCCAATTTGGTTCAGCTCACACAACATACCCAGTGCGTGATGAGTCACGTAATCCAAGTCAAGGATGCCACACTGTGCCTTTGAGAGGTGCTGTTGCCTTGACAACTGACCAGCCTCCCCCTTACTCATCCTATGAGCACGTAGCGCAAGAAAATAAAGACGATAAGAAAAATTGCACACAAATGCTAAACACGGAAAGGACTTTGCCTTCTGCTCCGTTTCTTGCTGACTGATAGACTGGTCTTAGCTTGCCGGCAGTGAAATCCATAAAGACTTGGCATTGTGGCCATGTGATCTATAAGCGCGATGCCGATCAAAGTCTATATTCCATTTGATTATGCTAATTCATGGTTTCCCTCCCCGTAGTTACCGTTGCTATGTCCAACAAGCTCAAGAAATTAGCTAAAATATCTTAAAATTTATAAATCTGGTTGTAAATTTGATTATAAATTTGAGTTACTGATTAATTGTTTCAATTATCCTGCATGTGAAAATAAACAAAACTTTCCTCGTAATCGTTGTTTTACTCTTTAAAACAGACACTGTGTAGTTGTTTGTGGGACAAGATTTTAATTCCACTGGGAAAACTGCTGCGATAGTGATTGGGTACTTCGGGTCGTTTCATACGGGGATGCTCTGCCCCGACTCTCGACCCCTTACCCTTTTCTATACTAAATTTCCGCAAAAAAATACCCCATTTTTTATACGTACCTTTTTGCCTGAAAAGGTACCCCTTTCATATACCTCTGAACAAAAAATCTACCCCTTTTTATACCAAAACTCACAAATTTCACCCCCTTTCCTATACGTGCGGCCTGAAAAAAGTACCCCTTTCGGGCGGAGCATCCCCGTATAGTCCATTATAGGGAGTACCCCCCCCCCCCGGGGGGGGGATGTGCACTTACCGCGCGCGGGTAATGACCAAGTCATTTTATTTGCGCATTACTCCGGCCATGAAGAAGCTCTAACACAACTTTAAGATGGGAAGACTAAAATATCGTGTACAATCTGTGCGCAATGAATCCCTGTGGCGCGGATGGAGACAATCATGCCATCGCCCTTTTGCTTGCATGACATGTGGTCTGAAATAGGTCATTTGCATACGAGGCTAAAAAGGTTTATTCCCAATAAAATCGATTGATAGTTCAGGACCATACTTCCAAACATCGAGTGCTGAAGATATGCCGGAGATTTCGACCCCGAAACCGCTATCCATAATGGCCGATTAGGAAGCTCGGCCGAAGCCTAAGGGAGAAGGTAGTCGGCCCCTAGACCGTACATGATCAACACCTTGCTAGCTATGAGCAGTAAAGCTACGTACACACGGTGCAACATTACGCGCTGTTGCATGCAATCGATGTTGCAAGCCATGCCACACGTTGTAATTTGTTGCACGCAATGTTGCTGAATTAGAAAACGATCCTACTTCAGCAACATTGCCTGCAATATTGCGCGCAATGTTGCACCGTGTGTCCGAACCTTAAAGATCACCGATAAACTTATTTTCGACTAGCTTTCTGAGATCCCTTTGATCCACGAGGGATTTTTTTTTTTTAATCAATCCAGACATGCGCACAAGTACGATTCAAGAAAAGACATATTTCTTTTCACGGCCAAAAAAATATGGATGCTGATATTGGAGTAAACTAGAAAAACTGTGACACACATTGTTTTTTGATTCCCACTTTTATTTCGTTTAATTCAATTTTACATCAACATTTATCTCAAACAACATTCAGTTTTAAACTCACCAGCATTTTTGGTTACTATAGTTCTACTATAGATTCCCATCCACTAGTGTCATTAATATGTATATATAACCTATCAAGCCATAACGTTACCGTGTCCTAAACAACTGATAAGTGTAAATTACAATCATAACCTATATATCACAAAAAATGTCGTACATATTTAACTAAATGAAAGGACTTTTTAATATACACCATATTCCTTATTACTTGAAATTTTCTTCCAAATTCCCAGAAAACGCCCTCGGCTTATGTGTTTATATATGCATATGTACACCATCCACACACTAAATATAGCTAACGGGATATGATCATGTACGCCTAGGCTACTTTAAGACCCTTTCAGGTGCATACGTCGGTGGGGGAATGGGTGTGATTACCAAAATCTTCCCTAACTCCCTCTCCTCTCTTCTCTTAATTCCCCTATCACTATAGGCGCCATGTTGGATGACTTAACAAATTTGGTCTTATTTAAGGACTTTGTCAACCATTATCAACCAACATGGCGGCCACGTCTTTTTCTTTTATCCCAGCTTGGGCTCCCTGTGGTATTGGCAAGGAGTTATGACCGATATATTTTTACTATAAATACAGTTTCTTGTTTCTCGACTCTGAGTTACGACATGAGCTTTAAGCTTCATGGCACATACGATAGTCCCATAAGAAACAATAATCTTTGTGATGTGCAGCTTAATTTTGATGCTGTTTGCCAAACTAAAAACCAAAAAACGTTCGACAATAACGATTAGTGAATGAACCCCAAAAAATCTTTCATCCGTCTAGTCAGTCTCGCGTCTGACCTCTTGCTGTCACGTGGTACATTAAACCACGTGACTCTAAGAGGCCACTTGACTTGATTCATGACTTACTTGGCACAAGATCTCGTTGTACATTAGACCCCACGGCACATAGGGGACACGTGGTACATTTCATCCCCCTAGACAATGTGTTACAAACATGTCATGTGATCACTGATACCAAATGGATTTTTCTAGATTTTTCGATGGAAATAGCCTTAAAATTCCTAGAATAAAAGGAAATACTAGCTACCTAGATGATTACGTTACACATTTAGTCGCCCTAAATATTTTTTCCAAACGAACTCAAATTTTGTCCTTTCCAAATAAATAGATTCAGATTTTACTTGTAAAAACCAAGAATAGTAGCATCCTTGATGCATTCTCGATACCCACGGCCGATGTCTTTCCAGGAACATGTGGCTTGGTCATTCCTCATGGCGCAGTAGAGATTGTTAACTCCACAGTAGTAATCCATCATCCCTCCTAGTGGGTCCATCCAGCTGCACAGACTGGTCCTGCACGCGCAGTTACGGCCGTAGTACCTCCTGATTCCAATACGCTGCCCCGCGCTCAAGCTGTTCCAAGTCTGGATCCAGTTACATGAGAAAATCTCTAGGTCCTCGCCATCAATGTATCCTCCAAGAACATAATCTCTACCTTGTTCCAGCTGCGCTGCGCACGAGTTGTTGTCCGTGTAGATAGCTACTTCCATCGGCATGGGTACTTTGCCTGGGTAATCTTTTAGTGGAGTAGTGTTCTTAACTTTGTTCTCTCCTTTGTATATTCGCTGGACTTGGACGCGGTACACGATCACACTGCGCGTCCATGGATTCTCGGGATTATCTAGTCGGGGGATTTCAATGGTTTTTGTCACGGGTCCTGACTGTACGAGCCCTCGCAGTACTGCAAAAAAATAAGTTGCGCAAAGTCAAGACCATCGATCAATAAAGTACTAGTTTTCCTTGAAAATATTACAAGTATGAAGTAAAATATATAGGTGGTCTGGCTGTCAGGTTTCAGGTCAGATTATAAGAATACTATTTCACCGTCTTATGGTTATATATAATTTATCAGGACTTCAATGTCATCCAAAAAATCTTAAAAATGGCACAGTCGACAAAATACATTGTGAAAATATTTTGATCCTGCTACGAAGTACCAAGGAGTTATTTTATTTTATGGTGGTGTGACAGAGAAAGCAAAGCTTCGTGTGCAAACTTCTGGCATCACTTTCGTTCGGTTGTTCCAGAAGCGCTGCGCTGCGCGGAAGAAATTTACTTTACGCAACTGAGTCAAAAAGTCATTCGATTCATACTGTGATTAACCAAACTAATGCGAAAACAATCTGTTCCAGCTCTGTTCGGAAAGCTATTCATGTTTGCGAACACAGCAGGACCAGGAAAGCAAAGAGTATTCGTGTCGGGCACAGACATATATTGCCAAAAATGTCCGTGCTTCGGGTACAGAGCAATCCAATTAATGTTACTCATCGCTATTAAACGACTGAAAAGGATAAGAGAGAAGAGAATGGGCGAAAAGAAATAATCTCATTATTGTTATTATTTTCTCATTTCGGACCGCGCGCCATTCCCTTGCAAATATGACTCTTAAAGCTTTTTTCATGTTAGTGAAGAAATAGAAAACGCGTGCGCGCTTTGAGTATTCTGCCAATCACTTCATAACTTCACATTGCACAGCAAGCAAGTTTTTTTATTTCTTTTATAAAATATAAATTAGAGTAGCCGTTATTCGTACACGAATGATGAAATAGAAAATACGCACGTGCGCTGTGTGCTCTCATAATATAATGCACACACTTCCAACCAATCAGAACGCGAGATCATAACAGCTCAGTATATTATGTTGTATTTTAATTCTCAAGCGCTAATGGTTAACAAAAAAGCCTAAATTAGGTCTATGGGAATATGAATAAAAAGGAATATGAATGAGGGTAACATTGGTCGGGATACTGAAGAGAAGAGACAACGAGTCGATCGACCAGTGAACTAATTATCATCATGCACTACTCTATCACACACTGGAAGTAGTTACAGAGATTTGTGATCAATGATATGGAAAATTCGTGAATAGAAGATAAAGATTCCAGTGGGAAAAACCTGCGACTGTCGGAACAGAGTTTCCGTCGCTATATCATTCTGATTTATCAGCGGTGAAGTTATCAAAATATAGACCGCACACTGATTCATATACATATCCTGCCTAGCGGTCTATACAGAGGGCAGCTATCTAGGCTCATGATAGGTGGGCTGATCGAACAGTGATTCTTCGGTTTTTGATTAAGTAGTCAAGAGCCTAATAGAGAAAAACATGAACTGTTTTGAAGTCTCTCGCGGGAATGAGATCCTCCTGACACAACTTGAGACAAAACCGCAAAGAACATTCTCGTCGTTTCGCATTTGTGGCGTTTCTTCTGGTCTACCAAAGTAACGCGATTCAAAGTCAAGATGGTGCCCTTGGCAATGGATAGAATGGTTTGAGGTTAACTCTCTTTTCTAGGTAAAGTCAATGAATTGTACCACGAGGCAGGATGTAACGATTGGCTTCAGTAAGCTTGTATACAAAAGACGATACACAATAATAGATTTTGGTATAAATATGGTAGAATAAGCTAGAAATACTCTTAAAGGCTGCAATATCAGTATAGCACCTTATCGACCGGCAATGCATACTTTAGACAACATGTGCAACTATTGCTCTTGGCAAAACTAAAGCTAGATTGTGCTAGAAACGAATCAGACGCTGACCTGAACCTGACCCCCTTTTAATTCGCAGATGGATAAAAATATTGGCCACCTTTACTTTAAAAATAATACTCTATTGACCCTAAATCATTTTTGGACCACACCCCAGAATCCCCTGCCTCTCTTCCCCACCCCATTCATCGTGAACACACTTATCTAGCTCACTAAAACTTCTACTGAAGTTTGTAATTTTTAAAATGTTGTTCACGTGCTGCACGGCCGGGAATGGCAGTCAGTTACGTAAAAAAGCAATTGAATGTACAAATTTAGGAAATGAACTTGCTATAGTACTTTAAATGCTGTTCGAAGACTATTTATAACGATATGCATTGGCTGGTGATCTACATAATCGACAGGAAGTGTCGTGGGTTAATCGACTAATAATAAAAAACGTACTGAGCGGCTTTAACGGTACATAATGGTTGGACTTGTTGATAGTCAAGATTATGGACCGACAGTCCATTTGACAAACAATCTAGGGAGAGTCAATGAGCTGAACGGATGTGCAATGAGTGAACGAAGTCACTGGAAGCTTTGTAAAAGAAGCACTGTCTAGTGAATGGAATCTAACTGACTTCTATACACGCAAACACTTTTTAATGCCTGAATTGTCCATGACCTTACTCTGCATGGTAGTTGATAACACTATGGTACGTGGGAAGGTATGAAGGTATCTGCACCCTCTGGTCTAGAGAAGTGTTTAGAAAACATCCATTTTCATCACTAAAACCTCACAGATTATCTGTAGTTGCCTTTGGCACGCGATCATTAAATTCAATTTATTGAGATTTACGTTCGATAAACTTTAACTTCACTTGGTTTGGCTAGGAAATCGCGCTATGAAAAACACAGAGATCACAAAAAGACAAATTAGTCATGCGCGTTCCCTCGAGGAGTTTCCTTAACACCTCATGAGTCGAGCAGATAGATTCGTTCCTTATGAAATTAAAATTGAGTTTTTACAGATAATAGTTTCTAAGATATTCAAGCAAAAACATAAGGTCGACTGATAAGCCATGTTTACTAATCAAAACAGAATATTGTCTGTCTAGCTCCATGTTGTTATCCATGTATTATCAGCACTCCTTCAAGTTATCAGCCTTCCTATACACATCTCATACAGATACTCCATCAGGATATCATAGCATCTCTGGTAGATCGTAATCCTACTGATGTATAGAACAAGGGTTCAGTTATTCACTGCATACCAGACTTAACAGCGCGATGATTTCCTAGACAGCAATTGAATAATTCTTCAATCTTTTCATTTTTATCTTGACTCGAGGACACGCTCTGGAATGTTCGGCTAGATTGATTATCTGTGGTTTGGGTTGCAAGCAAGTGCTTTTCATGTCGCCCGAAAACATTACACTTGCTTAGTACGTTAATTTCTTCCTTTTTTCTTCCATCCATTCGCTCTTTCATTCGTCCATCTATTCATTCGTTCGTTCGTTAATTATTCGTAGCTCTACTCTATATAAGACTTAATGTATTCTCTCTATATCTTACGCATCTTTCAACGGGATTTTGTCTAGCATTTTTTATAGGCTTCTATTTTTATTCGAATTTTCCATTTGCTCATTGCTCAACCATCTTCTCAGATTCTTCCAATTTTTGCCTTGAGTTTCCATTTCTACATCATTTTGAAAATTCCCCACCCATTCTTTTCCATTTTCAGTTTCTCCCTTTTTCTCCTCCTCTCTCTTTCATTTTTATCATATCACATATTTTCATACCAATGTTTCTTCACTTCATGATAATCTAAATCAACGCAAATAGATTCAATCTTCCAGAACTCTCTTTGCCCAAAAGGCACACCCTGCTTTGTCTAATGTGGTTAGCAAAGACTCATTTTTATTTTGTTTCAAATCACTTGCAACCACTAAACATCATTCAAAAGAAAACATCAACAGACAAGTGGCAAACTACAGCGGATTATAAATAGCTGAATAGTTGTTTGAAGTGATATTTTAGAAGTGGTATATCTTGCTTTGCAGCACCGAAGCAAAAGTGAGAAGTTTCAGTCCAATATTTTTGCCTCAGGACCAACATGCTGCTATTTGTTCTCTGAAAACGAGAGTAATATAAACGCACGCTGTACCCTCCTTCTTCCTTCCGTTGACCGCTTCCTCTAAACATTCACGTCTTCACTAGTTGTCTCTAATCCATGCTGTGTGTATTTGATACCTTTCCTGTCTCACAAATCTATCACTGACTCACTCTAGCACAAATATTCTTTTGTATACTGTCTTCACCTCGACCATCATTTCAAGGGTACTTCTTCCGTTTTGCTAGCTAAAGAAAACCGCTATCTTCACTGTGTATTTATAGCTCTAGCTGTCTAGCAGGGTGCCGAGAAGGGTTTTAACTTACGATGGAATCAATAGCCTTTTCTTTGCGTTGCTTTTGAGGTCATGAATCCAAAAACAATAAGAAACTTTGTGTTTTCAAATATTGATCTTTTGACACTTTAGTTAGCATGAGGGATGATATTTTTTCTGTTTGGCTCTGAATTTCAAGATGTCTCTAATCACAACTGAATGCGCTGATACTTTTTCCGTTACCTTTCTTGTCCCAAAAGCTCTTGGATTTAAGTGTCCGATTGCTACGATTTGACAAATGCTTTCGCCGCCACAACGCGTGCTTCCTAGATGTAACTAGTTTTCCTGAACTTTCAGTATCACTAGGTGTCTTTGTTTTCAGACGAGAAACAAACAAAACACTATAATTCTTCTTTTCTTAGGTAGCAAACCATAACTCTTAGATTTAAAGGAACATGTTTATATGTTTATATGTCGACATGATTTGTACTGTACAATATTCTTACCATAGTCCGACGTACAGAACTTGTCTTGGGGATGGTCATTCCCAGGAACACAACGACAAGAGAAGGAAAACCCTTCGTTGATCAGAAGACAGAATACTACTAGAATAGCTATGCTCTTCATGTTGTACGTTTGCTTAATCCGGCGGAATGATCTGTAGGACAGAATAAGGTTCGACTTTTAAGGTAAGCTCTGGAGAGCTGTGTGACTGTCACGCGATTACGTTTGTGGTTAACCTGATCACGGGGGCGTCGAACGATGCGAGCCCAATACTAACCGAGCACAAACAAGTACTCTAAGAACAGAAAGGAAATTTTGACTGTGGGGAACCGCATTTTTGAACATTATAAATCGAAAACAAAGGATATTTTGGCGACAAACCGCGCTCTAACTCAAACAACGGTGTTCAAAACAGCAGGTGATTTGCGCAAGGAAAAACGTTTCTCCAAAAAAATGCAACGCTGTAGAACCTCGCAGGGTCTTCTTCGTAGTCGGATATACTCGGTACAAACTGGAGTGCGTTACGTTAACTAGACACAAATGGCTGGTTTATTTTAACACTTGAGTTTGTCAGCAGTTAGATTGTGCCCTTGCATTTCACCTCTTGAACATCTTTCATCGTAGACTTAGCACACAATATTGACAGGTCCTTTTCAAGACCTGAAACTTGTACAGATATAATATCATGTCTTGTAAGTTATGTTCCAGGATTTCTGTAAAACTGCGCTATATTTTGATATACCTTCTTGCTCGATATACTTAATTTTATGCCTGTTTTTTTCGTGAATCTTTGCGTGCTATAATTATCCTCGTTATCATCAAATCACAAGCATAAGTGCCATCTGGAACGGAGCGATCCTCTTGCACAAACTCACTATTTTACACTTTTGGCACAACGCCACGTCCTCTGCATTTCCAGACCAGACGTCGAAGAGTTTGTAGTTCCAAGGTGTACTCTTAAAATATTTCACCTCTCGTACGCAAAAGTTGATATTTTTCTAATGTTTTGATAAACTTACACCTCGAAATTCAGGGAGAGTACGTTAATATACATCAGCACTTTCCGAAATAGTTTTAGACTTCGATGGTGATGAGCGATGATACTGTCTTGTCGTAAATTTAGCGTCTGGACGAATGAATTAATCGATTGTGCAATACAATGCCGTGCAAATGCAACTTCTTGAAAAATCGTTAGACAAAAAGAAGCCCTTTTATTCGTGCGCATTATTCACTTGAAGGAAGTCTTAGAAATCGTGTGCTTTAGTTCGACTTCAGAAATACTTTAGCAGCAGGGAGCGCCATCCACGTAAAAGAGGTCAATAGTTCCTTTGAGGAAACGGTATGTTGCAAATGGCGGGTTGCGATCGGACTTGCAACAGCACTTTGTCGTGCTGGCAAAATTTCAAGTATCAACTGAATGAGTTCTGACAACAATGAAGCAAAGCCCTCAGGCCTCGTTTCATCGAGAAAGAATACTTCTCAAGTAATGACATTCCGAAGTAAAGTCCCTATCCTTGACCTTATTAACGAAAGTCAATAAAAAGAGTTGTATATTCAGCGCAGAATCAGCGATAAACGTAAAATGAAAATGGGTGTCAATGTTGAGTTTGGAAATTTTTCATAACCGTTGAATGGAATGCTCGTAATGTTTTTTTAATTTTTTTTTTTTAGGTTTTTGGAATCCCCCATCAAAATAGCTGTGTTTGCATGTTTAATTCCTTTAATATTCTATTAATCGGTTTATATTTTGGATGTGTTGAGTGTGAAGCTTTCATCACTTCATAATTAAGTTATTATTGAGTAAACAAACAAACACACATCTTTTAGAGTGTTTTAAAATTGGCGGTTGTTTATGCTCAAGTTAAAACGTTCTCACGAGTTCAATCGCCGGCGGAGTGATCGAAGTAATGTTTAATTCATTGACCACCGACTTTCTTGCCTTCTTAAAACTTCATTTTTCTGGTTCTCAAACAGAGATAAGACGGCGGATATCTCTAAAACCACCTACAAAGAATAACAACTACCGCTACTTAATGGTCGAATTTTTGATGCTTTTTGGCTAAAAGAATGATCTAGAGACTGTTTCAGTTATGGGAGATTGTTTGACTAATGCATTAAGCCCGGAGAAAAGACGACATTTTCCACCAAAATATTGAGATGAAATCACTTTATATCAGACCCTTATTAGTGTAAAACACTTTCTAGAATATTCCGTGATCAATTAAACAATCAAAGGCTACGAGAAGTAGGCAATACTTAAAAGAATTATCAATATTAATTCCCTTCTGAACCAATAGGAGTTCCCCAGAGGAAAATAACACTGATTTAACTAGATTATTCCTGTATTTCTATTAAGAATAAAATATATATACAATTGTAGAAAATATAACATTTTTATATTTACAGGAAATTAAGAATGAGATATGAATTTCATTATTTGAGTAGTCTCTGGCTTCATCACTATATGCACCACACCCGCTGTCAATGGCATAGATATATGCCTCTTATACACTTGTTTTTATCAATAAACATTCGCGCGCTGTTCTTTATCAGCAAAATCGTCAACATTTCTATTCAAATATGTATGGAATAATGTCTTTCTTTGATGATGCTTAGCCCCCTGGGAACATTTTTTGGGGTTATGGCTAGCTAGCTTTCGGTCTTTTAGAGCTCGATTCCGTGATGTCTGAGTCACGTTGCAGATCTACTTGTGTGGCTCCAAAACTTAACGAAAATCCATCCTTCTTTTGCTAAATGCATAAAGAGATTAAGGGAATTACTTGCAGAAGATGTTTACAATATTCATTAAGGATGTTTCTGTCAATTTCAGTCGCGAATACCAGATCATATATTGATTCGTGATACAGCACGCGATGTTAAAGATTATATCTACGATGCATATAGGAAGTTATTTACAAAGCTCATGTTTTTGCTAGACAAAGATGTTATGCTTTTTATCAATACTGAATTATTTACGATTTTGTGCAAAATCAAAGAAAAAACCATAAAGGTTGTTTACAACGCACTTATTATAAGGAATATTGCTTGCAAATATGTGTTTCCATGTGCAACTTAGTCCCTGTCGCCCACAATAAAGATTCCTATCACTACAATAGCTATCTAACAGCATCCCCTCGGGATCCAAATAGCTACAGGAGCTCGCATAGCATTGACAGTTAGTCCCCCCGTAGCGATGTCTCAGTCCGACTTTCTGTGCTCTGCTCAGAGAGTTCCATCTGGTGACCCAATCACACGATGAGACAAACATACGTCCCTCATCAAGATATCCAGCCACCGCGTAGTGTGTCTTGGACGATAATTTCACAGTGCACAAATGCGGGTCTGTGTAGACATTAACCTTGAATGGAGACTTGATTCTCTCTTTAGCACCTGCTCCAACTATTCGCCCGTCTTGTCCTTGTTGGGTTTTTCCCTTAAGGATTTCATCGACCTGAAAAACGTAGCGAAGGACTTTGCGTTCCGTGGGCCATATTCTGAAGGTGCTGTTAGGTGTTTTGGGTTCGGGTAGAGTCTCTGGTGTTGGACCTGACAGGAGCTTGCCTCGAAACACTGGAATGATAAAAACGTACGATTTTCAATCATTAGTTTTCGAGTAAAATTATAAAATTAAAAAAACTCTTATTTAATTTTGCTGTTGAGGCATAACTGAGCAATAGTATTCGATCCGTATTGAATGAAAGACCCTTTCAGCTTAGGTGGAATGTTTTCCCATTTCAGACCAAGTATCAATCTTAGCTATAAGAATAGTATTCTCTGCTTGAATTACGTGCAGACGTATTGAATAAATGGATCTAGTCCATGTATAATTACCGTCGGGTCAACAAAGACATAATGTTCAAGAGAATGACACGTGGTCGGGAAAAAACGGGGACGTGTTGAGGGAGGGGAGCGCACCGCGGTACTTGAAAAAGACACCCATCACGCTTCTCTGCAACAATTCAGTCCCGACAAAAATCACTAATAGTTTGAATATGTTGAAAATAATAGTTCCATTCACAGCACCCTGCGCTATCGTGAATGGTAGCCTTGCTTTTGCCTCAAAGCGAGACGAACGGTAAGGTCTCTATCATTGTAAGATTACCGTTCGTCTCGATTCGATGCAAAGGCATCATCTACCTTTTAAGATGGCGCAGTAAACTTTGAAAAGGACTATTCAAATTAATGCTTAGATCATGTTTGATAAAACTGCGCGCAAAATCCAAGTCAATACCTTTAAGCCCTGGGCCTTAAACGAGGACACATGTTTCCAGAAAATGCCTTAAGGTGGCTTAACTGACAGGAAGCATTGGGAAACAAGTGCAGCATTGTTCCCGTGCGGCGCGGAAACATAAATGTTTCTCGAAGCAAAATTTGTCGCGCGTAGCATGCAATGGATCGCACGTGGCTAAACTGGGAAGCATCGTGGAAGCATGCGCGCGGTAAACATGTTTCTGGAAACATACTCCCTCGTTTAGCCAGCGCTTTAATGTTAATTTGAAAACTTGTCGAGTTACTTAATTTTAAGGGTGATATGATACATGACAATGAAAATTTTGTGGTTGGTGTGAGGCTAATTAACTCCAGCAACGACTCTTATTCTCGAAAT
The DNA here is from genome assembly GCA_023349425.1 of Anthopleura sola. Classification (NCBI taxonomy): domain Eukaryota; kingdom Metazoa; phylum Cnidaria; class Anthozoa; order Actiniaria; family Actiniidae; genus Anthopleura; species Anthopleura sola. Next base: position 6,392,357 of record JALHLI010000012.1, on the reverse strand, counting down.
GGGAAAACATTACGCCCAAAGTACAAAGGTGATGTAGATTAACTAGGATATCTTTAACAATTTACGGGCTTACAGTAATTGGCGAAAGTTGTTGCAGTGCCCCTGCCATGAATTGTGACCGTAATGTTCAGTAATCAAACTGCATAGACCCTTTTCAGCTTCTTTCGCATATTTTTTAATGGCGAAGATAGATAAATAAATAAAAAAATTCTTCATAGTTTCTTCATAAAGGATGTAAGAATTTGACAAACTGACACTCTTAAAATGTCGAAGGAACTGTGTCGAACGAACTCAGAAGCACGTCCATGTATTGTAACCGGACAGAGCTGAGGAGGTGGAAAGTATATAGGAACGGAATCGATGTTGACAAATCAGTTGATCAGGTCAAGTATATATCCGTCTTTAGTGACGGCAGACCCGACCTTAAAGCGCGTTGATGTGAAAAACACTGTTATCGACTCGTCTTATGGCTCACGTAGGAATTATTAGGTCTATCGGCATTCACTTTAGCCACTCGGCAATGAGGCGCTGAGCGCGGTATCAATTGGGTTGATTTAATAAATGATGCTTTGTTAATGAGGGTTATTTTTCTCCGGTTTTCTTCCCTCATCAACAATCATTGTGTCAGTTGTGTGTTATAGAGATAGAATTTAATAATAGTGTCTGCCTAGGAAGCTATGCTCGCCAACGAACCCTCGTACAGCGAGCTAAAATCGGATGTCAGCTGCTTTTGCTACTTTTTCTATATAGTTATAACTATTGTTCAAGATACTAGCCCACTTTTCGTTTGTAATATAACACGATCGGGCACTTTTGAGATATTTATTTGATGTTGCGCAAATCTAATATTCTATTTCACCATACACACTTACCATCATTTATCATATTCTTCGTTGTTCTTCGCGCAAAGTATTGGCGCGCGCGCAAAAAAAAAAAAAAAAACTTGGCGCACGCGACAAGTAGTTCGGGTTACACAGGATATCTTGGCATCCCATTAAAAAAAAGTTATAACCAATAAATCACCTCTCAATCCGGTTATCAAAGTACGTTATTTTTCCGGTGCCAGCATGGCTCGATGAGTAAAGAGGATTACACGTGTATTTACGAACTACCTTGGCCTTCATTGCACACCGGCTAGACATTGCGCGCGACATTGAACTCGATCGCGCAAATGATGACGTCACATACAATTCTCAAAATACAACAGGATCTCGATAAAACAGGGGTCAGAAAGTATCGTCACGTTGTAGGAGTGATGTATTAGGTTTCTATTTCCATTGCGCACACTAACTATGAACCGTTTTAAGTTACATCTGCATAAGTCCTCGGTATTCAGTTGTTCACTAGGGTTCACTCCATATAAGATAAGTATAAGTTTCCTATCCTTGTACGATGAATTCGATTTTCAATCTCATACTTACAATCAAAATATTTCCAATACTACAACTGTAATTTCGTTTAGGAATCTTAAGTTGCTTGGGATCATTTTTCCATATTTTGGTTGGAATGACAATGCACGGTTCCTTACAGACTCAAATTAGCCAAAGGTCATATGGCCCGAGGGATGCGTACTAGTCCAAAGAGGTAAAGAAGTGATCATCACGTTGTCAGGGTTGAAAATAAAAACGTGCAAACGTTCAGTGCAAATAGACTCTCTGGACGTTGTACTTTCCTATTTCAGGAAGCCATATAAAAAATAAAGTTCTGAACAGCAAGAAATATCGATGTGACACCCTGACATGTTAACAGAGCGAGCCCTGAACAGAGCTCCACATGCATCTCACAATATCGATCAGCTCCAGTGAGTTTGATTCAGGTTTTTGATGAATTAAAAAGTATGTTAGTGGCAGTTTAACCATTATTCTATTTCCAGTGCATCAAACATAATTTGAGCGCCAGAATATAGTCCCAATTCCTATATATCGTAAATACAACCTTTGAGTTCCTCTATTCTACCTGTAAGTACTAAATGTTTGAGGTAGTACGCCACGAAGCCTTACTAGTAGTAATACCGAGTATGTTATCTAAAACTGGGATCAAGCTCAAAACAGCCTGGTTCTGAGGAGTCGCCTTCTTACAAATTCAAAGCTACCGGCGTGCTGTTCGCTGAGGAAGGTCATGCTATCATGATCAGGTCACATATTGCTACAAATTAACAGAAAAAACAAGCCACTGTCAGCATGCGCCTCGGGCCACGACAAATCCAACGATGTGTTGGGGAAACAAATGTTGAGGAAAAACTCTTGCTCATTGAAAATTCAAAAAAATTATGAAAATTAAGATTGAATGCAAGGTACGTGTTCACGTACCACGTACCGAGGACCGCTATATGCAGGCTAAAAATGTCGCCTGGTTCGTCAAAAATTAAAGAAATAAATTATCTCTGCTAGAGATTATCTTTCTCCTCGTTTATACTAACGAAGTTCACAGCATTGACAACAGAAAACTCTTCCAGGGGACGCGCGCTAAGCTTGTATTGATGAGATTAGATCCAAGTGAAACATCGCGTGAGATTCTTAACAACTCCAGATGCGCTCAAAAAAAAAAAAAAAAAAAAAAAATGGTGTGGACAAACCTAGTCCATGCAATTATCGAAAAATCAAATGATTGACTATTCATTTTCCTTGATTGTTGTACTACAATTTGCTTTTTGGCTTTTTGTGCAAGATCAGAAATATTCAGATTTAGAATTTTAGAATTGTAAACTAGAATTCCTCTGTCTTCATGGGTGGCACGATGTAATTACCCTCTATTCAGAAGCTTGCCATTGTATCACAGTAGGAAACAGAACCTGCAACTTGCTGCTTAACCGAAAAATAGGCGGCAAAAGTTTACGAAAAGTGGGATACCTAAACTTAAATTAGCTGAGTATCAATATCGATAGCAAGCGAAACCGTACGTTCACTACTGACTTTCTCTCTTAATTCGTCTTGTTTTTTTTTGTGTCTGCTGTTTTTCGTTGATATTTTAATTCAAATATGTTTTCGCTAGATGTTTTCATTTGAAGTTACTTAGTAAGAAACTAATTTGGAAATTTCAGTTAGTCTAATAGTGCACCTTATATTTTTCTGCCTTTAGGTTTCTTATCATCAGTTATCATATACCTTAAATGCAGTCGCACCTCTTCATTTAATCCTCGCTAGTTTTCAGATTTTCTTCCGTTAATTCGCTTTTAGTGATCCCCTTTTCTATTCATACTTTCGTATATTTTCTATGATATATTAGTGATGTTTCCATCGTCTTACCATAATCTGATCCACAGTAGAAATCTTGAGGATGGGTCCAGGCTCTACACTTGCATCTTCTCCCAGTCCTTCTGCCATCAGCAAACGAGGAAAACACAACCAACACTATGAAAACCACAGCCATAAACACTCTTGAATCCATATTGATGGGTTGTACCTTTTAACTCAAAACTACTAATGCAAAGACTTTGGGAGCGGCCGAGCGTCAGAAGAGGCTGCGCTAAGATCTACGAATGGGTCTCGCTAAACTCCTCAGAGCTTTTTATATGTTTGTGGATGGGTTTTATAAAGTTCTTTAAAAGGATTATCATTCGAGTAGAGCTTGATTGAATTGTAGGTGTTGAATGAAACCCTGTAGGGGGTAGACGTCATTATCGGATTGTAAGAGTCCTTCACACATATCTAATGTTGCTAATATTGAGTATAGACACTTTGTTGTCATACGCGCATTCAATTTGTCATTTCAAATCCCTTGGTAATAAACTTTTTCAGCTAATGAGCTGAATCACATAAATTTGCTCACGCCCTATCACTAAAGAAAGAAATAGTACTCAATGACAAGTGGTTTGAAATAATGCCCATGTTGGCAAGTTCTTTCTGCACGGGATACGCAATAATAAGCGCGCCAAAGACTTCTATAAGTAAACTTTTTCCATTTAAAATGAATAAGCCTTGACCTTACCAGAATCTCACGAGGACATTCTTAAAAATGAAATACAATTCGTATAAGCAGATTATTTTGAGCTGCGATTAAAATGATGTTCAAGGAGTATAACTAGTCCGGGTATTAGTCAATGCTAGGTATAGGAAGAGGTCAATAAAGCAAAGGCCCTCTATGGCTAGCTAGCTAGCTTTTGAGATTGTACTTCATCGATTGTTCGTGATGCGCAGAAAGATTGATGATCCGCCATACAACGATGTATTGAACTGATGAATTGTATCACTTGTAAACAGGAAAATACAACTAAATATACAATCTAAAACCTGAAACTCGGCGAATGATTGATTATATAAAGGATTGAATCAAGAAAAAGGTACAATGGTCAGTCAGAAGGAGAATGTTGAAAAACAACTGGAGACTAGAAAGATTAAGATGTTTTTGTTCCTGATACTCGTTGAGTGAAGCTTTAATCTCCAAAGGGTAACAAAACTCTATTCACTCCGCTAATTCTACCGTAAATATTATGATTTCGAATTGGTGTTGAATTTAGAACTTAAAACGTAGAACCCTGTGAACTCAAATACACATTTGCTAAACAACTTTTTTTATTGTTCTTTATTCATTAACGTGACTTTATATTCTATCAAAGGCATGGACGAGATTTTATGGCTAAGATGTTTCAACGTACTGTTCTTGTATCAGGCGATGATCCTGATTCGTTAACGTTATGTATACCTTGTGCTTAGTGTGGAAGATAGGTATGCAGTGACCCTATGCATACCTTCTTGAGTGGAACAAGAGACAACACATTTTAAGTGAAACCTCAAAGAGGGTAACGACAAGAACTGTGCCAAAAATACTTTATAGAGACGTCAATTTTAAGTGTGATTTGTACAAAGATCAGAATATATTATGTTACATGTGATGTTGTCGTTTAGCTAGGATTTTATCCTTCGACTCTTGTCTTGTACGAGGTTAAACGTACCAAATGGACCGCTCAACCAACTAGTCATGTACTGTACAAAGAACTAGTAATAGCGCAATATTATTCCTGTCTTTAAATTTGGGATGCTTTTATTGTTATTTATGCACGGCTTGAATTTATAAGTATAATATACACTTTGAGATGGTGCGCAAAATTGCGCGTGCACTGCAAATTGCTTTCTATGATCATTGTTGCGAGCAAGCCAATCGCTTTTGCTTACACACTACGCGCAAAGCACCAATCGGAATGCGCGCAATTAATTGTATACATGGGAAATGCTTTGTATATGTGTTAATTGTATTACAGTCTCGCAGCATCACAAAAGACACTTTCACAAATAATGTAGTATGTTAAACAGCTGAATCTAAGCTAGAAACATGAAGGTATTTCAAAACAGTGACCTAGCTAGCAATCAAGGTTAATAAGTTAATAAGTGCGCTTTCAAAGAAGAGGGGAAGTATTAAAGCTGATGATATCCATTGCTTACTCCATAGGACTGCGCTGGGTGGCTTGTGTGTTCTCAGTACGTTCAAAGCGGCGAAAAATGACACGCCTAAATTTCAAACAACTGAATTTTGTCTGAATGCAAAATCTGCGTAACATACATCTAATGGCCGTCGCATGTTAAGAAATATGATACTTTCTTACGAAAGGCTGCGTTGATGAGTTCTCCTCTGGACTTTCTTTAAAATACCCTGCAGGCTGTGGGCCGCAGGTCGGGTTTCATCATACATACAGCCATATACTAAACGCATTTGCGCACTGTAAATGAATTCTAATCTCCATTTACATTTGTTACAAAACTCTGCAAATATCTAATTGTTCCTTTATTGCGCTTGTATGTTTTTCAGATTGCAGCACCTTTTTAAACCCGTCAGTGTGCAAAGCAAACGGCACACCGGCGCAATCCTTGATATGCTGAACCCGTTACATCTGGTTATTATGAAAAGTCATCCCCGCCATCAGCTCTCAGACATATGAGCTAAAAAGTTGTACATAAGAAGTTTCAAGTTATGTTCTTTTTGGCTCGGTCAAGTGGGTATAATACATATAGCGACGGCAAGAACTCAAACGATGATTGCATAATCCTTTTTGTCTTCATGTTCACAGCTTTTACGCATGTTAAGGGCAGACGGTGTAAGAAGGGGGTAGAATGACGACCTCTTTAATGTGGTAGTGATAGAAAAAAACCTTCAGTGTACTTCAAGAATTTTTGAGTTGGGCTTGCAACTAACTGATGAAAGAGCAAAACAAACCTGTTTCAAACTATTCTCCATGAAAAGGTAGTGCTACGAAAGCAATTCAACTTAATTCCAAAGGCGTGCAAAAAGTATTTCCAAGTCACACTTCTTGCCATGGGCTTTCTTTCCGCGTTTGATTTACAAGGAGAAAGAGAATAATTCATGCATATAGCATTACATACAATGCAACAAAAAACATTAGAATGGGTATTGTCCAGCCATGTTGGACGACTCCCGTTGATACATACGAATAATCCTTTCAATTCCGTTCAGTGACCATGAATGATATTTCCAAGTCGAGGTTGGAGTTGCTGCGCATGATGAATTATAATTTTGCTATGCGCGGCATTTCCAACCTTGACTTGGAAGAATCTATCATTCATGGTCACTGAACAGAACTGTAAAAAGGTTTATTGGAAATGCGCGTATAAGGTGTGGAAAAATGTGTCCATGCAAAGAGTACTGAATTGCATACCGGAAACTTTGTGTAGAAATTTTCAGATTTTCCACTAATGACTTTGTTTTTCATTCAACCTGTACCAAGTGGTTAGTGAGTGATATCCCCTCGAGTCATTAAATACCTATTTGTGACCTATATTTGATTGCGCAGTTAATCAACTTGTCAAAAGAAGATCTGTCTTATAACAGAAATGTCTTTTTTTTACCAGTGTAAACAAGGCGCTATTCATTGGGTCTTGAGGTTTGTCCATGTGTTTTACAGTACTTAAGATCAAAGTTCGGGTTCCAAAATGGCGCGCTATGTGGAATCAAAGGCGAGGGGGAATCCCTAGCATGATTACGTAATGTTAATCTGTGGACTTTTCAATGATTTTGGTTGCATGCCAAAAAGCTAGAATATGTTTTTGTATGGTTTGACTTTTATTGGTGCATCGAAAGTTTAGGATTTGGACCTCGTGTACGAAACCAAAGTGCGCTGCCGTTGCCGTTGCCAGGGCGACCATATCAAACAATAGGTCATTTACACAGAGACACTCGGTTCCAGTCCCCTGCTCGCCGGTTATGGCTAATACAATTTTGAATAAGAAAAGTATGCAAATTATTTTATAACCATTTTTATTTGCTCGTTTTTACTTACTTCAAATTAGCTCATTAACTACTAATTTATACTGAATATTTACTTTATACCCTAGCTTTATTTCTTATAATTATTTAACGAAATTCGTATTTATCAATTTCTTACTTTTTACTAGTAGAATAATTTTGACTTTTGACATGCGCAAAATTCGTACGTTTGAAATAATACATTTTAATATTGTTCATATGGTGGCATCTTTTGAATATATTGTCTAAAACGTATGATGTTCAGTCTGTAAGATATAAAACTTGATGCATCAATGCATAAAGAAATAAAGCCAGATTTACCACAGCGAGCCCAGTTAAAAATAAAGGTGCCCTTTTTGACACAGGTATCCCAATCATAAAGACATGTGCTTGTAAAATCGAGGCTAAACGTAAGGAGTTCAAAGTGGGTTTCCTGTGGTGAAAACCACACTGCGGTCAAACTTGTGTGCATATGGACAAAGGGCGGGCGCGTCTTTCCCCCGCCAAAAATGTGATACCATTTGATATACAAAAACGTTGAGAGGAGCACACAACAAGGACTGCAATTCCAGCCAATTAAACAGCCAATTCATATGGACATGCCAAACATGTCGTATATTAATGGAGGATTACCGGTTGATTTCATACAAGGAAAGCTTGTTTTCGCTTTTCAGATATGCCAACATATGGCCAGCGTTCAGTCACCATGGAAACAAAATCCCCTTCACACAAATCCCCTTAACTGAATTATAGTAATACCTTTTGAAGGTGTGAATGATCGCGTGCTGGCAGCCATGTTGAAGGATAGAACACGACAATCCCTTTCATTCCAGGAATAGACCATTTTCAATATGTGCGAGCGCTTTCACAAATATCGCAGGTGCAGACATGAAAAAGAGGCATTTTCGAGCACGATCCCGTGCGCTATAGACATTGCCCGAAAATGCCTCGAGATCATGCCTGCGCCTGCGATATATTTGAAAGCGCTCGCGCATCTCGAAAATAGAATTTCAAATGCTTTTGTTTCTCCAGCCATAATAATTAATAGTAATAATTTAATATTTATATTGCGCATGTGCCACAACGAGATGCTCACGATAAAACAGAATTATTTTTCTTCGACGGATTGAATTCTTTCTCACAAACAAAAGCGATTTTAATGCTCCTGTCATCCAACATGGCTCCTGTCACGTGATCATAGATACGTAACTTAATTCCATTCCTATGTGCGTCTATCCTGATAGACGCCTAATCCAGGATTCCACTGAAGGCTCCGCCATTGCTCTCTTCTAATATTGGTTTGTTTTTTGGACCAGGGGATGGGCTGGACGTCCCTGTGACAATGGTAAAAGTAAAACAATATGATATTTGAACTATAAGGGGTTTTTCGTGCTTGGTAAATATATTAAATATGCAAGTTATGTTTCATCAAGCTAAATTTTCTCGAAAACAAAATATCCGCCTGCAGCTCAGATCCCCCCCCCCCTAGAATATTTAGCTTGAAGAAACAATTTACATCTTTAGAACTATCACAAAGAGGCCAAAGAAAGAGACATATTTTGGCCGTCTCGAGACCTCAAATTTAGTCAGACAATGCTATTCACCACGACGTTTTTCAAAGAAACACCGTGTTTGCGCAATCCCATGTTTTAAGCCATATGACACAGCAATATATTTCTTTTGAGTAACTGAAGTATTTATACTTAAAGATGGCCTTATTTTTTCCTGCCATCCATAAGGCTGCTATCATGCGATAGCACTGTCCTTCCAATGATGTTACAATACAAATATAAATCTGAAAACAACGTTTTATAAGTCTGCAGCAGAACCCCTGTTCATCTTGGATTCATAACACTACTCACCTGACGTGACGCTGTGTGTAGGTGAGCTGGGATGTTCGGTAGGAGGGTAGTATGCCTCCATCTTCTTGATCACAAGTGCAGCCATTCTTTCTTGGTCTTCTTCTCTGGTGTCGTTGAACAGTCTCATACAAGTGTCCGTTACCTGGTGGGGAAAAATACAACCATGCAGGTGGTAATAAAGAGTAAACATCCTGTCGCCATGGTAACCTATCCTCGGGGTGCATATGACGTTACAACCACCAACTTGGTTCACTTTAATAAGAAACGCCAAGGCTAACATAGTGGCCATATCTATTGTCCTGGGGACAACCAGGTAGTGATAAAAAGTCAACATCGTGTCGCCATGGCAATTTTTTCTTGGGGTGTATGTGACGTCATAGCCGTCACATCCTGGTTGACTTTAACAAAAGGCTTGGTCTCGTTTTTTTTGTAATATCAACCAACAAGGAGGCCTTCTATAGCTAAAGTATTATCAAGTCTCTTTCCTATTTGTCTAACAGTTAGCATGCAAACCCGATGGAATGGGGTGGTTTACCTCGACAATGTGTTCGTTTTTATCCTTGCCCTGAATAACTTCAACGCATAAAATATCCAGTCCACCGAACAGCTCACTGCACTCGTCTGCCCACAGCTTGTATCTGCGTTACAAATCATAGTACAATAGAACCTCTTTTTAGCGACCAACTGTCAAAGCCCCAAAGAGGGTTTTTGCATTAATTTATACCTCTATAGCTAAAAGGTTTGATGACAATGACTCCGTTCTCCTACCTTTCTAACAGTTCGATCTCTTCTAGCACAGCTGATCCAGTGTTTGTCTTCCAGTTATCAGAAATTGACGTTCTCCTGGAAAGAAAGATACGATTTATTAGGCTAGGAGTGAAGAAGGCAGAAGAAAAATAGAAGACAAGAATAAAACAATTGAATTGAGTTTCCTGTCTGTGTCGTAAGCCGGGAATTATTTAATTCGAGCATTCTTTTGTTCCTAGAGTGGTTTTCGTACTAGTGGGAAACGATACGGAAAAGCCGTACCGTTAGGGTATCGTACCGTAGCCGTAACTACGCGTTGTGATTGGGTGAATTACTGGAAGACAATGGGAAGGCATTTCAGTGTTACGGCATATCGTACCGCGTCTTCCGTGCTGTAAGTCAGTACCGTATGTTTCTCAGTCATACTATAACTATTTTTGTTATAACTTACTTGAACGCGCGGTAATGGTCACCGATTTTCTGTATTCTAATATCGCATTTTCCCGCCACGAATGGTTCTGTCGTCGCATAGGTACCAGACAAGGCTACCACACTAGCAATATCTTGAAAACTACGATGATTCTGAACACAAACCTACATATAGGACAAGAGTAAAGACTTTAAATTCCGCTATAGACCCTTTTATCTTGGGCGTATTGTTTTCTCATTTCAGACCACGTGTCATTCCCTAGAGTATTATTTCTTTGTTTAACGGTTGCGCACGAGAAGCCGAAACATGAATATGGATACAACTCGAACAAAAATCTTATTTTCAAGAGAATGGCACGTGGTCTTAAATGGGAAAACATTACCCCCAAGATAAAGGATCTATATGGTGGAGTGCTGATAAACTTAGATCAAGGTCGTGCGACAGAGACAAATAAGGTGCGCGCAGGCGTCATATCACTATAGAAACCATGCAAAAACGGCGTCTGCAAGGGAAAAAAATGATGTACGATCTTCAATGTTTTATAGAATTATCCTGCACACAACGGTAACATGGGGTGCTATTCTATTTCAGACTTGGCAATAGACTTTTCTATTTTTACATTCTACATAATGTCTGTACAAACATATTGCACTCAGATGTGTTACTGTGCGCTACCAATGGTTAACCAATTACAGATAATTTTTAGAATAAGGAAAACCAAAGGAAACGGTTTCTTCCAAACAAAACAAAAGATCCATAAGAAAGACGACGCCCTACCTTTCCATATCCAGAATTCCCATGTCCTACTTTGACTACCACTGGGAAGTGAGGAGTAATTAACTGTAAAAATAGAAAATAAATCCTTGATAAAAATCTCTATTATTTTCTTGGTTAAAAGATCAAATGTGTAGAGGAAGGAAGGAAAGAAGGGAGACTGCTATTGCAGCCATGATGGCGGGAAAGGCGGTGAGTATTGAACAAGATAAAATAGGGTGGATCTCGGAATGGTAATAATAGTGTCCGGCACAGCTTGAGGATGCGCTCAGATAGAGGCATTGGACACTCAAGTTCCTCTGTCTATTGCTCGTGATCACGATTTGTTATAGCCCATTTCCGCAAGGCTAACTTTTGGGTGCTTCTAGTAGCACGCGCCGAATATAATCGTACGATTTGATGTCTTGTTGGTGCACGTCAATCAAAGTGTTTCCATGATACTGTTTAAAAACCCCAAACGTTTTCAAGGGGCACGTGGCCATTGGAATGTCATGGAAACGCCTCGATTGACGTCAATTAAGGACAATTAAAATGCATAAAAAGATAAGCCAGCAAATGTTTTAGTATTTTATACTATGTTTGGTAAGTTTATACCATAAATATATTTTTTTATGTGCAATCGAAATCGAGTAATTTTGTTGAGTGTGCTATTGATGACTCTTAAAACTCCAGTGTATGTGGTCTTAGCCTCGAATCCAAGACTTGCTGTTTTTGTTATTCTAATTTCTGCTTTTGTTTTCCGATCTTAGAAATGAGGCTAAGCCCGCATACACTGCAGCCTTAAGACTCATCAATAGTGCACTCGATCAACAAAATTACTCGATTCTGAGTCGTCAATAAGTGATAAGAATTACAGAACTCTATGTTCAAGACAGCATGCACTTTAAAGTGTATTAGATTTCCCCAGGATGTTTGTAATGGTACGAGCACCGCTGTAGTATAGGTCCATCATGTAGGCCTAGCCTGAAACTGAGAAAGGGTGGATTCGTGCGGAGGGAGTAAAAGATGCCCTCTCGCTAGCTTGCCATCTAGTTATGTTGTGTTGGCTGGGTCGTCATAGCAACATTAACACTAAGAATTGGAGATGAAATGTCAGAATAATAGATTTGCAAGCGAAGTATACGACTTAAAATCCTTTTTTTCGGTTTAAAAAATGTTCCCTTTTCCATTTTTTCGGTATTAATATATATTATTTTTGGGTTAAGTAAGTAACTATAGAGATTTGACCCTTCAAGTGGCCACTATTGTATAGGAATTCCAGATGAAAAGATAACCCAAAATGTTGGAAAGTTTTCATAAAATAAATTCGTAAAATCTTCAGGAAATGACCATATGATGTGTTAGTACATCACAAGCTAAGTGCTTCTGGGTCTAAGCTAGTTATCGTGTTAACAGATGTGTTTGTTATGATAATATTGACAGAAAAACGCTAAATAGATGGATGGTATTTTCGACGTAGGTGGTAGGCAGCTCCAATGGGTTTTCCAGCAGGTGGTGAAGAGAAATTTCAAAAACACGTGGCAGAAGTAGAAAATATTCGCAGAGGAATCTGCTTACTTGCTTGTATTATAATGCTGTAGAAATCTTTCTATGTCTTCTAGAACCTGACAGAAATCCTAAGAAAATTTCTACGAAAGTCGGTGAACATTTGCATGAAATTTTATGCATTGTATAACTACGTAATCAAAACTATGCCCGCCTACACACTGCAAAATATATTTTTTAAGCCGAAATTTGAGCAGAGATTTCTAGAGAGTGACAGAAAAACTCAATGCATCCGATTTCCATGTAAGTAGTTACAAGTTTTCCAGATTTCTAATTTACCAAATAAAGACAAGACGCTCTTAGTCCCCCGCATCGTCCAAGATTTTTAAATAAAAGATCGTCGGCCAAGTTCATTCATGTTACGTGGTCGAAAAACAAATTTCAACTCAAAGGTCAAACTAACCAACGCTCAGGTAGAGAGTCTGATTTCTTTTGAAGTAATACTTGAACCGTTTAGACCTTGTTACTATCATTCTTCAAGATAGGAGTGCAAACTAACTTCATTATTTACAAACGATATATCGTGTGTTTAGAATCGGAAGAAAGAAATGACAACGACCTTAATGATGCTGTACCTCGAATGACACTGAAGTTTTACATGTAATGACGTATCTTTCAATGGAAGTTAAATAGAAAGCTGATATGAATCAAAAAGAATTTGACGATAGAAATTTTTGCTGCTTTGTGATATTGCTCTTGGAATTTCAAAAATTAAATTACGAATTCCTAAACACCCACTCTCTCTCTCTCGTAGTTCCACGAGGTAGCATTTTCAATTCTTTATTCAGCACGAATGGGTTTTGAAGTGATAGAGGAACGGACGTTGCACGGATTTTATTTATGACAGAAGACTTGGATTACCCGACCCGCTATTAAAAGTTGATCAAAAGTTCGCCAGTCATAGCGACTGTAACCATCGTGATGGCATGGAAGGAGTTTCATTAATTGCCAATGAACGGAAGTAAAACAAGGAATGCATGGCTGAAAGAATCACAGCCCATGCCGCTGACAATATCCACTTAGACATAATATCAAATTACATATTTAATTGAATCAGAACCCCATCTTTTCTCTGATACTCTGGCACTACAGACTCTTCTATTGAACTCTCTGGACGTACGTTGCGTGAACTGCATCCTTGACTAGATACATCTCAAGATCTTCACCGTGAGGAACTAAGGAACTGACGATGGCGTTGTTGGAGACTGCAATGGTTTTTCTAAGTGTCATAACGATGACGAGTGCTTGTTCTTGTATGCCATCTCATCCACAGGAACATTTCTGTCAAGCACAATTTGGTAAGCAAACTAGAATAACCTCAAACTTATAATTCCTTATTTAAAACTTTGAGTTTTTTAAAAGCTAGTGATCTAAGGCACCTGTATTTCAAATCGTTTTCTTTCATGTGGAACTTGATTAATTAGTAGTTTTGAGAAGCAATAATTACTAATGGACTACACTTCAGTTAAGTTAAGTAAAGTTAAAAGGAATGCCACACTTAGAGTAGTCGTCGAGAAAACTTTATCAAATTTTTTAGACTTAGGGCTCATTCGCCAAACGTTTTTGCATGAACTTCTTCGCATGGCAACTCGTGGAAAATTACGAACTACGCGACAAATCAATCAACTTCTGACAAAAAGAAAATAGTTTTTGAATTTCATTTCTTTCTGGATACACAAGTGCCAAACTCATGAATTTTCTGATCTTTTTTCTAAAAGATAAGAGATTTGATTTAATCAAAGTTGATATTGCTGGCTTGCAGCAAAATGTTCTTTGACGTGGTAACTAAAACCGAATCAGCGCCATTCTAAAAATAATCGATCTACAGCATCAGCACATACAGATGTCAGAGCATAAAGTTAATAAACACAAAGTAACAGCCATTTTAGGCCGTCACACTAATTCTTTCTAACTCCAAGAGCTCTAAAGCTTCTTTGTACTTAAAAAATATTTGGATTACCGCTAATCCGATTTATTAGAACACTGCTTGACTTAGTCTTTGGTCTGTAGTCGGAGTGCAGAATATTCTGTCTAGAAGATGCGACTTCTGAACGTGACTTAATGTGACAGCAAATCTAAGATGGTCATGACTTGGACATCTCTGATTAGTTGGGATGGTCGGTCAATGATTATATAAATATCCTGGATATCCAGATGGTTTAGAGAATTACGTCTTTAGATCGTTAACGTGGGTAGAATGGTTCTATCATCAAACAAGAGCGCTGTGCCATGCCTGTATCAACAATCGATGTTTCTGGATTTCTCTCTTTCTTGGAAGAACCAAATTCTCGCAGATCGAGCATTTTTTAGTTCTAGGAATTCGATTTAGGTGCGATTGACCTAAGATATATTTGATAACACTGTACGAAATTAGCCGCTTGGACATTGCGTGATGAACAGCGCGGGAAAATGAGTGTCGTCTCATTTCACAGCATGGATTTTCCTTCAATACACGCACGACTATTAAGATAGTCACGTTAACTTAGCAAGACCATCAGCTTGGCTGCCGATGTAGGCTCTTCTTGGCTCTGCAAATCAAGGTCTTTTTGCACGCTGATCTAGAGAGTTATGCTAATTACTTTATCAATGTCGGCTCCTAGGGTGGTACTGCCCACACTTAACGATATTATCATTTCAGCTCCAGTTTTCATCGCTTTATAAAAATAAACTCCCACACATAATAGCAGGAATTAATTGCTAATTCGTGGCGTTGTTGTGGCAGACAGTCGGTATTTGACATGTAACTAGGCTTTGCGTAATAACTTGGACAACAAAAATGTTTTAGAAAATTACGAACTAGATCGACAGCAAACTGAAAGAGAGAGAGAGAGAGAGAGAGAGAGAGAGAGAGAGAGAGAGAGAGAGAGAGAGAGAGAGAGAGAGAGAGAGAGAGAGAGAGAGAGAGAGAGAGAGAGAGAGAGAGAGAGAGAGAGAGAGAGAGACACTCAGTCTTCTTGAAAATGTCGCTAATTTCCGATATACTGGGGTTCGTTTTCCGCAGCTATTCTGTTCTCTTAAACTTCAAATAAAACAGCACACGTATCCTAGAACGGTTTCCGACAATTGTACGACGGGAATCGGAGCTAATTATTCTTCCATTACTACTTATAAACTACAGCCCAGCAGCTGTAAAGGGTGGAGTAAATTCTTTAAAGTGCCATCAGTCTTCACAGACGTCATATTCTTATACTAGGACCAGTTGTGGCTTCCGTTGTAATATATTGGGCAAGTTATGTGTTCAGTACAAATATTGGCCAATAATTAACACTGATTTACGAGTGAAAAAATGCAAAGTGCATGATTCATTAGACATACACTGTTAAGCATCGAGTACGTTTTTTCTTCCCGCAATTCGTTAGACATGACCACCTTTTCATCGTTCCCCTGTATTTCATTTTACGTTTTTCAAAGCCGGTTTCTCAAAGACAAGTGTTCTTTAGTTCATACACTGCTTGGAGATTTTTGCGATGTCTTTCCACAAGTTTAGAAATATTCACTTGTAAATTTACGTTCCACGTTTGCTGTAAACTGGAGATGTTTTACTCTCTAATTTGAACCAACAAGTAAAGGGGTTACTTTTCAACCACCAATAAAGTGATTATCAATGGATTTTACAGTCTTTTTTTAACCCTGGATGCCAGAGGCGGGGATTTAACCCGAGTTTTTTTTAGCTTTTTTTAGACGGCAACTTGAATCGTAGTGCTCTTGGGGATCTTCACGAATGCACTTCCTTTATTGAGTCAATAAAAACCTCAAATTTTATCGATATACCCTGAAACTGGCAACCTCTGAGCTGATGAAAGTGAGGGCACGGCTAACTCACAGATCGAATTGGAATTTTTTATGCTCGAATGGGAGGAAAAAGCGGATAACCTGGAAAAATCCTGAAATCAAGCGAGAGACCTAACAAACTCTACTCACATGACTGTCCGCGAACAGAATTCCGTCAGTCGAGAGTCCAGGTGCCTTTAGTTGCTCGCATTACTAGCTTGCGAAAAACTGGAGTAAGATTAAACCATACGTTCAGTAATGCAGCCGAATTCTCGAGTTTTCATCGTTAATTTTAGTACGTGTTCTCGTTACATCAAAAGAATTTAGCTATCCAGTAGTTAGCCTTTTTCTTTATTCCTCTTAACCTAACTTCATAGATTACTCGCCGATTGCCCCTTAGTCAAGCAAAAGTTACAACGTGGTTTCATAGTTTATCAATAGATTCAAAAGGTTGGACCTACCTAGGTGTTAATCCTATCAAGGTTTCAGTTTGAGACGAAAATAGAGGAATATTAGATCATGAAAAATTCCGCGATGTAAATTTGCCAGTCTCTGACATCCTTTCGCTATTTTTTCACATGTCATTTGTCCAACTCCCGAGTATTCTATTTCCATTAACGTAATCATGGGAAAATTTAAAAGTTTATTTGGATACTGGCTTAGCCTATTTTTTTTAGCGTAAAAAGAGCCTTCAAATCTATCGATCGATACCCTGAAGCATGCAGCCTCTGGGCTGATCAAAGCCGGTCAGGGCACGGCTAATTCGCAGTCAGATCAAATTCGAGCGATATAAATAAAATGTAAATAACTGTTTTGCAATAGTTAAAAAAATGTCTAAACTAATCTTATTATAAAAAGTGCAAACAAATTTGGCACCAATTTTAAATATTTTGAATGGCTTTCAGTTGTCGACTGGATTGAAAAAATGTTCAATCGCAGTCGGGGATTCTATAAAAATTCCATGAACTGTTATGACAACTGATTGTTAACGATCACTAATGGCCTAAGTTGAAGTCAAAAAGCTGCGAAGAACTTATCTTTCACTGCCATATCTCTCCTACCCCAAAATCTATCCATCCCCATTGTTTTTTCTATGACTCGACTTTGTAAAGTTTTCGTGATGCGGTTCGGTTGTGGAATCTATCTGTGGTTTCCGCTCCTATTATCAAGATTGTATACAAACTCCTGGGAAGAACAATCAGAACTGAGTGCTAATATTTAAACACAATATCCACTGGTATTTCCGACTAAAGAATTTATTTTTACAATAAGATAGGCGTCAAGATGCAGCTACATGGCGAGAAGGGTGTCGGTCCGGACGAACAAAGAGATATATCGATAAACCAGCCAGAAAAATCGTAGAGGGAAAGCTATGAAGACATCACGTTCCTTTACTAAATTTTACCCGAGACTCGGAATTTAAAATGCTTGAAATTAGATTAACAAGCCAATACTGATATGATATAATACTGAGTGATAACTGACGTATCTGACATTCCCCTTCAAAATGCTACCAGCAGCGGGGAAATCAAGTATAATTACAGGAAGAGTCAGAGATAGTCAATTGGTTGCTTTGTCGCAAGCAGAAATCGTTTCCCTATCCCGTAGACAACTTCCTGAACGAGCATAGATACGCTTAAATTATGAAAAAAATTTTTTTGAATGAAGCCACTTTAGATGGTTCCCAGGGGGAGTATTTTTTTAGTACCCAAGGTACTTCCGGCACCAAACAAACCAGGTGTTAAGAACAAATATTTTATACAAGATTACAGTACACGCTAAAAGTTTTCAAATGGATTTCCTGTGGCTCAATTAAAGGTGCGATAGTACTTTAATGTATTAAAGTAAATAGCTTTGAGAAGTGGTGTAAATTGCCCCCCTGCCTCGTACAATAAACCAGTCCAGAACTCATTCATAAGTTCATTACGAAAGAAAATTTCAAATCATAGTTTTAGGTTAAGATATCGTGGTACGTACAGCATTGCTCTATATAGAGTGGTTTCACAGCAGTTATGTTTTAGAGCAACAAAGTTAGAAAGTTTGAGTTCGAAATATTAAAATCTTCAGAAGTTATGAGAATTTAGAATTGTGAAAAAACACTGGAAAACACCAGAACGAGGCTAGTCAGTCCTCAGTTGACTGAACACATACAAATCTCTGCATTTTTGATTCCAAATAACTTCATTGGAATTCAATTTATAGCCATAAAACTTTCAAAAAAGACATATTTCTGCTTGCTCTTTCTGATGGTGGTGCTCATTCCTAAAGAATTATTTCTGAAAGTCAATAGTGGCCATTATTGCATTCGGCGTATGTGTCATTCAAAAAGCGAGTTCCATCGTTCCTTCCCTACACGATGGATGTCGGCGTGCTGTGCTTCCTGCTTTATCAACAGTTCCTTTTGACAATTCAGCACTGTTCTCGTTATGTTATTATTTACGAAGCTCATTCGCGACTCAGTCTACCTAACGTGAGTCTGGCCCATTAGGATGATTTATGATAGCTTTACGTTGAAAGGAAAAGTCAAAAGCAGGTCAAGGAATCGTAATAGAAACTAATCTTCGTCCAGACAGACAGAAAGGAAATATCTATAGGAAATATTAACGAAATAATTGAAGAATTTCAAGTCCTTTAAACTGGTGTTTGGAATAAGAGTCACTGAACACCTAGAGTCATATGATACAAGTTCGAAAACGGGTCAAGGGCTAGTAAACGAAGCTAAGTCTTTCCCATCAATACATTGAGAAAGGTGGTCTTGAAAATAGGGCAAGAAGATTCTAGAAAATTCCACTGATAGCTCCGAAATAATACTCAAATACTGAGAACAAAAAGTTAAAACAAAAAATAAGTGGCAAGAGGATTGAATACTAGGAGAAAAGAAGCCCGAGGGAGAGGGGGAGGGGTCTTTTTGTCATATATACTTGAATTTTTGGTCAATCTAGCTGATTTATGATGGTTGTTGCCTTAATTCTGGGGCATTGGTCTTGAAATGGTTTTCCTTTGGAATTTTGAACCATTAAGAAATATTCCACGTCCACATATTCTCATATGTAAACTAGCAAGACATCGAAGAGTGAAGTGTTCCTCGGGTCTAATACATGCAGCTGTGATATTCTTTCTTGATTTTACTTCTCTCTAATCTGTGTAGCTTCAGCTTTGAATGCTCTTAAAACAGAGCACTGATGGAGAGAAGGGACAAAGTGCAAACCGTTGGCTGGAAGACCAGCTACTAGCTAAGGAACACATGTACTTAGATTAATGCTCATATCAAAACAGGGTGAAGGGTTTTGTCCTTCACGTTTCCCCGTAAGGCAGACGTTCTTTGATCCATTCAAATCGTTTCCGCCTTCGCACGCTGTCTGGCTTATACACTCAATTGTATTTTTAACAAACGGCTTAGTCTGTTATATATTTAGGTAAGTATGGTCAGCCATACAGACCACCAAAGAAGCTGGGCTACATGTTCGACTGTTTAAACAATAAATAGAGCAATGCCTCCCTTGGTTGCTTAGGAAAATATTTCAAAATTTATATAACACGGCCTAGAAAACGAAGGTCAGATAGTAGTCGACCACCTCGAAGGGGCGAAGCGAGGCGTGGATTCAAAATAAGATCTTGCTTTCTTTTATCAAAACAAACGAATTACTTGAACCCCAAAGGTGCTGGTATTCATTAAGTTTCTCATAGGTATATTAGGAGAGGCGTAGCTCGACACCAAAGGGGTTGAGCTGAAAAGGGTTCTATAACAAATTGACTTTATTATCTAGCTTTCAATTGGTTTTGTTTTCGTAGAGTTTTTTAATTAAAAAAAAAAAATATTGTTTCGTGATTGTAAGGGCACTGAGACCCAGTTGTGGTGCCTTAGAACTGTTTATTATTATTATTATTATTATTATTATTATTATTATTATTATTATTATTATTATTATTATTATTATTATCAAAGTTATATGTATTTAAAATCTAAAGTATTGAAAGTATTATTAAGGTAAAGAAAAAAACTGAGTTCAAATATTAAATTAAGAATATAGCAATGTAGGTACAAAATATCAATAAAATATGCACATACAAAGAAAAATTAAAAATCTAATTAAAATTAGCGATGGCATTGTCAATAGAAAAATCTGTGTTATAAATGTCATGAGTTCTTCTTTTTACTCTAGTGCCTCTGAGGCATAATAGATATAATAATATTATTATTATTATTATTATTATCATTGTTATTATTATTTTCAATAATACTTCTCTCGTTTTCTATTGAACCGACTTGTGTTGAATCCCTTTTATTACCGTTGCAGTTGTTCGAGGCAAGGTCATCTCAGGTCCAGTACAAGTTCTTCCTGATAAATCTTTATCAAGCAACGTCTTTGGACGCTTCCTCGCAGAGCGGGTATACACATTCCGAATAACAAAGACGTACAAAGGAACAGCAGCCATCAAAAAGACAGGCAGCTTGAAGGTCTATGGTTCACGTGGTAGGAGTTTCATTACGAAGATTCATACGCCGTCAAAGCTGAACTCTTGTCGTGTGGACCTTAATGTTGGGAAGGTTTATGTCATCGCAGGCTACTTTGGAAGGAAAAAGCTCTTTGTTTCTGGATGTAATTTTAGGATGGAGTGGAAAAAGATATCTAAAAAGCAGCGTTCGGGCTTCGCGCGCAAATACGGCCGAAGCTGCGAGTGTAATCATCAGAAATGCTACGAGGATTGTGGGAAGGAGTCACAAGCAATGGCGTGTAACTTTGACATCTCTACGAATCCAGCGAACGAATGTCGGGACAGATATCAATACTGTCAGTTGAGCAGTGATGGGAGAAGGTGTTCTTGGACGAAGAATGCGCTTTACAGAAAATGCATGAACAAAATACCTTAAAATCGTTGCAGGAAAACAGGACAATTTACTGAATCCAAAGTGGATAACGTATCAGAAAATAGAATATGTGAATGCACTGGACATCAACTCAGTGTGTCTATCAAAAACAAAAACGATGAAACGCTTTCACTGAAAACCATCGTTCTTAGGCAATGACTAAAATTTAAGCTCTTCAGACGAAGAAGAGCAGAACTGGAAACTGATTGGGAAAAATCAACTTAATCTTACAGACTCGAGCATTAAGCTTTGTATTTTTCAAAACATTTTCCCTAAGGTTTTGAACTGAGTTTTTTTCAAATATTTTAGTTTTTTTAAAATGATTTTCTGGGTATTTTCTGAGCATGCGTAGTACGTTCTTACCTAGCTGAAGACGGTTCAAGCCTGAGCTTGAAAAACTGACTTTTGTTATAATTTTGCCGTTTATTTTCTTGTTTTGTTGCTTGTGTGACTTAGTTGTTATTAGGTAGTTAGCGGCAGTTAGTCAAAGCGAAATTTTAAGAGAGACTTCCTTAAGCGCGTACTGAGTACGCAGAACATGGTCTTGCAATATTTGCAAAATTAAAAGTGTATATAGAAAAATCATTAAACCTACGAAAAGCTACGCTATTTGCAATAAAAATAACGCATGTAAATACTATAAATAATTCACTTAGGCATTTAATTAATATCAGATTATCAAAAAAGAAAATGCGCAGTAATTGTAAGTAAGCTGAATAATTACGCAAATAAAATACTTGACGGGACACTTATTACGTACGAAATAAATATTTTTTTTAGATCAGTATTATTTACTTTGGCCAGTATCTACTTGCTGATCGTTGTGGGTTTAACGAGTTTGGGTAATGGCGCCTTTTTCAGTAGTCAGTAATAGAATGTGGCATTTCATTGGCTAAGAGGGTTGTATATCATGTTGCGCAAAGCTGCGCACGTGCTCGTCCGAAAGACGATTGTTCAATAGTCCCCTTCACAGTTCCCTGCGCCATCTTGAAAGGTAGCCGTGCCTTTGCATCGAAGTGAGACCAACGGTGAGGTTGCAATGATTGAGACATGTGAATAATTGTCAAAGGTGTTCGTCTCGCTTCAGTTGCAAAGGCATGACGATCATGGAACGAGGGCCACAGGTTTATTAGTCACTGGCTATTTAGTGCTACTCTCGTAAAAACAAGGAGTGTTTTTTTATCTATTTTTATTTTTTATTTATTTTTTATCTTTCAAGGTGGCGTAGGGAACTGTGAAGGAAACTATTTTATTATTTACATCCCTGAAGCCTCTTATTAAACACACATAGTTAGCAGTTTATTGGTACCTACCATTTCTTTGTAGTTTGGATAGTAAGCCTGCTCGATGAGTGGAAATTGGTCTTTACCTAATCGCTTCATGATTTGTATAAGGTACGCAAACTAACGAAAAAGGAAAGGATCAAATGATTACCAGACGTCATTACTTGGAGGAAGTTGGAGAGGCGCGCGTTTTGCCGTGACTTTGACAGTGAGCCTATAGCCCCCGTTCTCATCTACATACACACAGCTGTTTTTGATTCCCAGACTCAGCCATTCATACAAGTTTGGCCTTGTTACAAGTTGGCTTTTCATTCACCACTTTCCATACGACCTTGAAACGACCTTGCAGCCTCGAGCGAATGCTTTGTCTGAGACAAGTAAGCCAATGTATGGAAAATGGTGAATAGATATCATTAAAAGTTCGTGGGTAAAAATGTTTGGATTCTTCAAGTTGCAAGTATATTTTACAGTACTTAGCAAACTCATCACTTTCCATACATTGGTTCACTGGTCAAACACAAAGCATTCAGTCGAGGCTGCAAGGTTCAAATTTGTATAATCCTTTGAAACTACATTGCAGCCTCGATTGAATGTTAATTTACTGTGACCAGTGAACCGAGGGTAACCCTGTAAAATGAGTCTGTAGTCAAGAGTCTCAGCGGTATATAGTAAATAAGAAAAAAACTTCATACTGTAAGGCTTCGAATAGCTGTGTACCGATAATGAAATGTTTTTTTTGTTCTAAGAATCATACAAGTGAGACTATCGGGTCGAAACGATGCTTGTTGTCCCATTCGCACCTCATTTGCATGCATCCGTAATAACAGCTATTGATACAACAATTGGATGTGTTATGTTACTATGACAACAGTAAAACATTTCAACTTTCTGAAATCCCACCAATTTTTTTTCTTTTTTCTTTTCAAAATAAGGACAGAAAACTTAACAGCTTTCGCCATCTTCCTATGGGCGCGTGCGAGGTGTGCAATCAAGGCAGAGTGTTGCGAGCCCCCTTAAATTATATTTCTCAAAAGGTACATAAAACGGATGTTCGGATTCTTACCACCCATGGTTTTTCAGCGAAGTTGTAGATAGATTCGAGTGAGTTGATGCTGGGGACGTTACCAAACTGTAAACCAAGAATAACGTTTCTGTAGTCCTCCTTGGGCCCAATCCCACGCACATTTTGGCGCACGAGCACGAAATCTGGACGAAACGATCTGAAAACAAATCGGTAAAGTTAAATATGTCTACAATAACATACAGCGTGGATAATGTTGTGACGAAGCACAGGTTGTGAGGAAGACAATATTTATGGACCAGTTCTAAACATGTGCAGGGGGACTAGCTCAAATGGTAGAGCGCTCGCTTAGCATGTGAGAGGTACCGGGATCGATACCCGGGTTCTCCAGGCAATTTATTTTTTTTTAAAATTCATTCAAGAAAATTCTTTTTTTTGTTGTTTTGTTTTGTTTTGTTTGCGTTTTTACATATAGACCCCTTGCAGCACGTCGGAATGCAAAACAATAGGTTTCAATTCTCAGGAGATTGAAATTCTTTTGTTTTGTCCACCAAATTGAGCTACTATCACGAAAGGCAAAAGGCTAAAATACAAAAGTCAAGTATGAACTACGCTGAAATATTAAATAAGAACTGAAATAGACACACACGAGCAGGGAGCTCAGAAAACATTCTGGGGCCCAGATGGGGATCGAACCCACGACCCTCCTTATATACTATAGTCGGATGCTCTGCCACTGAGCTACAGGAGGGTCGTGGGTTCGGTTCCCATCTGGGGCTCAGAATTTTTTCTGAGCACCCTGCTTGTGTGTGCCACACGACCTTATTCGTTACTGATACGTTGAAATATAGTTAAAATATTACATATTACAAATCTGTGTAAAAAAATAAAAAAAATAAAAAATAAAAAAAAAAATAAATAAATAAATAAATAAAAATAAAAATAAAGATTTTAGGCCAATCAAACATTGATATATATACATATTTATTTTGGCGGTATAAAAAGGTACAATCTGGATAAACTTACTGCAACAGTATAGAATTGTTTCCCCTATACGTTCTGTGAAATGCTTTAAACCATAAGATAGGCAAAATCAAACAGCTATGATCAAACATCGTCGGGGGACTAGCTCAAATGGTAGAGCGCTCGCTTAGCATGCGAGAAGTACCGGGATCGATACCCGGGTTCTCCAAAGTTTTTCCTTTTTTTTTTTTGGTACTAGCCTTAATTTAAAACATAGTATTTTGACGAGAAATGCGTTTCGCGGCTAGATACTGAATAGTCTGAATCGCTGTGCGAATACTGAGACGAATTCTTTGATCCTCGAAGTTCTGTTGGAACCGTAAATTACCTAATGATATCACGGAGTGTGCCTCGTGCTATCAAGTTGTCTGATACGCGCACTGTGCGTATGGAATGTCATGGAAATGCTTTGATTGACGTCCACCAAACCCTACCATGCCGCGACAGAAAAAATCGCAACAGTGCGCGTGTCTGAGAATGGCTGTAATGAGCTGAGCCGCATATGTGACGTGTTCTTTTCTCCCTTGCCATGAGCGTTTTTCTTCGGATTCTCCGGCCGGTTTTAATTCCTCCCTCCGATAAAAATTAACATGTGAGTTGAGTATTGTATGTTGTAAACAACAAATGTAGTGGTAGTGCGCGTGCGCGTGCGCGTGGAGCGAAGCTCACGGAAGAGCCCCTTGCGGGGAATGATCGTTTATATATATTTTTTCTCAAGGTTCTTTTGGAATGACATCGTAAATAATTAGCCTAATGATATCACCAAGTGTGCGTCATGATGTTGTATCCAATAGAATGAATCTTGTCTCGGTTGAACCAAAGAATCTCTACAGAGAATTGATTTCAGTAATCATTTATCAATCATTTTACTTCGCGGCATTAAGAGCAATAGGGGCTAACACACATGGTTCGAATGATTAAAAATGAAGGAAATATTATTTCTCAGCGCGCCTCTGTTCCCTTCTTTTATCAGGCACTTGTTGTTATAAATTATTAAATACTCGGTTGATACTTCATGTGGTGGTTTGACGCATGCAGATAACGTACGTATGAGATCACACCAACCATTAATGGTGTTCTCACATGAAGTACTAGCCTCAATGCGCATTAAAAATATTTTTGACTTAAAAACACAAAGAAATATGAAGTGCCGCTAAGAGATCGTTTGCAATGAACGAGCTCGAATTTCTAGCACAAAGCATGATGGGAAACCGAGTCCTTACACTTTTTTGGCTTCTCTAAATATTCATCTGACAATTTTTCCCTCGAAATTTTCTATGGAGTTGTAAATATTTCAACAAACGAAAACAAAAGAGTAATTTTTTTCCCTGATATTTCCTTTAATTTCCCTGCTTCATTTTTGCAGGGCTCGGTTTCTCAGAGTGCTTTGTGAGCGTTGATGCACATTGCCTAAATGCTATACGCAAGTTTTTATTTCCTCATGAGACACCAAAAAGAAAGTGTGCAAAGGATTCTAGTAGTATAAATGTTTATGATAATATAATAGACCTTTTCTGCGATAGTGAACGTGTTGCATTGTGGTTTAGCTTGGGTACAAACATATTTTTTCATGTTGCCTTATATGAAGTTGTATCATTCTTAGAAATGATGGCCTGTAGCTGGCACAAAGAGTAAAGATTTTGCGTTCTTTTGGTGTTGCTGTGTAAATACATTTCCAAACTAATGGATCCACCATTCACAAGATATATTAAACAACCATATGAAACCACTCGAGGGACATTAACATCCGCTATTGGTAAGACATTTGTGATACTATCTGAGCTGAGCTCGGCCCACCGACCGCGAAAATGGCGACCCCGTCTCATTTAGATTGACACAGATACCCAAGATTATTTTATCATAGATAAGTACTTAGCTGCGATTGTGACTTATCATTAATTGCTGCTTTGTTTTTCTTACCTAACAACCACGGTACCTTCCCTGCATACTTGTATGTCAACCATTGTACCGCTGTCGGAGTATGACGCCAGATTCAAATCTGAAAACTCCGCCTGAAACACAACCACAAAACGAATTTAAATTTCCAAACGTATCCACGAAATTTCGATATAACTAAATTTGAAGATAGGTGACTTTAATATTTTATAAATTACGAACAAGCTCAAACTGTGAGTCGAATGTTTTCGTGAGTTGGCTTAAGATTGAATGAATTTTTATAATTTTTGTTTTGTTTTCACCAGCCGAGAGACAATTTTCTCCCTCGCAGATCAAATTTACGACAAATTTCGTGTTGTGTGCTATAGCTAATACCGCAAATACCAAGCGTTCTGATTGGATGAAAGCAGAAATACTGACTGATAGAAAACCATTTCAGTGTTACAATGCGTTTTATTTTCTCGCTGAAATGAAAGGCGCTCTACATGATATCAGGAAAAAAAAGAAGGTTGGATCCCCTTAAACAAGCAGGCAAGAACTATCGAAATGTAACTGTTTTTAACCGTACTTTTTAACTAAAGTTTATACATGTATCGAAGCTATTCATCTTGTATCGTGGCTTCACATTGCCAGTAAACTGATGTACACTTTGTACAAGTTGGAAAAGCTTTAAATTACCTTATATTTAGCTCTACGTTTTCAATTTTGTTGAAGCGCTTTTACCGGAAAAAATTATACCCCACCCCCCTCCCCCAATAGTATTCAAATAAGATTTTATCAAAAAAAGAGACTAAGTAACCTCCTGTATTCGGCGTAACGCGTCCGTCATTTATTTTCCCGCCATTTCTTCGAGCATGCGCAGCAGATTGCTTCTTGGATGTCGAGTCCTTTTTCTCTATCGGCAGATTGAAATCCGTTCCATCCCCCGAAAAAAACAGTAATTCTGTTCAGGAATTCTCTCCGTCAAACTATTATGAAGCCATCTTTTTAAATCTCGAATGAAACCAATGTCACGTACGATATTGTCGAGTTCCTCTCAAAAAACGCGTAAATCCTTATTTCATCCTAAAATATTTTGTGTTCTCTTCTTAGAACCTCCAAGATCCCATAAATGTACCCGATATAATCATAAAAATATTCTTATATTTATTAAACGGCTTTATTTTAGAGACTACCTCAAAAATATGTAAACACTCTTTAGATGAACGTCATTAAGTGATTAATAAAGAGGTCATGAAAAAATAATCAGCTTCATCTTTGTTAAATGAAAAGACGCGAATTCAAACTCAGTCATATTGTTACAAGTTTGTACTAATCTTGTTCAAGGATGTGGGCGGTTTTGTACTCTTTCCTACATATGTTTAATATCAGGGAATTAGTTCGGATTTTTAGGTGTACATGTTCTATAAAGCCGTCTCTGATATTGTAAGCCCCCAAGAAATTAGTCAAAGGAAATGAAAGATCGATATATATTAAAAATCTAAAATGCAATGATTGTATCTGCAGGCAATGACAAGTGCAGAGATCGCAAATGATAAACTGATATATAGAAAAAAATATCATCTCAAATACAGGACTTTCAAAAATATTTATAAAAATCTCATTAACTTTACTTCAAAAAATAGACGTCATATTGGTGCATTTAGTAAAATGTTTTGAAATACGCCGTCAACTTATTAAAATAAATCCCGACTTTTCTTATTTTACCGATGAAAGATATGTCACAATTTGTCATCAATTTTCTATACATTTAAGAATTTACGATTAGTATTAGGTCATGCTATTTTCTAAGTGAAAATCCGTGATGAAAAATCATCTCAATCTGTAAGGTGGCCATTTCCTAATGATGCCCTCTGCTTTAATATTTTAGCTGCTGTTCAAAGATTTATATGATCCTCATTAAACCACAAACTAAAACCCGAATGCTAATTTTTTTCGACAATGTTCTGGGTTTCGCATTTGGTTGGCATCAATAAACGTCAAAATGTTTTTCCGCCTACATCTTACGCCAAAAAATCTACTGAAAATACAAGATTTTTGAATCAATTTTCTTTCTTTCTCACCTGTTCAACACGAATATCGTACGATCCATTGTGCATAGTTTTTCCTTTAAATATTTTTGCCCTAAAAAGAAAACATTAATTTATTTTAGCCAAGAAAATCGTAAACAAACAGTAGTACAATGTCATGCTCTTCAATTGAGCATCTTGTTGGGTTCATTTTGGCTTCAATATTGACTCCAAAATATCAAGAAAGTTTATCAGAAAAACATATTCCCATTTGCAGAAAATTTGATCATGAATCTCTAGCTTAATCTTAGTGTTATGACTCAAGGAAGGAAGTCTATATTGTAAAGACGATATTGAACGTAGTTTGACAAGAGGAATTCCGAATTCAAATCTTGGAAGTGCTTGATTTGGCAGGGATTGACGTTACTATCCGCTGGCATTATAGAAGCTATAAAGGTTTGTTTTTGTCAGTGGCCTCTGACTGATAACCTTAAAACTGAGAACCAAGTCATTTTTCCGTCTGGGGCCGCAGTCGAAGTTTTAATAAACTGCTTTGATCTTTGATCAAGGGTTTCCGAGTAATTCCAGAAAAAAACATCATTTTTAGACTAACACAATTTATGATATTGTCAAGGTGAATGCAAGTAAACGACTTGAAAATATTCAAATATCCTAAAAAAATAATGCTTTTTTTCTTACCAGTCGTTTTCGACCGAGTCAATGACAAGCAAAACCTTGGTAGGTTTCTTAGATGCAGATGAGCTCTTGTTCACATCTTCTTTGGAACTATGAGTGCTTGACTGTTTAGAGTTGGCACTGTGCTCTTCTCTATACCTCTCTTGTGCTTGCCTCAAGTTAGAAGCAATTTGTCCTGTGTTAGTCTTGAGTTTTTGCCAGAGTTCCATAACTAGCGATGATAATTCGACTTGTCAAACGGCCTAGCTTCAATGTGTGTTTGTTTTCTCCTTCCTCTCTACTACTTATGCTTCACTTCCTTCTTGAAATTTCGCACTATACAAACAAGACATTGAGCTACCAAGAAATTTGAGCTAGAGATTTTAGCGAACTTCTTCTGTCCAAGCAAAGAAGTTTGACGCTAAATTGCACTAGGCTTCAGTTCAATGATTTCTAACCAAGCCCCGTCGAAAACAGGCTTCGAATCACCGTGATGTTAGGAAAGATTAATATTCAACGAGTCCAACACTATACACCTGCTGCAGAGAGCTCCCTTCATCAATGACAATAGACATTGTAGTGCCAACCAATTGAATTAAAACTCTTAAGCTGAAAGATATCAGACGGCGAATATTATCGAGTCCATACTGACAGAGTTTATTATTTAAAGATGGTGCAAATTGTTCTAATCGTGTATCGTCTTAGCATGTTTCTTTTCTTTTCCTTCTCATTACCATTCAGCTTTTCAAAACCCTATAAAACCATAAGTCTTTTGATGAAGAGCCAAATAAAGAGATTATCTGAGGTGGGTATTTGAAAATTGACAATTCAGTGCATAAGAATGTGGTTTGACACCACAATTAGACAGCTAAAATCTACGTATCAGCCACAACGCGGTCATATCTCAGTTGAAGGGTATAGCTATTCTTCCCATGGCATTTAGATAAAGGTATTCCATCCAATGATGTTTGGATTGGCGAATCATCTCCGTCGTATCTCTCAACTGATAACCTCTCCCAATACTGACTGTACAAAGTGCCTATATTGTCACACCTGCTAAGTATAAAATATTAAAGTGAAATGTACGTAAGAAAACGCTAAAGCCGTTAAAATGTTATTCGGCGTGGTTTTCTAGCAAGGGGTTCAGTTATCAGTTCCCAGATCATGATCATGGAGAAGCTAGTTACGAGGAGCACTCATCTCCCATGCTAAGTCGGCTGTGAGTCAGCATATTCCCAGCTAGATCAGGAGGCATCACTACTTCGAGCATCTATCTCCCATACTAGGTCGGCTGTGAGCCAGCATATTCCCAGATCAGGACATCATTATTGCGAGCATACTGGGTGTGTGAAATCAGGAGCCCATTGTTACGGGAGCATCCATCTCCCATATTTTGTCTGTGTGCCAGTATACTATTCTCCAGATCAGGAGCCCATTATGAGAAGCATCCATCTCCCAGCCCATACTCATGCAGTCGACGAGCCATGAGTTCATGGCTAGGAGCGCCCATCTCTCATACTGTATGGGTTTATGAGCCAACATCAGGGATGGATCCAGGGAGGGGAAAAGGGGGTGTAGTTCCCCCTTTCAGCTATGTTTCTTGAAGTGGAACTGAGGAAGCACATTTCTAAATATCTTTCCAAGTTCTACAGTGTCATTCGCAACATTCAGTCAAGCCCATCCTTATATTTTTGGCTGGATCCGTCTCTGAATATATTCTCAGATCCGTAGTCCAAATGTTACTTAGTTATAGGGCAAGGGTCTGTGAGCCGGCATCACATTACTATCTGATATCAGTCCATCAAAGACTTCCGAGACTTCAGTGACTTTTTGTACCGATATTCTGCATTATAGTACGCACGACAAAATTACTCGATTCTGATTGGTCTAGAGGAGTACAATTAGAGCGTTAATTGGTACTCCACGGGAGTACCAATTAGGTCGCTATGGAAACACGGCCAAAAGCGGCAAATTTCCCCAGTGAAATGAGTGAAATTCCCAAAAAAAACAGTGTTTTATAGATTAAAATACAAAAATTTCAGAAAACTGTTTAATACACACATAGGAAGGCCTCAAATTATGATAACTAGACAAATTCAAGACGTAATAAATCATGTTTTGTAGCAGATAGTCGTTTTTTCTTTCTAGTTTTCGCCAAACAATTTGAGTTGGAGTTTTGAATGTTCTCGTTTTACTACCTGTTGTCTTCTGTGGTCTTCTCGAAAAATATATTCAATACCACATCTACAATAATTGTACAATATGTAGAAAACAGTTAACAATAGTTTTAAAGCAAATTTCTTTCCGTTTAGCGAAAAAACAAAGCGAGTAGAGGCTCGTTTTTTGTTTTGAAAATAGTTAAGATCAAATCTTACCGGCAAACTGTCGAGTAGTTGTAGATAGACGAATTCAGCTATTTATCACAAGTTAATTGATCCTAAGTTGTCAATCCAGTCTTGAAATAATAAAATCTTCAGATAATTCACCATTCAAAGAAAATAGCAGCGAAATTCTTCAAGCTACAGGAGGGAATAATATCCAAAGCACATGGTCTGATCACTGGCGACTCGTTCACGGCAAGCTGTACTTCAAAACTCTTAACTTGAACGACATATTTGTCGCTTTTATCCCTTTTGATGTTGTCCAGCTAACTTGTTTTCAAAGAAAGTATTTTTGAAATTGTGTTTTAGCAGTTATTAGCAAATGCTAAGAGGAAAAAAACTTAAATTAGCGAACTGTAAACTCTCAACTTTCGTTAGTTTTCACACAGACGTTTTCAAAGAAAAGTCGCTTCTTGATTCGCTGTTTAGCTGTCAATACTGTCATTCAATAGTTGTAAACATGCATTAAAATGGCTTTTTACTTGAGATGTAAAATTATTTTCTAGTATTTTGCAGTTCAAATCATACATAAAATACTAATCTAAAAAGGTTTTACAGGAACGTTAACACTTTCTATGCTGTTCTTGACTTAGCGTTCTTGGAGAAGAGTCGGTTATAGCAAAGGCAATGAAGATGAATGAATGCCTTCGCTTCGCATGTTTTATAAAATTTTGTCGAGTGAACTATAAATAAAAAATCGCACGACCTTCTCGTACAATTTGGAATTAATAGGCACTCGTAATGTTTTGAAAGTTCCTTAATTGCACTCGCCTAAAGGCTCGTGCAATTACAAGAACTTTCAAAACATTACTCGTACCTATTAATTTCCAAATTGTACTCGAGGTCGTGCGATTTCCTATACAAATAAGCCAAGAAAATACAATTTTCAAAGCTCTTTCCTATAATTTTTTTAAAAAAATCGACAAACCTTGTTCATGGGCTCCTATTTTCAGACTCGAGGCATGTACTGCAGCACAATAAAGACTCTTATCGTAACGATAACTGATTACAAGAGTCTTGTGGAAGCCAAAACTGGGTTAAACTGTTTCAGTTTGAACATGTTGAATACTGTGGCCAATATAAGATCCCATTTTGTATAAATATTATATACCAATTTTTATAATCTATACTCAATATTCAACAACTCTTTATTCAAACAGGTGCCGGCATGTGTGCACGATGCGCGTGTGAGTTGTAATAACGAAGTGCGTGTACATGGCATCCAATATTAGAGAAGTCTCTTGCTTGCTTTTCTTTTCTTTGTTCATTAGATCTTTTCGTCTGTCCAGCGACCATCCGCGTTTTCTTTTACTTTGTTCGTTCGTTCGTTCGTTCATTCATTTATTCATTCGTTCGTTGTTCGTTCGTTCGGTCGTTCGTTCGTTCGTTCGTTCGATCGATCGTTCGTTCGTTCGTTCGTTCGGTTGATCGGCGGTCGCTCGTTCTTTCTCTCTTACTAACCTTCCGTTCTGTCTCAATTTTCATTCATTTTCTTACTTTAATTCTAGTTTTCTTTACTCTTACGTCAACTATTCAACAGTTTAACTAAATGCACTCTAATTCATGAGGATTTTTTTATTTCTTAAGCAACAACCACAAAAAATAAAAACATGTAGGAGGACGACACTTGACACTTGACACTAGACAAATGTATCTTAAATATCGAGAATATTTTGACCGGGCTCCCTGTGTTACAAGTGATGGAAATTTACTACACGTGCATCGTATCACTTGAACCAAATACTCGAATACCACGGCACTTTGAAAAAAAAAATCAAGACTTATTAGTTTCCAAGTTTCCCAGTTGATGCTAGCTGAACAAATCTCGATGCACGCCTTGTGGGACTTCAGACTATTACTAGAATTCGTTTTCAGGACCGTTTGAGGTAAGTTCTGTCAAGACAGTCAAGTCATTTGTTCCACTCTAAAGTATTCAAAACTTACCCCATAATCTGCAAACTTTAACTCCATTTAATGTCCAAAGGGTCTTTAGGTTCTCTTTTAGGGATAGTAGTTTATCGTGGTTCCTAATTTTAGCTCAAAATGTCAAGTCGTGAATGGTTTGCGTGTTGAGCTCCAAGTTTTGAGCATGCTTGAATGAAATGTCAAACGCGCCAAAGTCTTGCGGTTAACTCCGGCTTGTCAAATCCGGGGTATCGTCGATGAAGGAATATTTTGTCATAAGGGAGGGACGAGTAGATTAACATTTCCATGGATTTCCTATAAAGCGTTTTTTAAACACGTGAAATGATTCGTTAACTTCTGTGATTCACCTTCAAAACTGTAGGGCTCCATTTCAGCTCAACTTTTTCTCACTTTAAGCTTAAGGAGGCTAGAAAGGGTTTTTGAACTGGCATATACACTAACGAAAACGACCCTGAAAACTTTATCTGGCTAATGTATGACACTAAGTTGACCCAGAAGACCAAAGACCATAAAGTAAAGATCGGAATGAAAATAAAAATGTGATGTAACACGTTGCTATGACAACGATAGAACACTTTCAAATGTGTGCAAAATTTTTCATTTAAGAAATCATAACTCAAAAATTGTACAGTGCAAATCATTTAAAATCTTTGATTTGACAGAAAAAGAAAAAAATTATGTAATGAGGAATTCTCAAAGTCAATGAAGTTTATTTTAGGACGTTCCCCATTACAGATTTTTTTTCATTTTTTTTTTAACACTTACGAACCTTTAAGGGAGGATTACCTATTTACCAGCCACAGTTGCTAAGTAAAGGTTTTAAAAACGTCCAAGAGGTTTTTGTAATGTTTTAAGGTCATGATGAAACTAATTTGTGAAATAGACCATTTTCTGATATGTGTGATGACGTCATCACTCTTGCATCATAAATGACATCATATTTCATAAAAAATTAAAAAACAATTGGTTTCATTTAGGAAGTTATAATATAAGAAAAACCTTTTAGAGATTTAAATCCTTTCCATAGCAACCATGGCTGGTAAATAGTTAAGTCCCCCCTTAAATAAAAGCCACATGCAAAGTAAAAAAAAAAAAAATTACAAAAAAAAAAATCCTATTTCAAAGTTCAAATGATTCAGTGCTACGTTATTTAGGAGCACGCACACGCTCGTTGAAGGAAACCCCTTTTGAGCCTCCTTAAGTCACCAAACCCCTGATTCTTTTAATATGTTATATGAATCCTAAATTATTTTTACATGAAGATATTTGGAAAATATGATAATATTAAAGATGATATTTAGGGTGTAATACGAATTTTCAAGAATCACGGTCTACAAAATCAGCAGATCACACATCACAGGGGTTGTGAAATTCACAAATCACAGATATATTTTTTTAATTTCACAAATCACTGTCCAAAAATAGGCCAAATCATGCATCACACGTAACCCCTGTACCACCCTGACAGAAATCCACTGTGATGAAAATCCATCTCCACTCCCTACTCTGATAACCCTTATATTCAGCCTGGTTGCAAAAGTTTTTTTCTAAAGAACTGACTACATAATAGATAATCTTTAAGTACTTTATGCAGAAACCATCACCCGGTTGTCTGAGTTGGTTGAACATTGGACTTGCAAAGGAGTATGTGACTCCCTACATGGTGAAATCCTCTTCTCTACAGTAGGGTTCAATAATAAAATGTAACTCTCCTTTGATCTGTGAGTTAGTGATGCCCTGACTTTCATCAGTCTGGCAGTTATTTCAGGATAACAATAAAATTTGAAAGGTTGAAGGATTTTTAAGTTTTTGAGGTGTTAAACCAAATCCTATGAATAACCTATTAGGAACTCATTCGTAGAGACCAAACTTTGGTCCCTATCAGAGTTTCTTTACATTTGTTTTCTGTATTATTTGCAGACTAGTCGTGGAGTAATAAAACTAATCTGTTCTTCAACTAATGGCCAGCACTGGCGACATTTCTAAGGCTCTTTTAGACCTTTTAAAAGGGTCAAACCAGGTTGGTATAGAGAAAGTATCCAAGGATGTGAGACCCTACACCCAAGGGTTGGATCCAGGATTTTATAAAAGGGGGTTGCTGCTACATGTAACTCGAGTCAATACCACAGGAAACCCATAAAAGGTGGGAAAGTGATGAAAAAATGTGGTCTTGAACTGACAGAAATTATTTTGAGAGCTTCAAGTAAACCAAGTGAATTTAGTTTATTTGGATAATTTTTTTTCAGTTATAAACACATTTTTATTTCATTTGTGCAAAAGGGAGGGGGTGACCTGTTACCTCCCTCCCTCGCCACCCTTGGATCCACCTCTGAAATAAAAACATGCAATTTTTTTTATAGAAAAGCTGTATTTTATCACACTAGTATATTTTGTCATTCAAAAAAAGGGGGGAGGGGGGTGACTATCCCCAAATAAAATAAATTTGTCTGTCTGTCTGACCACCCTGGATCAGCTATAATATATTGACAGGTATCAAAGTGGGGGACCACAAATGACTGAGAAAGTATAACCAGGAAAGGGAGAATCATAAATAAAGATAGTGCATCAGCAGGGATCAGCTAATCTTTATGATTTCACAACAAAAATACTCCAACGCTCCCTCCCCCTAAACCAGGCAATAATAATAACTGTTCCAACTTATCACACTATCACACTACAATAATGTAGAGTTTGACCCATGGTCATCATGTCATTTATAAAGTATGAGCATGTTTGATCCAGAGGATTTTTCTAATTGTAGGGGACTCCTCAAGGTAGCAGGACTCCTCAAGGTAACAGATCTCCAGCCCAAGTATGCCAAGAAGAAAAAGATGGTATGTTGTATTTGGGGAAAAAATGTGATGGAGACTGTAATAACATTCTTTAACGATAGTACCAACATCACTATCGGACGTGGTTTAGAGAAGGGTCCTCGAAATAGAGGAAAATGGCATTCAAATAATATTAATTTGCAGCTCTTTTAGATTAGACCCCTCCACTTATTCCCAACCTGGGGGAATCTGGGGTCAAACAAAAAATCTCTTCCATTGAGGATTTTAAGAAGATGTTTTTGATGATAATATTGTATTGCTTTAATCCCAGGGTAGGGATTTTATAGTTCAAGGGTTTTATAGGTCTAGGTGTTCATTCTCTACTTTGTTTTGGCACAGCATGCATTTTGTTTTGGTTTATTGTCATTAGTTTTGAGTGGCATTTTGGATAAATACTGTCTATAATAGTTTGCATGTGAAATAAAGGATAAAAAATTATGGTGATCGCTCAAAGTGAACCACCAGCAGACAGCAATAACCAAGGGTAGCATAGTAGTTGTGCACTTGCCTCACACCTCTGGGGTCTTGAGTTTAATTCCTGGAGTGGATATCTCATGTGAGCAGAGTATATTAGGTCTCTCCCTTCATTCAAGGGCTTTTCTCTAGGTTCTCCAGTTTTCCTCACACCACAGAACCTTACACTATAAATTCTGAATCGATCCGTGAGTTATAGCCATGCCCTGACTTTCATCACCCAAGAGGCTGTTTCAGGGTATCAATAAATTTGAATTTTTTTGTAGTTTATAAATAAAAAAATGAAATGAAGCAATAGAGAAATTTTAGATAAAGAGAAGACTGACTCTTTTTTGACACAGTGATTGAGAATTTCTGCTGTCTGTTTTAAAAAGCATAATTTCAAGTCCTAAAACATACTGCTCAAAGCTATATGATTTCTAAGCCAAGTTGTATTGCTCTTTTTTTCTATAAATAGATTTACATCTGGAAGTTTATGAGAAAGAAAGACTATTAAGTCCAAGGGAGCTACACAGGTGGAAAAAAAGCCTATTTTCTGTGTATGTAGGTAGACTGCCTTCTGACATAACAGTGGTAAGTTTGTGTGATAATAGTTTATCCATAGTTCAAAGCCAACATTTCACTTTTTTTGTAAATTCTTAAAAAATCAACAGTTGTGGTGTCACTGAATGTTTGTCGCATGATTATGGATCTTTATCACACAGCACCAAGCCAATTCCCATAACATTAAAAGCCTTTGTTTAAACCTGCATAACCTCATACTGAATCGCTTGAATGTGAGGGTAATCTGGGAAAAATCTATTGTTGCAGACAACATTAGACAAGCGTTTTCCTGCTTTTTCGGCCATAATCACGGGGAAAAAACACGGAACATTCATAATTTGATCGAAAGAGGCTGGTTGGTGGTATTTTTGTTTGGTTTAGGCAAATTTTAAAAATGGTCTCAAATTTTCACTTAGGCCACTTTCGCATTAAGCCCTTCAATTGCTGCTGTGTGAGAAAAGTCCATTGTAGGATTTTCTTACTTTTTAAAAATGGATCCAAGGCCTTACCCTATCCCTGGGAGTTTTTGTTCATAAAGTATTGAAATTCCATGGATAAATGTCAGAGAAAGAAGCTCCATTGTGTATTGACAGTAATTAAAGCCCCAAAGAGGGTTTTACACTAGAGTGTCTGTGAAATATCTTAGATATTTCTGAAGCACTTAAACATCCTTTTTTCCACTTGAAAATGATTTCAATCTTGACTAATAATCAATGAAACAAGACTTCACATTTCAATATAGCTTTATTTTACAGTTCTAGTTCACAACAGGCTAGGAATACTTCTTACTTTTGAACATTTTTATCAGATTGAAAAGAAATAAAATATACCTATATCATTTTTTGCACTTTTAAATATTCAACTAGAGTTACCGTAACTCAAACATAAACTAGTAATCAGTTTTGATGATTCTAAATATTAACAAAAGATGATCAAAAAAGAGGCTTTTTTTTACACAAATTATCAAAATGTTATCTTCCTTTCTATTATGAAATGGTGATATCAGGGGTGGATCTACAGTAGGTTAGGAGAGCAGGAGATGCACACCCCCCCCCCCCCCCCCCCAGATAAGCTGATGTCTTCCCAGATAAGCTGATATCTACTATGTTATTGATGCTTGAGCTTGTGAACGTCCTTATATATGGCACACCCCTTCTTTAAAAATGTTCTTTAAGTTTCAAGTTACTAATGTTATTAACATATTTTATTTCAGAGGGAACTTGTCCAGCTTTTTATTGAAGTGGCTGTTCCAAAAGATGTTTTTGTTGTTCCAAATGAGGGCAATGGCAATAACAGCTATACTTATGGGTAAGAACACTATCATGTACTATTGTTTATGCCATGGTTTTTGTGTCTGGGAAACATTCTACTACTACTGATGTACTACACTTAACAGCCTTATAAGATGGCCTTTCATTAAGATACAAAACTTAACAACTTGGTGTACACCCTACTGCATACTGTAGACCTGTTTATTGAGATGTCACAACATTGAATTGGCTTCTGATCAAGGTATTTTTCTACTAGTTCATACAAATTGTATGAACTAGTAGAAAAATACCTTGATCGGAAGCTTATGTGTCACATGACATAACATTCAAGTGACTTCTCAAGCAATTGTATGCTGTTGTACTAATTATTATCTGTTATGTATCACATGACGTAGCAGTAAAATGGCTTCCCAGCAAAATATTTCCCTACCAATTCATACAATCTGTTACATGACATTCAACTGGCTTCTCAAACAATTGTATGTATACAATTGTACTAAGTATAATCTCTATCACATGACCTAGCATTGAAATGGCTTCCCAGCAAAAAAAAAATGTTCTCTTATCTAATTATTACAATTTCAATAAAATTAAAATGATAAACATTAGCATGGAAACACTGGACCTGTTAAACAGTACATGTACTAATCTATTTTGCACTAAATACTGCAACATCTATTGTTGGTCTATTTTGTCACCCAATGAATGCATGTCATATAGAGTGTTTTACTTAGAGTGCTTTTCATTAACCCGTGAAACAAAGTGTGCTTATTAAAGTGTAATAGTCAGATAAACACAATAGAAAACAAAAGAATTAGAGTGAAGTAATGCATAATACACTAAAGTGTATTTCATGGGTTTATGAGAATCACTCTAGAGTGAAGTCACTAAACCTGTGAAATAGATATTAGACTAATACACTTTAGTAGACCAAAATCCTATTGTTTTCTTTTGTTTCTATTTGACGATTATGAGTTAAGGAAGTAATTTTTGTTTCACGGTTTAGTGTTTTCACTCTAACCTGTGAAATAGAGTGAAATCACTAAACCCTTGAAATAGATATTAGACTAATACACTTAATTAGTAGACCCTAATTCCATTGTTTTCTCTTGTGTATATTTGATTATCACACATTAACAAGTAATTATCATTTCATGGGTTAAGTAATACCACTCTAAATGATATATTTTAACATAGATTACAGTAGTATTTGCACTTCATAAACAGCTATAACAGTCAAGTACCCCCCTAGAGTCTGTTAATGAATTTAATATTCAAATATTCATTCATTCATTATTCTTTTTGACTCCAAACTTGAAAATAAATTATCTACTTAAGTTTTGACTGGATTCTTCAACAATTGCAATGTCAAGAAAAAGTTCCTAGAAAGGACATCCCTTAGAATTTTAGTTGTAAAATGAATGTGAAGTTTGGATTCTGGATTTTTAATGAAACCTCAGAGTGAACAATCAATTCAATATTCTAATAATAAAATAATGAATGGAGCCTAGGGGGGTATGATTGAGCTGTTTTGACTGTAAACATAATTACAATGAAATTTTAAAGAAATAAGACATGATAAATTGCGATTTAAAGTAATAATAACAAATGAGAAATTGTAGATAGAAGTTTAGGTTAAACTTTTATATTGACAATTATTTTAATTTTTTTCAGTTTTAAACTTATTTATAATTCTATCTTTTCAGAAACACAAATAACAGAAGATACAGTCTGGTACATTTTTGAGAGATAAACTTATACATTTATATATTTAGTTAATATTTTTAACTCTAATTTAGAAAAAAATAAACAAAAAGTAAACAAAAAATTAAAACAATTTTTTTTAGGTTTTATGTCAGAGGAATTTATGTAATACTATTAAATTTTGATTGATATATGTAAACACTAAAATGGCATTTATTCTTAACTGTCTACATTTAAAAATTATTTTTTTATTTCCTGGGTTAAATAAAATAAAATAATTTTAATATTTAAACCTAGAATCTCCATCAAAATCTTTGAAATAAATGTCATCTTTTGCCTAAACTTCAGGAGATATGACCTTTAAGATAACGAGTGTACGACAATAACAGATTGTTGTGCAACGAGAATGGAATTTTTATTCTTATCCAGAAATTCCTATAATGGAAACTGAAAAAGGAAAGTAGTTATTTTTAGCGTTGCACGACAGTACTTTTAAGTCAGTTATAAGCGCGATTTATTTCATTGTTATGAAGTTTATGGGAACTATGAATCGTAAACACGACTGCCTAAACACCCGCCTTCATCAATTAAAGGTGAAAGTTGATTGAGCGTTGATTTTTAGAAACTCACGTTTAGTTTTTGGCTGAGCCCTACTAAGGTTGGAGGACCAATGTCTTTGTATTTTCGGTTATTTTTTGGACGGCGTAGAAATTCATCCATTGCACGAACACAGTGCCGCCATGTGTTTAGTCGTTCTTCAGCACTAATGTTATACAGGTCGAATACGGTTTCCTTGATAAATTTTAACCTCGACGGGTCGACTTGTTCTTTGCCGCGGGTGCCAGAGCAATTCCGGTTGGCCAGCTCATCTGGTTGGAAGATATGTCGAAGAAGCTGAACGGAGAAATTCCCAATGGAACAACTTTTACACTTGATCTGCATGAGATCGGTCCGTGACGTGTACTGCGGGATTCGTTCGTCGTCTGAACTGTCTGGAGAAGAGGCCATCGGGACTGCGGGAACTGGAGCGGGATGAACAGTCACCATCGAAGAGTTGGTGAAACTAGTTTGTGGAATAGGTTGGATTGAAGTGTGAGCTGGGGTTGTGATCGTACAAGTAGCTGGTTGCTGCTGCTGTTGTTGTTGTTGTTGATCCGCGCGTGTAGTTGCTGTTGGAATCGTCAAGGGCATCGCTGGTACGACAGTGATTTGTGTGAGCGCTGGCTGATCCACTCGCGATGGCTCGACCACTGTCGGTAGAACACCATGCACGCTCACCACGGGTGTGACAGGTAGACTTTG
The DNA here is from genome assembly GCA_023349425.1 of Anthopleura sola. Classification (NCBI taxonomy): domain Eukaryota; kingdom Metazoa; phylum Cnidaria; class Anthozoa; order Actiniaria; family Actiniidae; genus Anthopleura; species Anthopleura sola. The sequence goes on along the minus strand of JALHLI010000012.1, from coordinate 6,350,825 downwards.
AGTGCACGCCGTTGACTGGTTCGTAAGAGTATTCTGTGAGTTTGGAATAAGCGTAAAGAGCTGCTCTAGGCCTCTTAAGATCTTGTTTTGGTTATGAAGTATGGTTGACTGATTCACCATAATTGCACGTTGGTTCTCCAAGATGGCGGCGAAGCGTTCGGGGGTCGGGTTTTCCGAGAGATCCATTAAAGACTTTCTGTCCATGGAAATTGAAAAATTCTCAAGAATTTATCCCGACTGTTCTAAGTGACCAAAGACAGTCTTCAACATCGATATTTATGCGAATTACGAAGCAAGGTAAGCATTCAACACGAATGGACTCCCGTGTTGGCTGCGTGGTTCGGGACTGAGTGGCCGCGCTACGTACACGTCACGCGGCCAGTCACCCGTTCACGTGACTGACACGAAGCGGAAGTGTGGAGTTCGTGACCATCGCAGTCTGCGTTTTCGTCTCAAATAAAAATCTCCAATCAAATTACTTACACTTTAAATTCAGTCTTTAACTTGATTCTTTTTATAAGGAATAATGATTTTAAGTTATTTTTTACAAAAAAATATTTTGATCCAACGATTAAAGATTGAGTTTAAAGCGGTTGAAAACAAGTCATCAACTGAAAGTCTATAAAAATATTAAAGGAAAGTGTTTGGAAATCTTCATGAAAAACACCAGGTTTTTTATCTACTTTTTCCTTGATTTATTTTGGCACCTTTTAATGTTTTGAGGATATTTCAAAGTAAGCAAAAGCGAACAAAAACCTGTACTTTGCTGATAATCAAAATTCATTGCACGTACGTGACTGTCACGCTTGAAAACTTGTTGCAGTTCACATCATTAACACCTAAATATTTAATTTTTGATTAAAAATTCTTCATAAACGTTTATTTTTGGTTTTAAAATACTTTGATTTAAAACTTTTGTGTAACATTTGCTAACTCGATAAACTCCGCATTATTTTTCCTTTATTGTGTTGCTCATTTTGTTTGTTGTTCATTTTCACTGGTTTTTATGATTAATTTTTTTTATTTGTAAACTCTAATCTGTAGTTGTATCCCATCTGCCTTACTGATTTGCCTTGGAATCAGTTTAGTTTTATTTTTTACGAATTCTCTATTTTCACATTGCTTATAAGACAGGGTCCTGAAGGGGTAAAATGGGAGCTGTGATTCACCTTTCTTGGGCTGTGAAAATGGGATTTCATGTACTGGTACTGCATGGGAATTAACCATTACTGGGATTGATATTTTGCAAAATCTCTAACTCTATAACTCGGGCTGTGATTTTGCATGACTGGAACTGGGTTATGCAAAATTTTGGGCTGGGAAATGGGATTAGGACGGCCCTTATTCAGGACCCTCATGTAATACATTGCAGTTTTGGGTTCAGTAAAAACCGCACATATTGTGTTGAAGACTTTGCAGATGTTGCAAATGCATCTTATGATATTTAAAGATGGATATGAAACAGTCAGAAACAATGAGAAAGAAATTTGAGGAAGTCTATAAAGTAAATCTTGAACACTTCTTGATGAGTTCATACACTTTTCTGTAACACTAAACTTCTCGATGTTCTGAATGTGGGAAAATATCTTAATAAGTATTTAACAGATAAAAGCAGGGATAGCGTACATTCGGCGATCGTAGAACATTTTTTCACCATTCCACCTCAACCGCAATGAATTATGGGCAATGTGAAAGTAAAGGATGCTTTGGGCTGTTAGGCCGACAACTTATCCGCATTAACCCGCCATGCTTCCTTCCCTCCCACCCTCTCTTTCATCCATTCATTCGTTTGTTAATCTTTTTAAACCAATACTTTTTATTTTAATTTCAAAGCTTTTTACGGTTTGCGACTCTAGCAGAAGCAAATAAAGCTGTTTCTCGCATGAATGGCCGTATCCTTGGCAACAGACACCTTGTAGTGGAGATTTCGTCCGAAACACGCTCAAATATCAGCGACAAAGAAGAAAAAGAGGTGGTCTGTGATGGTAAGTCTCGTCATACGGGACCCATTCTAATGTCCTGGGTTCCAGACGCTCTCTTTTTCCAGTGATTCTGTGGTAGGTTATGTTACTTCTAGAGAACAAAACCTACTATCGTTAATTACCTCGTGACGCACGGGATTGTGGTACTGAATTCGTGGATCAAATCAAAAGAATCTGCCGTCTCCCTTCCGAAATTTCAGCCCCGCAATCCTGTGCGGGTTTTCGTCGTTATGACTCGTTCTTTAAAACTTCAGAAAGGCGAGGTTTAGCAATGCAATGGAGTTGATTGTCTGATTCATTTTTCATTCATTTTTATGTTTTAGCTAGTGATAGGCTTCTCAGAAAGGAATACCCAACTTTTCGTCGTCGCTCTCTGCCTGACAAACAAGAGGATCTCGTTCAGTCAAAACTTCTTCAATCGATTTCAAAGATCAAGTCAGATAAGGCTAGTGTTGTCAATCCAGGCTGTAAAGATGGTCAAGGTAAGACATTTTTACACGAGTGAGCTGGAAAACTCATGCACCTCTCAAAACACTACCGGAGATTTCGTACGGCTATGAAGCGGCAGGCAGAGCACGTGTCACGATACGACTTTCATTGAACCAATCAAAGCTCGTGGAATCACTGCTCAGCCAATGAAAATGCTCGGTGTCACGGTCACGGTGCGACATCAAAATTGCGCCAAATTATTAATGCCGATTGCAAGTTCTATTGTATTCATTGTAAGGTGTAATTTTACAGCTATTTCAAAAAAGATTGGTGAAGTTTTGTTGCTTTTTGCATGTTGCATGTTGCATACCAAGCCCAACATGCACTATGAGTGTTGTTAATTCAAGCAGCGAAGGCTCCTGGTCACAACAATATGGGTTTTTCTCAAACTTTTTCTGCAGGTTTTTCTAGAATATTTTCTTCTGTGCATGCTGACATTATTTACATATGAATATGATACATTTCAAGCTTGATAAGCAACGTGCAGCATGCAACAAAACCTTCATCAACCTTTTTTTGAAATAGCTTTATTGCTCCAAGAATTCTCAATCGATACTACGAGATACATGATCTATTTCTCGTGCCCGTAAGTAGTATTTAACGATATGCCTTTTCTTTTCGTTTAGATAGTAACGGTCCATCATTTCTCGACAAACTCGAGGAAATCCTAAAGAAGGTTATTGAGGAAGTCCCAGGAAAGACTACCACCAGATCCACTGCCGACGAGGGACCTGTTTGTACCATACCGCTAGAGGATACGCAACAAAACGGCGCACCCGAAGTAACAGAAAGCACTACTCAAAGTCCAGGCTCACCGCCTATAAATGGCGAGAATCGCTCGCCTTCAAATAGTCTGTACTCCTATGCAAAACAAGTTGTCAATTGCATCCCGCTTCTTCCAGAGTCCACAGGTTTAGATATGCGAGAGGATATGCGGCAAAACTCACTGGAAACACCAAAAAGCACTCAAAGCCCAGGTTCACTGCCCATAAATGGCGGGAATCACTCGCCTATAAATAGTGTTTACTCCTATGCAAAACAAGTTGTCAATTCCATCCCGCTTCTTCCAGAGTCCACAGGTTTAGATATGCGAGAGGATATGCGGCAAAACTCACTGGAAACACCAAAAAGCACTCGAAGTCCAGGTTCACTGCCCATAAATGGCGAGAATCACTCGCCCATAAATAGTGTTTACTCCTATGCAAAACCAGTTGACAATTCCATCACCTTCCTTCCGGGGCCCATAGATTTGGATCATGGCTTCACTGAGCCAAAGTCAGAACAGTCTATGCATAAAGAAAAAGCTAATTTTCCGGTTGAAGCGCGGAAGGTTGATACCCATAACAGTACCGCATTGCCTTTAACCACTAAGTTTACCTTAACTGGGGATGATCATGTGCAAAAATTAAAACTATCAGAGGCACAAAACGATACCAGGGGTTCTTCACTTGATCCTTATATGATGTCGAAAATGCGAGACATTCCTTGCCAGGATATACGGTTTAGAAGTAAGGAGACAAGTCTGATAGGACCAAGTGAAAGATCACCAGTTATCAATCAGGTATCTCGTGTGAGCATGACTGAGAAGGAAGCGTTGATTAACGGTGATGGCAGTAACCACGAAGGATTTAGAAGTCAGGAGACAAGTCCGATAGTTCCAAGTGAAAGATCGCCAGTTGTCAACCAAGTTTCTCGTGTGAGCAGGACTGAACAAGAAGCGTTGATTAACGGTGATGGTAGTAATCACGAAGGATTTAGAAGTCAGGAGACAAGTCCGATAGTTCCAAGTGAAAGATCGCCAGTTGTCAACCAAGTTTCTCGTGTGAGCAGGACTGAACAAGAAGCGTTGATTAACGGTGATGGTAGTAATCACGAAGGATTTAGAAGTCAGGAGACAAGTCCGATAGTTCCAAGTGAAAGATCGCCAGTTGTCAACCATTTTTCTCGTGTGAGCAGGACTGAACAAGAAGCGTTGATTAACGGTGATGGCAGTAACCACGAAGGATTTAGAAGTCAGGAGACAAGTCCGATAGTTCCAAGTGAAAGATCGCCAGTTGTCAACCAAGTTTCTCGTGCGCGCATGATCGAAGAAGCTTTGATTAATGTTGACTGGAACAATCGTGAAGGATTTAGAAGTCAAGAAACAAGTCCGATAGGTCCATGTGGAAGATCACCAGTTGTCGACCAGGTTTCTCGTGCGCGCATGATTAAAGAAGCTTTGATTGATGCTGATGGGAACAATCGTGAAGGGATTAGAAGCGAGACAAATGCAAGTGAAAGATCACCAGTTATCAACCAGGTTTCTCGTATGAGCAGGACTGACGCTGAGATGGACGCGGCAGCATGTACGCCCTTCAATTTAGGAGATAACGACGACTCATCAAGTATAAAAAGCCGTAATGTCCAAGGACAGACACACAGAATCGAAATGAAGGAAATAAAAGCGACCAACGGTAGTAACGGCCACGTTTATTCAGGTCTTTCTTTCCAAAAGCAAATGTCTAATAATTCAGACGAAGTATCTGGAAGACATCCAGAAAATACACAACAGTTAGCTCCAAGTAATGTTACGATTTCTCCAGGGATCATCCAGGGTTCCACACAAAGGAGTCTGCAGCACGATGGAAGTGAAGCGGAAGAAAGGGTGATTAGGGTTTATCCCACAGCTGAAGAACGAGGAAATGGTACCAAAACGCAAGTACGCACACCTGAATCAAATGGAAAGAAGGTTAGCCAATCAGATTCTTTCGATGAAGAAAAATATGAGGACAGGAAAGATATGGAAGAATGGAAGTTATATGGAAGTTATACTCAAAAATATCCACAACAGACACCAGCTCTGGAGCAGAACCAACCAAAAGAACAACAAGAGCAACTGCCATTATTACAACAAGAACAGCTTTCACTGAAGCAACATTCTTTGCATGAACTGCAGGTACGTCTGGTTTGTTTCCTCGAGTAACAACGTTTAGGCTCTTGATACATGCATATTAACTTGGGATGGTAGTGAGTTTCTAAGAAAACGAATTCGAAAAAAGAGAAAAAGGAAAGGAAATCCCATTGCAAAAAATAATCTTGCATATCCCTTTCCCAAATTGCGATTCATTCCTCGTATATAGAACCTTTTTATCTCGGATGTAATTTCAAACCTCTTTGGAATAACAATATTTTTTTATAATTGCACCCATATTGATGTGTCTCTTCAAATGTTGCCCTTAAAAATGACACGTGAATCAAGTTGATAAGGTCTATAGTTTTATAATTTTAGTTGTGCTTTCAAATTTGGAACAATTGAAATTATTTATATAGTTATTTGAATATAAACAGCATTGAGTAACTTTAAAGGGATATTTTTTCCATTTTTTTCTGAGTTCATTGGTGTGATGATAGTCATTGTTTATTAGACAGTCTCGATTTGTTTTTAGTTAAAGCTTGAAGGAATTGTAAAGGAGAACGAACGCCTTCACTCCGCGCTACCAGATCACTATAAAGACAAGAAAACAAGTGGAATGTACCCAGACAAAGAGATGTAAGAAGCACAGTCCTATATATTGATGAATTAATGTATCTGACATAGACCTTGTTGCTTGTTGTCAACCCATGCCATTTCATTGAGCGGTAATATTTATGCCTTGTCCGGGAACGTTTTGCAAATTGCGTTATTCTGCATTCAACTAAAACAAGCAAACGTGTTTCTCAATTTCTTTAACTATGGAAAACATACCGAAACTAAAAAGCAGACCGTTTTTGTTAGGATGCATTCCCATTTTGGCATTATGGGAACAATGCCATCTCGTACTTAATTGGCTAGCCTTTATCTGTGGCCATGTTTACCAATGAGATGACAGACCACGCGCATGGTGCACATTAAAATGTGATCATAAAACTTAAGTTTTAATTTCCTGTAAATCTAAAGCTTTGTTCTTAATCAAACAGGTTAAACCTGGAGAAGTCGATCCACAATTACGAAGTTGAATACCAGCGTGAAATGGAGATTACAGTAACCAGGTCAGTATGACTAACACTTACAAGCAAAGATATATGCAACATAGGTAGAGTTAGTTGTGCATTGTTTTGTCTTTTTTCAAACCTGATAGAAGAGAGGTGCACTCACTGAGTCAGAGTATGTTGCTGCTGATGCTTATACTCGTGTGACAGACTCGGTCGTGTTGTGCATTGCTCATTAACAGTAGTTGTCTTTCCTCACACCTGTTGTAGGAGAGCTGTACTGAGTCTGTGTATGTTGCTGCCGATGCTTATACTTGTGTTCCAGACTCAGTTATGCATTGCTCATTAACAGCAGTTGCCTTTCCTCACACCTGTTAGAGAAGAGCTTTTCTGAGTCTGTGTATGTTGCTGCTGATGCTTGTACTCGTGTTGCAGACTCAGTTGTGCATTGTCATTAACAGCAGTTGTCTTTCCTTACACCTGCATATGTTTCTTATACTTTTGCGGCAAATGTGACTAGTGAAGATAAGATGGTACATACTTGTTTTAAATCTTGTTGTCAATGTTTCTATTACAGGAATGCTGAACACGAGTTGCTGTACGAGAGAGAAAAACTTTCGGCTGCTTTTGATACCAACTTACAGAAAGAGGTAAAAATAATACGTTATACATATTGGGATTCCTCAAATTTTATCAAACCCTGAAACAACCGCTGTGCAGTCAGATTTTGCGGAAGGGGAAAAATCCCTACACTAACTACTCTGGACATTTTTTTTTTGAATCCCCAGTCCTAAATATGACACACCGTCGCTTGCAATCCAATTCGTACTTATTCGCTTTGACCTGATAATTTTTCCGTGACATTTTTTTAGCTTGACCTGGAACTAAAAATGGAAATGTTAAAGAACGAGATAAAGTTAGCCAACATGGCCAACCAGTTGCTTGTATTCTACCAGAAGAGAAATGATATGCAATAAACCACACCCAGCATGGACCGGTAGGCCAAAAAAATGCTACGTCACCGTTGCCATAGGGATATATAGACGTCATTAGAAAAACGTCGATTTTGTTTACATTGAGTTTTTCTTGATATTTAAGATTGTAGCACTATGATGAAACTCTTTAGCTTGTTTATAGGGCATGGGGTGTCCCATTTCAAGCCCTCATTGGAATAACATTCATTTTGGGTTCCATTTATATTCATATTCATTCACTACTGGGAAACAATTATTCTCAAGGGAATGACACGTGGTCTAAAATGGAAACTGCTATGTTAAATGGTCAATATGAATACGATATTGTCATTTAGAACATTTTTGAGGTCAGTAGGGTCGGTTGGCTCTAATTTTGTACCTAAGAACCTCAAAGACACAGGGAACCCAGCTAGAGTTGAAGTTATTATAAATTGATACTAAAACACATAAGCATTATATTACAAAACATATTACATATTACATATAACATATTACATATTACCTATTACATATTACATATTACATATTACATATTACATATTACATATTACATATTACATATTACATATTACAAAACATATTACATATTACATATAACATATTACATATTACATATTACATATTACATATTACATATTACATATTACATATTACATATTACATATTACCTATTACCTATTACCTATTACCTATTACCTATTACCTATTACCTATTACCTATTACCTATTACCTATTACCTATTACCTATTACCTATTACCTATTACCTATTACCTATTACCTATTACCTATTACCTATTACCTATTACCTATTACCTATTACCTATTACCTATTACATATTACATATTACATATTACATATTACATATTACATATTACACATAACATATTACATATTACATATTACATATTACACATTACATTATATTACATATTACAATATATTACATATTACATCTTACATTATATTCCATATTCCATATTCCATATTCCATATTCCATATTCCATATTCCATATTCCATATTCCATATTCCATATTCCATATTCCATATTCCATATTCCATATTCCATATTCCATATTCCATATTCCATATTCCATATTCCATATTCCATATTCCATATTCCATATTCCATATTCCATATTCCATATTCCATATTCCATATTCCATATTCCATATTCCATATTCCATATTCCATATTCCATATTCCATATTCCATATTCCATATTCCATATTCCATATTCCATATTCCATATTCCATATTCCATATTCCATATTCCATATTCCATATTCCATATTCCATATTCCATATTCCATATTCCATATTCCATATTCCATATTCCATATTCCATATTCCATATTCCATATTCCATATTCCATATTCCATATTCCATATTCCATATTCCATATTCCATATTCCATATTCCATATTCCATATTCCATATTCCATATTCCATATTCCATATTCCATATTCCATATTCCATATTCCATATTCCATATTCCATATTCCATATTCCATATTCCATATTCCATATTCCATATTCCATATTCCATATTCCATATTCCATATTCCATATTCCATATTCCATATTCCATATTCCATATTCCATATTCCATATTCCATATTCCATATTCCATATTCCATATTCCATATTCCATATTCCATATTCCATATTACATTATATTACATATTACATATTACATTATATTACATAAGGTAGAGTAGCAATTGAGGGTGACTGGTGAGAAATTCTACATCATCCTAAAAAGCACAGGTTATATTTTTGATATGTTCTTGGGTTTGTCTCTGAAATTTTCAACCATTTTTCCCTTTGAAATTTTCCCCATTGGATGATCGGTAAATATACTTTGCTTTAAAGTTCGAAGCCAAAATATTTTTGTTTAACCTCACGAAATGTAAACTTGGTTATATGAAATTCTATTGAAATTTTAAGTCGAATTTTCGCGACCACTTTGATTTTTTGGTTATGCATTTCATCTCCTCTTTTATTTCTAAACATTATTCTTACCACTTTTCTATTTCACCCGAAATTTAGCACGAATACTTTAAACAATTTCAATAATTTGAGATTGTTTTGAAATTCCATTGCTTACTTGCGGTCAAATTAAGTATTTATTGTGGTAAGACATTGACTGGAACCTTAACTTGAATTTGACTGGTATTTTCTACAGAAATTCTTTTTGATCCGGTACAGTAATGTTTGTCCATACATAATTTTGTGTAGCCCATCACGGAAAATAAAAAAAATAAAAAAAATGTACTGAATTTGTACTGAATTTCAAGGCTTTACTGCGGTCGTGAATTTTTTTTTTTTCTTTTTTTCTCTGCAGTAAATTTTATTCAATTCATTCAAACCCGTTACCAGCGAAACAGTTCCAATTTGTTATTTTCGCATTTGCTATATTTGGCGAGCTCGACCTTGACTCACAGTCATCTTAATGGTTATTGTGGCAAATTGGATAAAAGTTAGTCTAAGTTATCGCCACCAGCTCTTGTATTTCGAGCTATTATGATTCAGATATTTGACGCCTTTGGGCATTTCGCCTTTTGCTACTTAAAAGATATTAAAGACAAGAATGTGCGCCTTAAATTGTCGCAGTTTTTGAGAAAAGTATCAGGAAAACGATTGAAGCCATACAGGATTAAAATAGGGAGGATTTTTGAGACAATCCGCGGTAGGGGAGCCCATTTTCCATTTTCTCGAATTCTGAGATGGCCGATGACACTTGGTTTTAAGAGTTTAAATTAATTGTTTTTATGTGAAAAGTAATTGAATTGAATTTCCAGCTTACTCCAGAAAACCGTTTACTCAATATTTGATTCATTACATTTGATACATTTTGAGAGTTTAAATTAATATATTTTTCAAAAGTTTAAAAGTAATTTAAATATATTCTAATTTTCAAAAATTACGATTAAAAACCGTTAACTTCAATTGCAATATTGAGTTGTTTCCTTCTACAAACTTTGTACTAATTGAAAGAAATTTAATAACTATATTTCTAAAAGTTAAAAAATAATTGAACTGCTCCAATTTCCAAGATGTTGCCAATAAAAATTGTTTTCTTTTCATGTATAAATCTTCTTGTATTATTGATGGTTTGATCTTGTACAAGTACAATTTTAATCTCTCAAACCAATTGTGGTGGTTGTTGAATACCATTTCATGCAGGTGGCCCATTTTCGATCAAAAATGTGGTTGATTAACAAGCCCTCAAGTCCAAAACATCTTCTTTTCACCCAATCGTAAATTGAAAACTGATTCATAATTAAATGTTGTCCTTATATTTAATTCCAGATTCGGTTTTGGATGGGAAATTTTTTGGAGCCTCTTTTATCTCAACTGAAGATATGGTAAATAGTTGATAAAGATTTTTCGTCTTTTTCGCTTTGATGTTTATCTTCAAAAGTGCCCTTGGAATCAATTTTCATTCATCAATGCAGCATTAAGATATTTAATCAAGGACGTTTTCCTAATGCTGTAAGGGCATCTAATCTAAGTAGTGTAATCATAAGTGCTTCGTGCTCAAAATCTTTATCAAACAAGCTTATATTCTGCAGCAAAAGGGATAGCTCGTCTTGGTATCAAAATGGAATGGGTTTCCATAGCTGAGAAGATCTGGCAAGACGTCAAGCATAATGATCCCAGATATCGTGCTGGAGTCGTGTCGCTACCCTTTAAACGTCGATTATATTTCAGCTTAGGCCATGTCTTCAGCGACCTTTGCTATATCCTCTGGTCAACCTACTTGCTCATATACTTCAACAAAATCGTTGGTCTCTCGCCGTCAATTGTTGGTTCTCTTTTTATGGTTGCACAGTGCTCAGATGCTTTGCTAACGCCATTCATCGAGGTTGGAATTGAACGGATTTTCCCAAGGCTTTTTCCAAGTTATGGCAGGAGAAAGCTATGGCACTTATTTGGTACAGTGCTAGTGTTTTTGACATGGCCAATGATTTTCAGTTCATGTATAGTGTGTAGTGATAACAGTTCACCATCTGCTAAACTTGGGTATTATTCAGTTGTTCTGGTGTTACTCCATGTGGGATGGTCTATCATTCGTATCTCACATCTCTCGTTGATGCCGGACATTGTTCAACGTCATGATGAAGAAGCAGAGTTGAATGCTATCAGGTGAGTGAACTTTAAGATATTTAAAAAAAAACTCTACAATGTGGGATTTTGAATAGGTCTGTGCGATTATTCTTGATTTTCTTGACTGCTTTTCATTTAGTTTTTATTTTCGTGATCAGCAATTTTTTGTGGTTGAACGGTGTCAAGCTTGCAACTAATTTTGTAACAAACTGAAGATTGTATATGTGGGATGGGGTCTGCCTTTAGCTGAGGGGGTCCTTGGCCAGTTGCTGAATTATATTGTAGCATGAAAAATGTAAAGAAATTCAGCATCAAAATAATATGAGAATTTAGAATGAAAACGGGGGTCCTTACTCCTTGCATCCTGCCCACCCATCCCCCCAGACTGCAGACCGCTGCCAAAAGTCGTATCATGTAGTCTAGAAATACTTTTTATTAAAAATGGTTCGTCGCAATGCTGAGACAAAAACAATCCTTTATCGTTGTCAGGTCATGGCTGTCCTTCGTCTTTGGAATGATTATATTCAGTATCATATGGATTCTTCTTGGTCAAGCAAATGGGGTGAAGGTTACACCAGACCTCGAGCAGCAGTTCACAGTACGTTAATCTAACTTATCATTGACTATAGTCTCGCTAAACAACCTGTATAGTGGCCCTCTGCCTGTGAAGGGGTCTAGGGAGGAGAGGCCCCCTTCACCAACAATACAGGCTACTTTTAACAATGCACCAGATTCAATAATCCCAATCATCCAATCGTTGTTTCAACATACTTTCATAAATCTTCGTTCAATACTTTCAGAGCCTTAGTTTAACTATCGTTGGGTTTGGCCTGGTCTTTTCTTTTCTCTTCCACTGGGGAACCGTCGAACCTGAAGCCAGAAACTGCCAGAACCAAAGACGCACATTAGGTGAAATCAAAACCACCAACCGGAGGGCCTCGTCCAGGGACCTTTATGTGCTCCGTCGACACACCGAGAGTAGTGTCTCTCTAAGCCTGCAGGCTGAACAAGGGTCGTGTGTTCAGATTGAAGGTGTCGGAGATCAGGACGAAGGTCCGTCCCGTACATGGCGCCATTGGACTAATGATTACGACTTATATAAAGTAAGTAAAGAAATACGATGCATTCATATTTAAAGCCTTGTGATTTGGGCTGTAGAAGGGGGGCCTTGAAGATGAATGTAAGGCTGTCTGGTTCTGTTACACAGGTAGCTGTGGTATATGTATGTTCACGCGTCGTCTGCACGGTCCTACAGCTGTACATCGTGTTTTATGTCACGGATTCTTTGGATTTTACCAAGGTAAGTTTCAAAACAAAATATGAGTGAAATGTAATGTGAATGATGAAGTCTATCCAACGAAAAAGAAAAGTGCATAAAGAAAAATAGACCGAAAGAAGAGAGGAGAAGACAAGGCAAAGGAAGAAAAGGCAAGAGACGAAAAAAAAGAGGAAAGAACATTCCGGCTTCAATTCAATTAACCGGCCTATTTCTCAGTATTCTTTCTTTCTTCTTCTTTTTCTTCTTCACTATTTCCTGTCTGGTTTATTGACATATTTCTTTTCTTTTTATCGTGAAATATTATCAGGAAGCGATTGCTTACTTTCCCCTGACTTTGCTAATCGCTGAAGTAGTGGCCAACACTTTGGCACCGAGTATTCGTAAAGTTCTTGGAAACAAGGTACGGCAATTCTCCGTTCTCCGTATTACGTCTTGCTACCACTACAACAACAGGAATTTCAAATATTTTTCTCTTTCGAATCTTTTAACGCCTTTTGCAGTCGAAAGATAATGGTGTTACAGCGCGACGCGCCTTACCGTGGGCACCTTGCCAAAGTTTCGTACAAGTACGATGAATCACTTCTTGCAAAGAATTTCCACATGAAAAAGACTGCCTACGAAAGTATTAAGTGTTAGCAAGCCAAAAGAGCAAAACTGGTTTTAGAAATAGAGATCTTTAAGCATTTTCTTCAAGTTCTTGCTCCGAAATTCAAATATTTGCGGTAACAACAAAGCAAGTTCACATCCAAATTTACAGATTCTCGCTTTCTGATTGGCTAACTTGTAAAAACGTTTGTTGGGTGGCTACGGTAAGGCGCGTCGCGCTGTAATTAGGCCAACAAAAGGACTAAAGTACGGAAAGGATTTTGGTAGTAGTGATACCAAGGTGATATATTGATTTTTTTAATATATTTTTTTCAGTGGACGTTCTGCGCTGCCTCAGCAGTTGTCTTCCAATCCTGCGTTTGGTTTCAACTGCAGACAAAGACTGGACACAACTTTGTCTTTGTGTCTACAATCTTATTTGGAGCGAGCAGCTCCATCATGATGGCAACATCCCTCTCCATGCTGGCAGACCTGGCGAAGAAGGATAAGGTGAGCTTCGTTACAAATTAATAGATTTAGATACGTGCAACGTCTCCATCCTCAAACGTTGCATATTTAGGATTCCACAAAGTGGTTGTCGGCCTGAACACTGGCGCTGGGGTTTGAAGATGCAGTTTCTAAGGCAGCTCATGTGACTCAGAAGATCGACATTTTAACTGGACCTAAGTTTCTAGACACTGTCCATTTTTTACACAGCCTAGTCAAAACCAATACCATTCAATTTGTATCTCTTTAATTATTTTTCTTTTTCATTGAAAATGTCAGCCCTTATGTTCATAATTAGTTATCAATGTGTAAAAGAGATATTGCGATCGAGGTCACGTGACGACACCAATCCTTGATGCTAACGACAACAAAACTTAGTTGTTCTGCGACGGAAAATAGTTTTCTTCACACTATACTTGTTTCATATTCTCTTGTTGTTTTTCCATCAGGGATCCAGTGGATTCATCTACTCTATCATGGGATTCTTTGACAAGATTTTTGTGGGGCTTTTTATTCTTATCATACAGAGAAACTACCCGGCGGCAGATGAGTAAGCATGATTCGTGAAAATATTTCAGTGATGCGATTTGAACTAACTTATTACATGAAATTTTCGCGACACGTCAATTTCGCGATTTCGGAGGTTGCATATTTCGTGACACTCATTGGTAACCGGAACAACATTTCCTGGCTGTTGGGTAGAGGTGGCCGTTGTGGGGAGGTGGTCGTTAGTGCATGGAGGTTCGACTTTATAAGAGAGATTGGACAAGCGAGAAATCAAATTTTTGAATGAATTTCTTAGAATTTAATTTTCAAAATGAATATTTGCTTGAGCGTATAGCGTTTGCTTCTATTTTCATATGAAAAAAAAAATGTGCGTAATTATGTCTTTTTGATAGTATTTTTTTTTTCTTTTTCAGAGGTGGCTGTGTTATCTGCGGTAACTATGTTCGTTTAGTGATAACGCTGACACCTTCTGTGTTCACAGCCATTGCTCTTGTACTCGTTGTTTTTACCTTCAAAACGAACTTCTCCATTTCTTGTAAAAATTCTGGTAAGCAATTTAAAAAATCGTTTCACTTTTTAGTGATGCACGCAGGTTTCTCCCGTCAACTGGGCCACTAGTTAAGAGCCACTAGTTTACCAGTAGCCTGTTACTGTTATGTGTTACCTTAATAAAGTCGTTATTATTATAACTGTCTTCCCCTCCTTCAAACGCTATTATTTCTTTCATTTCCTCTCCCTTTCTTTCACTCTCCCTTTCTTTCATGGACCTTGCAATCCCGTCTTTTCCATTTCTATTTCTTTAATCTTTTCCTCCGTTTCCGATCCCGACCTTTATTTTCTCCATTTCCTTACATTCACACATTTTTCATACCGGTCCCTTTCAGTTTAAAGTACATAGACCATTTCGGCATATCAGTTCCACTTATTACCTACAACGAACCTGAGAAGGTAGTCGCACAAAATCTTTAGCTTGGTACCCAAAGAAAAAAAGGAGTGATCATTTTTGGCCCAGTATCTGAAATTCCTTTCTTCTCACAGCTAACCAAGAAGACCAGTGGACGCAAACAGACATTGATTCCCCACCACAAGCATCAGTCCAAGCCAATGGCAGCATCTATACCATCAACGAAGAGAATAACGTACATAAATCACGTGATGAATATGACGAGAACGATGCTCTGGCTCAAGGTAAGGGCACGCTTTGCCGGAGTGCCCCGGTTCTGAGCATGCGTCGTAGCTTCAGCTTCCCTGCAACAGCTCCAAAATCCTCCATCCATCGCTCGAGCATCCCCGAATGTCAAACGCTAGAAGGTGTTGCTTTAGCAGTGGAAAAGGTGGTGGTTTTCTCTTTCGATTCGCTAGTCACTGGCGAATTGCTTTCGGTTTCTGAGAGGAAGTCGTCCCTCCCGTCCGCGTCAGTAGATGAAGACAAAGAGGAAACTGATCAGAAATCTTCCGAGAATATTTACCAAAAAATATCTTTATTGCGGTCAACGGAGTTATAAACTTTACTCTTGAACTACTCGTGAAAAAATCATCACATTTGCATTGAATATAATTAGACTTTTTTTTATATACCTCAGTTTTATTCCCTGCTTTGAAACTCAAAGTGAACTCAAAATACCCAAAGTCAGAGAAGATATTAAATTACACTTAGCGTCTGCCCCAGTCTTCATTGCTACGATTATTACACAGGAAGCCCGCTTAGTAAATTCTAACTATTTATCGGTATTCTCTCTATCTCTCTTACTCTCTTTCTCTCCCTTTCCTCAAATAATTCTTCCTCCAAAAATAGAATAAATAACTGCCTAAATTAAAAAAACAAAAAAACAAAAAACCAAGCATTATAGTCCATTACAGCCTCTTATCAGATAATTTAAGGATACGATTTGACTTCAAGTATAAGCTAAAGAACTCAAAAATACTGAATTAAATAATTTGTTTCTCTTACATACAAGTGGCTTGATTCATAATCTAGAAGGAAAGATTATTTTTCTTTGCGGGTTCTGCTAAGCTGAATAAAAACTGAAGGTAGAGGAGAGAGAGAGAAAGAAAAAAAAGGAAAGAAAGAAAGAAACTGAAAGAAAGAAAGGAAAAGAAATAACGGCAAAAGAAAAATAATCGGCTTGATTTATGCGTGACTCCTTTGATTGTGAGCGTGAGTGTCAAAATTATGTTCATGAAAGCATATTAATCGATTCCGGTTGGCCATAATCTAGAAGAAAAATTTGTTTTTCTTTCCCGGGTTCTGCAGAGCTGAATAAAAACTGAACGTAGAGGAGGTAAAAAAGCGGAAAGAAAAGAAAGAAAGAAACTGAAAGAAATAAAAGAGAAGGAAAAAACGAAAACAGAAAACAAAATCGGCTTGATTTATACGTGACTTCTTTGGTCGTGAATGTCAAGATTATGTTTATGAAAGCAAATGATTCGATTCAGTTTCCATGACAAGCATTTCAACTTCTAGTAAATATCACAAAAAAATACCCCCGTTTCCTTTCTTAATACCAACTTTTGAGCCATTTTTTGATAAGTAAATTTTAAAAATATAATCCAAAGAGATAAATACTTGGTACATGAGTATTGCGGGCCGATCGAACATTCGTGAAAAGCACATGTCAACAAAAGGCGTAGCACGTGATTTTGATGCTTGCCCTCGTGAAATCGGTGAACCATGATTGGCTCAAACACCTCACCTGAATCGATATAAATTACCATATTGTCAGGGGACTCAAAAAGGAAAATAAGTGCATATCCGGTGATCAAAAATCAGCTGAAGCATATTATGTATTTCTAATTGAAAAACTAGCTATTTTGTTGATGATTAAAGGTACCTGAGTGTGTTAATGACGATGAAATACTTGGCTGTGATCTGGGGGTTTCCTAGCGAGAGGTAGCGAACCATTTTACTTGGTTGCCGTGACTAGGTAAACAAGGCACCGAGCGCGTGACTTGTGATGTCAGAATGATAATGAATCGAACCACTGGCAAAACTATTATTTACGGGGGTAGGCTGATATGTAGTTTTGAACCTGCTTATTTATATCCTCGAAAGAACCATATTTTCCTTAATTTGGCAAGTACAATTTTTGAGAAAAGCATTTTTGAAGTACTGATTAATGTGTATGCTCAAAACTTGTATTGATTTTCACATTTTTGAGGTAATTTGGTTTTGGTCACTTTGTACTATCCTACTCCTCCCTGGCAATAAAAAAATGACACTTGACTGTTTTCATCAAAACAACAGAAGCGCTGCTTGTCATATGATTTCATCAGCTTTGTGCAAGGCAGATCTTGAACGGTTTTTCCCAAAGCTTTGCTGCTCCGGTCGAGATACCTTCGAAACACGTTGGATCAGACTTTGGAAAGACGTTCTGTCGCTTCAAAGATCGTTTCTTCTGAGGATTTTCTTCGATAAGGGAATAAAAAAGCTTCAAGCTTGTGGCAAAGGACTTTTTTAATATCACCCTCAAGGAGAAGAAAAGTCTTTATTCTTCACAGCTCGACGGCTTTTGAACTGCAGTGTTTGCAAAAGCTGAAAACGATTTCTTCCATCAAATTCGAGGTAAGAAAAAAGGAATTTCACTCGACTAGGAAAATCATGATCATGATCTTAGAGTATTTTAATGCCATTCAGAAAATAATAAACAATCGAAGGCTTTTTTAATTAACGAACATCTGAAACGGTTCAAAGTCCATCGCTAGGAGCTCTTGCTGGGGTTTTAGAGTTCCTTTCATAGTTTATTATTCCATAATCTAAAGTTTTAATAAAATTTCTAGGGAAAGTCCTGGAAAAATTATATCACTCAACCGAATGTCACGTTTGACACCAAATATCATATTTCACGTTAAGATCCCCAGTAGTCAGTAAATTATTAACTTGAACTTTCTTTTAACAGGCTTGCGGACTGTTAGTTCGGCCACTTTAATTTGGCTTTGACAAAGGTATAAAGAGGAGTTGAGTCGGACAACTTTCTTGGTGAATTCGCTAAGCACTTAAGAAAGATGAAAGCCCTTATACAGAGAATTCGCGGAGAGAGAAAGCCAGATTTGGTTAGGGAAGACAGAACCCCGCTCAAGCAAAAAGTTACTTATGGTGTTGGTCATATCTTCAACGACTTGTGCATCCAAGCTTGGTTCAGTTATCTTCTGATCTACTTCACGAAAGTTATCAAACTCTCTCCTGTGAATGCGGGGTATATATTCGTGGTTTCTCAAATAGCCGATGCTATTTCGACTCCTCTGATAGGATATGCGTGCGATAAAAGAATGGCAAAACGAATCGAAGAACGGTACGGTAACAAGAAGATCTGGCATCTGATGGGAAGTGCTGGCATTGCTCTAATTTGGCCATTCCTTTACTCCCCTTGCCCCTATTGCGGTGTAAACGCAGAGGAATGGAAGCTATTGACATACTATGGAGTTTTGACTGCCTTATTTAGTTTCTTCTGGCCGATGGTCGAAATCAGCCATTTATCTTTGATGCCTATTGTGGCAAGAAGAGCTAAAGACGCACTAGAGCTGGGGGCGATCAGGTAAGAAACTTTACCCTTGACATTGGAGAATAGCCTGCCATAGGTACAATTGTCCATCTTAGAAAACATGTTTGTGGAGGTTATTTTTAATGATTGAAAAACAATACAATACATTAATGGGGGCTATAGAAATTGACTATCAGAGTAGTCAAAATTAAAATTGTTTTCTAAAGCATTTTTGGCCTCAAATATCACTTACGCAACACGTGAGAATTTTAAGGATATTTTATTACATAAGTAGCAAGGAAAAGGAGAAAAAGGATTCGTAAGGGTTAGTAATTTTAATAGTCGCTAGCGAGAGTATTTTGTATGAATTGTAGAACTTCTAAAATATATTTTTGCTGTAATTTTAGATCTGAGGTCAAAACTAAAGATATACTATACATAGTTCAGTATCGTTTGTTCACTCTTTGACAAGGTTATCAGCCTACCTGTTGCTTCAACAAACATATAACAGAAATTTGTCTAGAATTGTTGATGTCAAATGAATCAACTTTAGCTAAGCGCGTCTTAGTAAGGGTTCTTAAAGATTTAAATATTTTGCTTTCTCCTTTTCGTGGACTATGGCCTTCAGAAGCGGGATTACTGCCTGTCGAAGCTTGTTTCGGTTGATGACATCAGTCAGGGTGCAGAGCGAAATCTCAGCTTGCAGCACTAGGACACCGGAAATCCGCTAGGGGTTTCCACCGAATCTCATCCAAGAAATTCAAACCCGCTTTTCGAATGATACGCGAAACACTCAGATCTCATTCTTGAAAAACACAAACAAACGCAGATATTGTGTTGAATAGCTCTTCCAAGGCGTTATTTGTTTTCAAATGTATGAATTAAAATTTTGAGCTCAATGGAATGATAAATTAGTTTTATGGGGTGATAATAATTAACGCAAAAACTAAATGAGCTTTCTGTTTTTCAAGCCGTTTCTTTTGTGCGCATTCAAAGCTAGGATCATGTTTAAAGATGAACACTCAATGATCTTTTGTTTCTTTAATCGGCAAAAAAGAAATATTTTTAGTACAGGATTTTTACATTTCCGGTATGTGTCCAGACTTCCAGTTCATTTCAATCTTTGTTACCATTTCACCACAAATTACATATTTTTCTAAATTTACTACACGAACAAGTAAATATTGAATAGCTGAGTGTTTACTTGATGCTTTTGAATATTTAATGAAATTTAGGAATCTTTGAATGTGTGTTCAAGGATGTATCACGTTTACTGGACATCTGTAGTCAGCTTGTGTTTGTAGCTGATGGAAAAAAAACCTGCTAATTGCTTTCTAAAACTAAGAACTTATTGTGATTTATTTTTTTCCCTCAAAGGAAACTGAAAGAATTGCATTAATGACATTTTAATGCAAGCGCTTTTTGATCTTCAGGAAAATGCGATGTGCACTGGTAAACGTCATTAGCATTTCCTCCTTAAATTTGTGTTTAGATTTTGAAATAATAATCTAATGCCTCATAATATTGTCGAATAACAAGGAATTTTGTCATTTTTCCCATTAAATGAGAAAGATTATTCGCTTGTCTCATCAATAATAATTATTTCAATCAGCAGTAGGTTGGTGATGTTTCCCCGGATTCACGACTTCATAATTGAATTAAGTGAAGATTGTCCCCCAAGGTTGATGTACTGACCACAATCGGTTCATGCATTTTATTTTCACTTTAACGAAGAATTATCTCGAAGTTTTGGCCAAGTGGCGGTGTTTTTTTTTTTTTTTTTTTTGCCAGTAGCGATGATTTTTCCCTTCTTCTCTGGGAACAGATTGCAGTGTAAAGCTTCCAGAGTTTTACATGTAAAAAAAAAACGAAAAGTCTTGATTTATCTCCATGTTTATTTAGCGTATTATCAAAAGCACAGTCTTTTTTGGTCATATACTCTTCGCCAGGAACAAATAGAACATTTCAATTGCCTTACTAATAAAACAGAACAGTCTTTCGAAAACATCGTATTTATCACCAAGTTTGCATATTATTAACCGATAAAGCGGGAGACGATTGTGAACCTCATGGGGTGCAAAGACATGTCAAAGTTCTAGGTTTCCTACGGGAATACCGCTGTTTTTCATTGAAAAACTACATATTTGGTCTTGGTTTTGGTATTTTTATAATTCATTGTCCTAAATGTTTGGTTCTTTGCTGCGTGTTAATTTCGCTTGTGAGACCATTCGGGACCTTAGCATCAAAGCTTTGCAACTATTTTCCCAAAATTGCGTATAAATTTCATTACATTTATTTTTCTTCAATAAAACCCTTGCATTAATTCCCAAGGCCACCCAATTTGGAGGACAAACCAATAGAATTCTACTCTCCTAAGAACTGAAATGGTCTTGTCATACTGATAAATAGAGCTGTTTTGGCCTGAATTAATGCAAGGGGTTTATTGCAAACCGCAGGGATTTGATGCGATTCTAGATCGTTCTTTCGTAAGCAATGAATTTAGTACAATAGCAAGAAATATAGCTCTCGAGTCCCTGGACGTAAACAAATAGTCAAAATACATTTTCTTTGTTAGGGTTTTTTTTTTTTTTTTTTCCTTAAAAATGCACGATTTCTGTGTTAACTACCCAGAAATTCATGATGAATTTCACACATGTCGATCATCTGAATTCAGTTCATTTGCCTGGCTTCGCAGTGATCTGTTACCTATCTCCTCCGTGCCTCGTAGCACATAAGGCCTCTCGTAGTGACGTCGCTACTATTTATATCCAACTGGCATCAGATTCTTATAATGGATCCCTAGGTCTTTCCAGTTAGAAAAACAAGGGTTTCTGTATATGGACAAACAACACCATATATGGCACCACAGAAAACAAGTTAGAACAGGATGAACTAAGGCAACTATCACGAAAGAGCAATAAGGTCTTCGAACGGGGATTTACCGGTTTTTCTTTCCCGGCTAGAGAAGTCTATTTTCCTTTGGCACTGATTGAGAGTGAAAAGAGGCCAGGAAAAAGATAAAAACAAAACAAAACAAACAACACTTTGCTCTTAGGTCACTGTTTTCAGTCCTAGGTAAAAACAAACAAATTCTACAGTGTCAGGAAGAAAAGCAATAGATGTTCGTGCAGTACGTAGTACTCAAGCTAACTGACCAGAAGCGTAAGGGGGGAAAGAATAAGCAATAGATGTTCGTCGGGGTCGAAACGGTCGAAAGTGAGATTTGTTTTTTCAATATCGGGATCAAAGTTAAGCAAAACATTGTGAAAATGAATGGTATTCAAGAAAACCAAGTGAAGGAAGGTTCGTTGTTTCCTTTCGTTTTCAAAGTTTCTAGAAAAATGTGCCATCCAGCTGTGGGTCTCACTACACCACTGTGCAAGACAAGGATGCACGATCGCCCCTCATGAACCCAAGCAAAACCAGCAGGATGCTTTATAAAAAAATACCGAATGGTACCGAATCAAAAATAATGTAACTTCGATAGCTACGACATCTTTTTATAAGAATTATTAGGATCTAGTTACGGCATGTGCCGTGCTTCTTGCCGAACATTCTTCTAAGGTCAAGGGCAAGACAATAATGTTATTTATGCCCTGATACACCTCTTCGGTGGTCAATATTTCTTTGAGCTAAACAAACACTCTCTTTTGTTCGTGTTTTTGAAAATATTGAAAGTGAACTTAAATCAGTAGGAAGTTCAAGGAAACGGACTGTATTGCGAAAACCAGGAAAGCGTAGGCTTCAATTCCTTTTCCGGTTTACATCACATGATTAACGTATTGAGAAAAAGACTTAAAGGATAAGAAAAAACCTTTATAGCTGCCGTTTGTATCAATAATGACCCGACCGTTCATTAGATAAGAATGTAACTAACTCCTTGGACGTTTAAGTAGATGTTTTTTGACCCTCTTAAAGTTTGATAATGCATGAAGTTTCAAGATCTTAACTTTAAAGTCTAAAACCTTGTCTGAAACATTCTTTCGTCACGAAATGATTTTCTCATGCAATATTAGTATCCAAATAATAAATCTTGAGTACATCTTTTATTCAATATTTGGTGGTTGTTCTCTTGTGAATTTTAAGTTGAGATCGCTAGCGGTTAGCGCCTCCTTTCTACCCCCAACACTCCCCCATCTTCTCAAGATCTTGGCAAGGGATTCTAGTAAACACACTCCATAGACTGCAAAATATGGCGCGTTTCCAAGACTGATTTAACAGTGTGAACCATGAACTGTTCAGATATTTAATATGATAATGAGAAGATATCATCCCCATCTCCCAATCCACCCCCCGATTTCCTGTTGTTCTCCAAATCTGGGATAAGCATTTGGGGAAGAGTATTAGCATGCGTTTTTCATATTGATTTGTATTTTTTATTGTCTGATTTCAGATCCGCCCTAAAGCTCGGATGTGGAGTATATGTATATGTCGTAACGTGGATACTCTTAGGACAAAACAGTGAGACATCGATAGACGAAAGCGTACAAAAGCCATTCACGGTAAGCTAGCAGGGGGATATAGCGTAGTTTAATAGTACCTGCGCGTTCTGCCATAACTGTAACTAATAGGAAGCCAATTCAGTGTCACGGCATGTGTGTAGTGTTGTAAGACTGTGAGACAATCAAAAGCAAAGAAAAATTTATCTTCCAATCACAGTTCACAGTTTAGGAAGCCATTTAAAAGTCACGCTGGTATACGTCTTACACCCCGGCATGCAAAAAATGCGGAGCAGATTTATAAAGCAGAGAAAACTACACGGCACGGAGCTGCCACGCTGTAGCTGCGGCGATAACTCACGTTAATTCGTAAGATAATTAAGATAATGCGCTTAGACTCTCGCGGTGGGAGCGTTGAAACTGTGACATCATTTCCTGTCTAAGATCCACAGAAAAACTGATCTAAAGCTGTCGGCAATAGCTGGTCTTGTGACTTCACAGAACTGTCAACTGTGACGTCATTTGAATTAAATTTAAGTGACGTCATTTGTTTGTTTTTCAGTATCAAACAATTATTGTTATCATCACTGGTGGTTTTTTTGCGGTATTGTTTCACTGGGGAGTCGATGAAATTGGTAGATTTAAGGAAATAAAAGGTACGTAGTTTTTACTGCGATTCTCAATATTCTGCGAACTCGGTAGTTGCATGTTTTCCGTTGGAATGTGGTTTTTTACTGCCGCCGTTCAAAAATATAAAAGGTACCGACTGATTAGTTTGGATTGACGGCAGCGTAAAACCAATTTCACAGCAAGCCGCTGAAATGTCTGAGTTCGCGCGCAGAATATTGATAATCGCAATGTTATTCCCGCTTGTGCCATTGTGTGAGCATATGCGTGTGTTTGCGGGATGTGTGGTTTTGTGAGTGAATATCGTTGTGTACGTGGTGTGAAGTTAGTTATCTTTTCATTTCAGAGGAAAAAAAAACTTTGCAAAAAAAGCAGGCTTTGAGAACCGCAGATGCAGAGAAGCAAGTTTTAGAACAAGAGCTCAACTCCTTAGAAATAATAGACCATAGTAAAAAGAATCCACCAAAGACAATCAAACAGTGGTTCAAGTCTCCTGATTTCTATGTGGTAAGAAATTGAAATGTATTCTCGTTTTTTTTTTCTTCGATTTTTTTAGTTTTTTTTTTTTTTCAACTTAATTTTGGGAATATTTATCATAAATACCTTTCTGTGTTGCCTTCCACAGTCACACTATTCGATTCTTTTGGCTTAATATTCAAGGCTTAATATTCAAGGCTGTATCAATAGTCTATATTTATTATTGCCATTTTTCATTTGTAGATGATGGTTGTTTACTTTACGACACAAAATGTTGCTAATTTAGTCCAGTCCTACTTCCCCATGTACCTCACTGAGACCATGCAGTACCCTAAGGTAAGTAATTAAACTTTTTTTTGCCTTCAAAATCTGCTCAGCCTCCCTCCCTTCTGTCCTCCTTCCTTCCTCCCTTCCTCCCTCCCTCCCTCCCTCCCTCCCTTCCTTCCTTCCTTCCTTCCTTCCCTCCTTCCTTCATACCATCCTTCCATCTCCCTCCCCCTCTCTTCCTCCTTCCTTCCTTCACCCCCGCCCCCAGCTGCCCCTGAAGTGTTTCTTAAGCTATGCTTTTTTTGTACAATTTCTTTTCTTTTAAAAAAACTAAAGAATGTGTTTATCATTGGTTCATTGCAGGAAGCCATCGCATACTTCCCTCTCATCATTTTGATTAGTGGTATTATCGCTAGCATGATGGTCAAACGGCTGAACAGGAAATTCAGTAACAGAGTAAGTAACACTTATTACTAGAGTAAGTAATACTTATTACTAGAGTAAGTAATACTTATTACTAGAGTAAGTAATACTTATTACTTGGGGAATCAAGGGTGACTAGAGGTAATGCATTCACCTCTCACCTCTGGGGTCTCGGGTTTGATTCCTGGACTCGGCATCACATAAGTTCTTTCCCTTGGTTCGACGGTTTTTCACTGGGTTTCTTGGTTTTCCTGCCTCCATAAAAGCGAACACATTTCATTCAGAGCAGCTCAATTTGGAGGACAAAAGAATTTCAATCTCGTGAGAATTGGAACCTATTGTTTTGCCTCCAAATTGAGCTGCATTCCAAAGTGCTGCAAGGGGTCTTAGTGCTGCAAGGGGACTTAGATTTAATCAAGGAACTTATTTGTACGTTTTTATTTCCAGGTCATATTCTGTTTCGGGTCAGTGTTAGCCATTATTTCTTCGGCCTGGTTCTATTTTACTCCAATGGAAACAAGAGACGCCATTTACGCGCCCACAGTCATTATGGGTTGCGGTTATTCGTTTATGGTTGTGACGTCATTAGCTATGGTGGCTGAACTGATTGGAGATGACAAGGTGCGCTTCTAAAACCTTTTGCATTTTCATCTTCCATTCTTTTTTTCTTTCTAATTGGCTCGGATAACAATATTTATACGTAGAGGATCACGTCATTTTTGGTCTGTTATTCCCTCTATTTATACTTTCGTGTTTTATTTACTTCAACAGCAATCAAGTGGTTTTGTTTATGCATTCATGGCATTCGTCGATAAAGCTTCCCTAGGACTAATCGTACTTGGACTCCAGGAATATTACCCACACAGCACTGGGTAAGCATGGTTAGATAGATTGACCTCAATATATCTTTCCTCAAGTTTGCGCACTTGATCTTCCAGTGGCGGAGAATCTGGACCTGTGGTGAAATACTACTCCCCCCCCCCCTCCCACCCCAAACTTCAACTTTGTGACTGACAGTTTCTCTTGTGTCTTTTTCCAGAGCGGAATGCATTGAATGTCGAGATTATTTACGGTTAGCTTTCGCTGTTATTCCTGGGGTAGAGGCTCTTATTGCTTTTGTAGCAGTAGCCTTTTTCTTTCAGAGAAGACCTTTCCAGAACATCCGCTCAGCTAAAGATAAGGAAGGTAAATAAAAAACTTTGAATCTTTTCAACCTGTCTTTTGTTTGTTTGTTTTTTCTTTGTTTGTTTCCTTTTCTTTTTATTCTTCTTTCCTTCCTTTCTTTCTTCCCTTTTTTCTTTTCTTTCATTATTCTCTTTCTTTCTTCCTCCCTCTCTCCCTCCATTCCTGACTTTCGTTTATTTGATTGTCTTTATTATTTTTTCAGACAAACAAACTGAATTCATCTGCGAATCACATTATGATAAAGCAGATTTCAACAACATCCATTCACTGCGCTCAACGGATGTGTAAAACAATCTACCTCGACGTGAGATGACACCAACTGGAAGGCATGATATGCAGACTACGAAAACCATGAACAGCTTGATTTGAATAGAAGTCAAGAGGTTCGTCCAGCACATTGGAAAGAGATACGACAGATGAAGCGACCTCAACAACACTAGAACAAGAATATTGATTTTATTGATAGCAGCATGGTGTTGATGGTTAATCATTTCTGGGTGAAACTAAAACAACCTGTCTACGTTGTCTTGTGATTTCAAGACGTCGCAAACAGTCTTGACTCCACAGTCGTCGCTCGAAAAACTTGAAGAAAAAAATTGATTTCCAAGACATTTCTAGAAGCTAGATATGAGTAAAGGGATAACCAATTATTTTTTATTGTTATTATTAACTCATTAATATTAGCAAGTATATTATACTGAAACATTGATATTGAACACGGTTAAATTAGATTAGAATATTATGAAAAACATTTATAGATATCACATTAGAGAAGATTTATAAGCATACGGATAATTCATACCTAGATATTAAGGTTTGTTTGTCTAGTTCAGGACAACCCAGGTTAAACCACCACCTGAATCTGGAAACGGACTGCTACTGTACATGCTAGCGAAATTGGCGGGAAAATGGCGCGCGCGCGTCATTACTTTCGCGCGTTTTCGTCGTACACTCTGACGATAAACGCTTCAGTCGTCTTTCAAAAGCATCAGTGTATAGTCTTCGTAAATTTACGAGCATGCGCAGTAGAGTTCGTTCTTACCAGTGTCATTGAAGTGGATAAAATAAACTTTGGTACTCGGAAGTCAGTTAAGATCTATATATCATAAAAACCAATTTTAAAAATGCATTCAACATTGCTACATCTAGGTTTTTTAATGAAAAGACGTTCTTAGTTTCTGTAATTCAGGCGTCGATCCGTCCATTCACTATGACATACCATTCAAGTATAACTTTATATTTATATTTCCATTTCATTTGGAATTTTAAGAATTTAGATAAAAAATAATAAAAAAGTGGGGAATGAAATAAATGGGAAAAGCACTTGGAACATTGATAAACGATATTTCCAATGCAATAAGAAATATATTTTGTCAAAGTAAAAGATAAAATAAAATTAATTTTGCTCATACATAAGTGTTATTGAACTACTTACTGCTAATTCTGGCCATTAGTAGCGAAAATTTGGGCGGTTGTAAACATAATAGCGTCGTAAAAAAATCATTAAGTCCATTGAGATCTGTGAAATGATTATCAAATGATGCATGACTTTTTTAGCCGAGTAAAATTACAAAAAAGAAAAATCCAGAAAACTGTTTATTTCAATTTCATTCATACGTATTGTGCTGACGTTCATCAGTTTTTTCACTTTCTTGAAGTAATGTTTTCGTCGATTTTTTCCCCGTATATGATAGGCAGAGAGAAAAGAATCTCTCTCCTTGTCCGGTATAAATAATTTTTGTTCATTCTTCTGGATTTTTTTTTTAGAATCTATAAATTATTCAGTCCTGAATTTATGCTAAATCCTTCTCGTATTTCATCCTTCTATCTTTAGTTGAAAAACAATTTCATATTGATTTATTTATAGCCATGTTTTTTCGTCATTTCATGATATTATTAGCTTCGCTTTGTCTTACGGAAAAGCTTGAAAGAGGAGCTGATCCAATCTATCATAAACAACTCAATCTGATTCAAGAATTTGGCCACAAATACGAAAATTGCCTCTCTATTTAAAACAACAGGATTTGAAATAATAGCTATGCCTTATTCAAACCAAGACTTAAGCTACTTCGCTACTTTAGATTGTTTTATTCGTTTTTATATAAATTTACTGGCGTGCACAGAGAACTTGAAGTGTTTGGAGTTGTTTTCCCGTAATTCACAAACCTGCGAACTCGCTGTTTTCGCTATTGCCGCCAGAAGCCACTGTTTGTCCATCTTTACAAACCTTGTAGCGTTACATGAGCTAGAATTCCCTCAATTAGTAGTTAAGATTACTTGGGGTTTTATTGCTATTAATATTGCATTGGCTTTATACTGAACATTGAGTCGCGTTTGGATAAGCACTTGATCGAGACAAAACGGCGTCTCATTCAAAACAAAACAAAATATGCTCTCGATTCAACGAGGCTGTAAACATGGAATACTTTAACGGTTTTGAATAATGAAGTTTATAAACAGTTAACTCTTAATTCTTAGCTTACAATTCCTAAAGGCCAACCAACGTGGCGGTCAAATAAATCTTACAATGGAATTTCCTCAAAGTATTTCCAATGAAGCTGAAGATCATGCGTCTGCAGACGAGGAAACTTCACCAGATCCATCGCCGTTCCGTTGTAAACTGAAGCATTCTTTCACAACATGGATTCACCGTTCAACACCCTACGTCCTTCAAGAGCTAACTTTTACAGCTTGGCAAACTTACAGTTTTTTATTTTTTCGTTTTGTTGTGGGATTGAATGCTAGTGGTTTTGGATGGATTTATTTGGTGTCTCAGTTAACCAAAGTCGTTGTTCTGTCCAAGTGTTGTAGTCAAAGATCAACTACTACGACTTCAGAAGGTGCACAGAAATGCAACCTCAGATGTTGCAGAGGTTTAAAGAATGCAGTTCATCTTTTAGCCTCAATTGGGATTCTATTTTTCTGGCCTTTTATTTTCGCTCCTTGTTTGCTATGTTCCGTAGACGTTTCGGAAGCTATCGTGATTCTTGCTTACAGCTTTCCAACTTTAGTCTTCTCTTGCTGCTGGGCTGCTCTGGAGCTAACGAAAAATTCTCCCAACTACGATTACTCCTGGCGTTCAGATTTGAGTCCAGAAGAACACTTTACACGATTGCTGCAGAGGTACGTAGGACATTCTTTTTACGCTATAACTTTTTTTATTTGCGATGTTTATCGTTGATTTACCAATTTGGGTTAGAAAAAGATTTCAATAACCAAACAATGTATTTTTGTGTAGCTTTGTCAATGAAAAATTCATTTTTCAAAAGCTCTGTTTTATATGAATTTATCTGCAATACCATATGAATTGTTTAACGTGGAAAATTGAATCAATGCTATCAAGCAACTCCGCTAAATAAAAAACATTGCTCAAGAGTTTTTAAAAAACAAATTTGCTTGAACATTCTTGGAATAATTTGTAGTAGCGTTGTTTGGTTTATCAGAATATATTAAGTGGTTTTTGGTAAAAATGAGGTTTATGTTATAAATGTTGCAAGGTAATGTTGCAAAAGTAAACGAAAAAGGAAAATAAAAATAAATAAATAAAAAAAAAAAAAAAAAAAGAAAAGAAAAAAACCCACAAGCCAACAGGTTTGAATACGTAAAATCTTCGATTTTAGTGCAGAAAAACTTGAACATTTTTGATCCCATTTTGCTCGGCTCTCATTGTGCCCACTCACTCACCAATGCATCGTTTACCACACATTTTACGAAAGATTTTTCTCGAAACTTTTCAGTTACGAAATGGTAAATTGCTTTATTTACAACGACGTCATATCGCTGCCGGACCGATATATAGAGGATATTACATGGTCGCGCGGAGATACGAATTTTATCTTCGAGTGATAAAATTCGTATCTCCAAGTGGCCATGTAATGTTCTGTTTATTATATAAAATCTTCAATGAAAAATAATGGACAATTTGAGAAGCTGAGGAAAATGTCAGAAATTTGGCACCACCAGTGTTAATAAAAATCGTATCACCACTGGCTACTGGTGGGAGTGGGGATATCAATTTTATCATTTTGATGTCACTCAATATTTCATATTCTCTATTTCATATAATAAAAGATAACATGTTGTGGTAATCCTACTACAACTAGAACTATGGCTTGTAAACTATAAGTAAGCCTGGCTGCTATCAAGACTAATATTATCATCAGGTGTTATCGTAACACCATGTTGGTTTGTACATAACAGTGATTGAAATGTGTATATGATCGTACCATACAGTGTTTATAACAGTGATTATTACTTTTGCGCATACCAAAATATTGCCTTGTAAAATGAAGATTTGCTATTTTTATGCGCCAGCAGTACATCGGTCAGCATTTAATGTTGTGAGCATGCGTATGTGACACAACTGTCATGGCGGAGGATAATGGCGGATTTGGAACTTGTTCGGCGTTTACCTCGAAAATCTCACAAACGGGGTGGATTTTACAAGGAAATATCAAAGAAAGATAGTGGCGAATGTCTAGAAATAAAGAAAGATAGCAAAAAGCCAAAAGTCGACCCTAAAAAAGTGTATGAAGTTGAGGTACGTTTGAGTTTATAACTTTAATTTGTGTTTAATTTTTTTCGAAAATTAATATTTGTAGATAAACGTGCTTAGAGTACTAAAAAACTTTATAGTTGAGTTCGAAGCCAATAATCAAGCTTCTTTAAACTACTATCATGTGTTTAGATAACATACAATGTACATATATATAATATATATCAATGTATTATTGTCACGAATATGCATTTATTTTTGTTTTATTAAATTATGTTTCTACAGATCGTCGAGAGAAACAAGTTAGAAAACAAAATAAAAATTCACTATGTTGGGTACTCTGAGAAATATGATGAATGGCAAGACTGCAAAGTTGATAAACAACCTATTATTATTATTATTGGTGCTGCCTAGTATATGAAGAGAATTTTTTGTTTGAAGGACCTCTTGCTTTTTCTGACTGTCCTTTTTGTTGCTTTATAAGTTTCCTTGTAAGTTGCTGGAAACGCTTTTTGTATTGTTTTAAAGTTGCTTTGGTGCCTTTTACTTGTGACAATGCTGTATTTAGCTTTTTTTCCAAGCACCTTAATTTCTGGCCCTTCAAGTTCAAATCCTCTTCAGCTTTCCTCTTCTTGTTCCTTAGACTATTGTTTTCACTCTTTATAGCTTCATTATCCTCCATTTCCATAAGTTTAGTGTGGTCCACTTCACTGTAATAAATTTTGAATTTCCAAACACTATTTTTACCAGTCTTCCAGCTCTCAATAAGTTTAATTAGCTGTCTACCACCTGCATTAACCTTTTTCAGTGCTTGTTCCACTCTATACATTTTTGACTTGAACAGTGTAAGTATCCTAGAGTTTACAATACTTTTGAAAACATATCCATATTTGTTGAGAGTCAATCTTGTCACCCTTGCAAGCAAAGATTCCCCTTGAGAACTACTGTCTTCATCCATATCAACAACTTGCATTTTATCTTGGTGTACATGTTTGCTGTCTTTGATAATGGAATACAATACATAACTGCAAAAATATGTTTAATATCATTTGAGGACCTCAAAAATAAATAAATATATGCTTATGTACAGTGTATTTTTTCATTTAAAATTGATGTATAATTATTTGTAAATATCCCATTATACAACCTGCCTAGATTAGTTTATAGCTATTTGCAAGTTGTTGGTAAAAATGTATATTTGTATAAACTTGAAAATAAAACTTGATATTGATTTGATTTGATTTGGTTTATTGATAGTTTTATTCAAAGAAAGATACAAACTTTAATTTTTGACCTACAAGTTAATATAGCATTCATAATATTTTTTTTTATTTTAATAAAGCTGTCATTTTGTTCATTTTTAATTTGTAAAAAGTTATATTTTAACACATAAAATGGTTTATTGATAGTATTATTCAAAGAAAGATACATACTTGTTCACAGAAAGATCGAAGAATTTCTGCTTTTTCGTATGATTGATCCTCAGGTAAACAATCCACTTCTTTCGGGAAGAGAACCATGAACACCGCTGTCATTACTACACTGAGCCATACGGCTCTGTACGAGACCATTTTTCATGAAGTTACAGTTTAAAACTCGAAAGTGACGGGCCGAAATCTCCGTGTATACTAAAAGTAAACACACCAAAATCTTCAGAATTTCCTCGTCTAATTAAATCTGCGCGGACTTTTCACTGTTAGCACATGTGTTAATCGATTCACCGCATTAAAGAAGGTACATGGTGGGCTCACAGCCGGTAAAAAGCAGTACTGATACTAGATGACAGTGAGTCGAACAAAACTTAAAAGTGACGTGGGTTTTTTATTGATCTAGCTCATAATAAACACACCAAATTAAAGCTAAAACATTGAAGATTAATAAACCGTGCAGGCATTTTAACTTTTTCAGTTTTAAATATTAGAAATCCAGGTTTAAAAACTACTTCACAGTCATTTTCTTGTAATTTGGGCGCGACCGGAAATGACTCGGCGATCATAGTCGGTAATTGGATACTGACTATTTCTTAACACATATTTTGCCATGTCGCAAGGTCTTCTTACCTGCTCGTCTTTATCATAACTTTATTCTTCTGCTTTATCCTTTTTGCTCCTTCTTATTCTTCTACTCTTTGTCTTTGTCCTTTTTCATCGATCTTAAAAACTAACTTTACCTTTTTTTTTAGATTCACCCACAAATCAACGCTGGGGCTGCTACTGCATTTGGTCACATGGATTGTTCTAACCAATGGCAAAGGAGAACGCATCTCACATGAAAGTCACGGCGCATTTGCGGTAATGTGACCACTCATTTGCTGTTTTAATTTGTCTGTTTGTGTTTGATTTCTCATTTGTTTACAAATTCCTAGCCAACAGTCATAAACAAAAACGTTGCGTTGCACTCCACATTAGTTCACTACAGCCAACATTGAAGGCTTCGGCATGCGAAAACATTATCCTTACTTCTCGATCTCCTTTGACCGACTATAAGCTCCCTTTTTTTTACCACGCAGAACAGGGACAAT
The DNA here is from genome assembly GCA_023349425.1 of Anthopleura sola. Taxonomy (NCBI): domain Eukaryota; kingdom Metazoa; phylum Cnidaria; class Anthozoa; order Actiniaria; family Actiniidae; genus Anthopleura; species Anthopleura sola. Next base: position 6,317,524 of record JALHLI010000012.1, on the reverse strand, counting down.
GGACTCGTACGCGTATTACTCCAGTGATAATAAAAGCTCGATTATCTTTGCAAATTTCTGTTTATTGCAGGCGCAGACATTGTTTATTCTTATTCTTGGTTTTGGTGCCACTGTTTTATACTACATTTCTTCGCACAAAACATCGAAAAGGACTCATGAGCAAAGTGATACAAACGAGACAGTGGAACACAGAGAAAATGGTAAGCATTCTAAACCACGTGACTAATACCCTTCAACCATAATGCTTTTCGGCGTGAGTACCTTATTCATTACCAGCCTCTCTAGCTCTTGCTTGTCCGTCCATAAAACCCGTTATTCCTATTGCTAGATTTCTTTAGGAATTGCTGTTGCAAATTCTGGCTGAAAGTTGTTGCAACGTCGTTGCAACGGCCATGGTTTCAGTTTTCTTCACATTCCGGTTGAACATTGTCTTGTGATTTTTTTACTTTCAGCAGAAGAAAGTCACCAAACATCAGCTCAAGCAAACATCACTCAAGATCCTGTGTACCATTGTGTTGCGCAATGGAAACTTCTTTTCCAAGACATGAATTATATGCGCGTAAGTTTTCCAAATTATCACTTGATTGTGCCGGATTGCACCGAATTCCTTTGGGGGAAAACTAATGTTTTTACTTTGTTTTCTTGCCGTTTTTCAGTCAGTTTTTGTTTATATTCTGAGCTCTAATGCATCGTTTGTCACAATGCTTCTTCTACCAGTCTACCTGATCGAGACAATACACTGCAACAAGGTAACATTCTGTCCTCGCTATTCATATTTTTACACTTTACTGATCTCATTTACATCCCAGAACTGTGGCTCAAGTTCTGATCCATCACTTCAATAACATTGTCGTTCGCACGCTCAACAAATCTAGATATGTATATTTGGGAAGATTACCTTATTTGGAAGTGAATGGAGATCCCCTTTTGGTGAATTTTCTGCTTAATTTTTGTGTAAATTCTCGAAAATTTGAATGAAAACTTACACATATTGTAGCGATGAAATATTTCAAACAGTCCACCATCTTGAAATGCCCTACGTAACCTTTCCTTTGATAAAGGAAGCCCAAAAGTATAAAACCACAGGGATCCCGCGTGTACGAAAGCATAAGTTTGATTGTAATACATTTCAGTCACTGATTGGGAGGCTACAAGGATAAAATTGTTGTATTTCGCGCGTCTTTCTGTCAAAGAGCTCATCCATCATGTCACCTATGAAAATCATTAAATCAAAATTGAAATTATCACGCTGTTATTAATATAACAATATATATCAGTAATCTATTATTTCTTTAAATAATTTATTCCTTTTGCGACAGCTCGCCGTAGCTTACTTTTCAGCTGTCGTGTTCGGTGGATGGTCTCTGGCTGTCGTTATTCTGGAAAAGCTTCTAACGATATTAGGATGCAAGGTATGATGTGTTGAACAACATTGATTCGTACTCACAGAGACTGAACCCGAACTCGATAGAACTTTTTGAATCAAGAGTATTGTCTCCCCATTTCAAAGCCACTTGCCGTGCGTTCTCTTAAGTTTGATTTTCTTGTTTTCCCTTTTCGGAGCGCGAAATATTTCTTTGTTTAACGGTTGTGCATGAGAAAGCACATAAATATAGATACATGTACAACTTAAACAAAGAATCTTTTTCTCAAGAGAATGACACATAAAGTCTATTCAGCTCCAAGATAGGAAGACATTAGCTAAAATGGTTTAATTTTTTTCTCTCCTAATTTTTCTGCAGGTTCTTTTTTGCGCATCATCGATCATGATGTTTGGTGCCAGTGTATGGTTCTATACCCAGTCCTCTGCGTTAAGCTACCTTCTATACTTCCCTGCCCTAACCTTTGGTTTCAGCGCATGCGCCATGATGGTCACATCACAGACCATGCTCCTTACATCATCGAACTACCCCAGCTTGTATTTGATTGGCGCAGACGACTTCACAAAGACACTGAATGAAGTCTTGCATGGGTTTGTGGTGTTCGTCATCATGCAAGCCTTTCCACAAGGACATCACAGGTGACGTAACTTATGACGCACATATAACGTCACCAGCTGCATTGTTAAATTGATAACTAGGCCCTTTCTTAGAGTTGTGGAGAACACTTTGTGGCTTACGGAGCAACAACAGGCATGTGGGGGTCAGATCTATAATCAGCAAAGAATTCTTGAAAACAAAACAATTGCTTCCCTAGTCTTAGAAACTTGATTTTTTTTGTCCATCCTGCTCGTCAATTTTGGATGCGCGCGCACACAGCCCTGACATTTATCGTCTGTCTGTCATTCTAATATTCCTCAACTTTTATCTTTTTTGTATATTTTATTGGTATTGCTTGTCCTGTGTATTTTGCAACCTCAGCCAGTCTTCACAAGAGTCTGGAGAATTCCTACGCCTCACTATCTTTCTCGTTCCCGCCATCCATTCAGCAGTCAGTTTTGTTGAGGTCTTCTTTTACTCGCACATATCAGACGGTTAGTTGAGAACTCAAATTTTGCTACGACGCGCGACATATCGGCGTGCTAGACTCGATTTCTGGGAATTTATGCTTTTGGAATCCAAGTTCGGCTATATTTATAAACCGTACTTTTCGGTGCTTCTGCTTATGGTACTTATATATGATACTTACTTCATCATGCACATCCGTATTTTTGTTAATTAGAGTTCCATAACACCTCCAACATGGAGTAAGAAAAATATTCCCGGCGATAAGTAAAACATGTTATCAGCCGCTGGAGTTATGATTAGTTGAAAAGCAAGAGAAGCATCCCAGCCATGCCTTCTGTTCCTAAACGTGCTTCTCTCTTGTTCTTTACAGCTCCGGCGTGCTTATATCCCGACACCTGTAGAAACAGGCACGCGTATTTTCATATCGTATTTTCGTATTTTCGTATTAAATCGTATGCCATAATAAGCCAACTGAAAGGGCCATCGGTCTGCGGGATACTGACTCTTGGCAATTTCGTTTTGTATTTTTACAGAAAACTCCCGACAGGTTCATTACAACAAGACACTACGACAGAGACTGGCTCTTCAAGGTCTGTACTTCTCCCTACTGCTTAATCAGTCATTCAGCAGGTTGTCCTATCCGTTTTCGGCCGTTCTCATTACAGATAGAATGTCGTATCATTATCTTGCACCGAGCCTCAGTTACGCACTACATGTACTGATAGGATATAGCGAGAGAAACACTTTGAAAAAGACAAACTCATTTTATCTTTGATAATCATATTAACGTTGCCCTGCCTGGAACGTAATGGTTGGTGGGTTTTAATGGAAGGCGTTGGCGGAGGATTCCATCATTGATGACCGTAGCACTCCCACACGACTTTCTTTGTAGAAGAAATACTGTCCCTTCTAAGGCCGTTCAAACGTCGACCTTCTAATGAGCCGAACGCATTGATACAATGAATAATAAGGCGGTTTCCTTTCTTTGATAGGCCTAAATAACTCATTTGACTCACTTACAGACTTATTTGAGATTTGCCCGCAGGCTGGTGCTGTACAATAGAACACGGTGTCCCCTTCGAGGTACATTGCACCAATTCCCAATGCCTTAAAATCCCCATCCCCATCCCACAATCAATCCATTAAGAAATCAATAGTGAGGGTGGTATACGAGTGTGTAATGTTCATTCCCTTGGTTCCATTTCTTCAGCAGATGTTGTTATCAAGCAAGAAGACTTAGAAATACTGGAAGACCTGCCATCTACTACGCTTTAACACTAAAGTTCCACTATTCAAAGCTGTTTTTTCTGTAGTTCTCTGTATCAGTCTGTGTATTTTTCCATCTCTCGGGTAAGGTCGGTCAGTTTGTCGGATACGGTCGAACACGTCTCATTAAACTTGTACAAAAAATTGACAGCATTAAGTTGCGAAGTACAGTTTGAAAAGCACAATAATCCAATTCATTCATTACTACAATTTGATTGTTAGCGTCGGAGATATTTGAATATTTGATCCAGGATTCAATGTCCAGAGGAGGTGAGGTACCCCCACCCCTCGTGTCTAAATCGGGTCTGTCCAGTATAATTGTTTTGTCCTTAGAAAAAGAGACAAAATGATTGAAAGATTTGCAAAACCATGGCCGTCGCCAAAAAAATGGGGGGAGGGGGGGAGTCAAAAGAATTGGGGGTGCTATATTCTAAAACGCCCTATGTATTAGCAACAGACATGTTACATTAGAAAACACAAGGGAACACATACCTATTATGAACAACATTTTAATAGCTTGCCCTCAAAAATAAAGACTTTATAATTTGTAAAGAAACCCCCCATTTACATGAATATTAAATACATTTTGTACAAATGCTTTGAACGCGTGTCATAACACGAAAAAAACAATAACTTATAAATCAGTATACAGCTACTTCAAAACAAGGTTGGTGAAGGTTTTGCATATTGCATGTTGCTTGTTACGGCGTTGCATGCTGCATGTTGCATGTTGCTTATCAAACATGATATGTATCATATTCATATATAAATAATGTCAGCACAGAAAAGAAATATGCTGGAGAAACCTGCAGACAAATTTTAGAAAAATTCAATATTGCTGTGCATGACGTTGATTCACTGATTGAATTCACATAAACCATAGTGTATTTCGGCTTCGTATGCAACGCGCAACAACACCTTCACCAAACGTTTTTGAAAAAGCTGCATACTTTCTGACAATTATGAACAAACTTTTAAAAAGTAATAACCAATAAGTATAATATTATTGATAATAACTAACCAAATTCTGAAATTACACTAAAATTCCCCAAAATCGTTCATAAAATAAAACACAATTCTAATTTTTAAAATGAGTCGCGTTTATTAGGACTTTCTTCTTTTGCGTCATTTGCATGTGTCTTTTGCGCATTCATTATTCTATGAGAATAGTTCGCTTGTTTCCAATCATTCAAAAGAGAATGTTGTAACAAAAGACATGGCCGCCATGTTGGTTGATACAACATGAGGAAAGCGGCAAATATTTTGTTAAATTCAACCAAGATGACGGCTATGAAAACTGCATTAATCACTGCCAGACCTCTTTACCTTGGGCGTAATATTTTTCCATTTTATACCACGTGTTATTTTCTTGAGTGTTATTTCTTTGTTTAACGGTTGCACAGGAGAAGACACATAAATATGGACAAACCTCAAACAAAGAATCTTATTATAAGAGGAATGACACGTGGTTTAAAATGGGAAAACATTGCGCGCAGGGTAAAAAAGTCTGCTAAAGGTGGTATAAGAAAATGTGCATCATACAACCAAGAACATATACATATCATTTTGCACTCTTTACCTTAAATATAATCCCTTTTATAAAGGGCATCCACATATTCCCAAACACTCCCGAACATTCCCTATTTGATTATTAATAAGTTAAAAATTGGAAAAAAAACCATGATATTGTTTCGAGATTCCCCTACTATACCCAATTTCTTTGTGCTTTTTACATATCAATATTTTCTTGTCTCTATCATAGAGATGCACATTATATTAATTGTCGTCTGGAATGAAAACTACTAAATCTGTTAGCAACAGCACAGGCGCTCAAGCAATTTCTTGATAATTTCGATATACAGCCTGGTGAACTTGTGAGCCGGGAAAAATCATAAATTAAAAAAAAATGTAAGATTAGACATGTCTTACTCTTTTTTGTTTATAGTCTTTAACCTAATTTGTTTTCTGTGTTTTTCCCCCAGCAGTTTTTAGCCATTTTAGGTAGTGTGGGAATAAATTGAAAACATTGCTTGGGCTACCTGTGTCAACAACTATACCTTAACTCAGCAGATCTAATGTTTTCATCGCCAATTTTTCATTCAATTTGAAAATTTTTATAGAGCTGGATTTCCATATAATACTAATAAAAATCTTTTACAAAGCGTGAAAAAAGTATTATAGAAGCAATTTTCCCTGTTTGTTACCAGGGCTGGCACATAACGTGCGGTATTTGTCATTTTGGTAATCGTCATGTTTTCCGATCCCTTCCGCCATAGATTACTCCGGTCTTATTATTACATTCAGCCAATCGGAATCCGATGCAGTAAACGGTTTTAAAAGCGAGCTAAGAGCTACTTTATCCTATTCAGTCCAGCTTGGTCAGTTTCCTTTCATATTAGTTATTGTTCTAGATCTGATATTCAGAATCGTGTATCTAGTGTTTCAGGCACCTCAACAATGACCTCTGATTCGTTCGTTATTCGATTCACGTCCATGTATGAAATATTTTGATCTCTAATGACCTCTAATGCTGGGTCACTCTTGGTTTCATTTTCTTTGATGATTTCCAAGGTATTAGTGACGGGTTCGTCGAAGGGTAAAGCATCTGTTTGTGTTTCTGCATCAACAGTTTCAGCTGATGAAAAAAGCGAAAAATAGTTGAGTGTTATGGGTCCGGTAGAAAATTACGTATAACAAGAGGGATGAGGAAGCTAGGGGGTGAAGGGTGCCCTTGTTAGCTGCCGCCCATGATTCATATTTGTCAACACTACATACCAATTGGTCTGCACTGGATGGTAGCCGGGATGAACAGAACAAAAGCAATGACACCAAGGAAGGCGCATATGCCAGGCGTCACGGAGAAGACATAACGGACATACTGTGTGCACTCTGGACAATCAGGGCTGAAAATCACAACAGAATACAATGAACAATGAGTTACTACATCTGTTAACATTTCGACTTTGGAATTGTACAAAGATTTATCATACCTGGTTTTTTCGGGGGCAAATTCCTGTAAAAGTCCGAAAAGAACGCCCATCGATATTTTAGCGAAAAATCCCATGGACGCCATTAAGAACGCTCCAGAACTCTGTGGAGGGAAGTACATGAAGTATTAGATGTGATAAATCAATAGCTTTTGTTTGCAGTGCATGATCATCATAATGTGGCTTTTAAAATAGCATCAGTCAGTTAATTAAATCGAAGTAAATTATATTTTACGTGCATAGACTCTTCAGTTGAAGTTCAATTACCATCAATGGAAGGCAAAGGTGCGCACTTTACCCCGCCTCGATTCCTAAGATAAAGGATTTCAAAGACGTCAAACCCCGCGTGTGTGAGATTACAAGGAATCAAAATTTGGTGCTCAAAAGGGCAGCTCTTAGACTTGAGGCAAGCCGCATTCTATATAACAAGAAAAACGAGAGCTAAGCGCAAGTCTGGTTTCTGAGTGAAGGGAGAGGCGAAGTTGCGCTAAAATGGACTTTGAGTTCCAAGCAAGATTTCATCTATCTTATTCTCTCTTTACTTACCCTATCAGCATCAACAAATTCTGCCGCTAAAGCAAGAGTAGTGACGAACATTATCGATGTCCCACAACCTGAAATAATGGCAGGGATGTAGGCAAATGATCGATTCTCTGCTGTCAGCAGAGAAAACCATCCAGAAGCTCCTATCACAACGGTTGCACCCAATACAAACGTCCACTAAAAAGATTGAAAGAAAAATTATTCCTATAAATCCTATTCAGAGTTTAGAAGCAATGGCGTGCGTGCGTTTGGCGCCAATAATTTCGTCATAATTTTTTTTTCTCAGTGTTACCCGGAAATGGAGCAATTGCATGCAACCCACAATTTGCAGTTATGTTATAACTTCTATACGTTTAAAGCTAACTTCAAGGTTAACATTTTTACAATTTTCAGCTTACCTTATTTCCTAAAAGTCTGTTGAGTTTCTTGGCCGCAATGCTAGCAAATATTCCACTGATGAGAATCACTAGAGGAAAGTAGGCTATGGATGCCTAGGAAATAAAAAAAAAACCCTTAGCTTTATTTAGTTTAACCACAGCGTTATTTGGTGACAGGGTTCGAGTGAGCTGAGTTAGATGATTCTCTTTGGCCGATGGTTTTCCTGCCTCCCCGCGGTGTTTCCTCCCTCTTCTCAAATAATCGACCCTAACTAATTCAAACTGGTTAGACCTGTGCTCCAGGGTCATACATGGACTGTATAGCGACTGCCAGAAGCGCCTTCACATGCTTTCAGTTCAACCCCGTTGAGCTGCGCCACTGCTGTACTTGCGGTGGTGATTAGCGATGAAAAGCTCATGTCGTCAAGTTTTATAGTTGAGCATGCCTGTCAGTAAACCTAAGCAACTCCTTTTGTTCTTACCTTTTCTTACTACAAATTGCTTACCTTCTCAAACTTTAGGTGATCCATCAAGTAGATTGGCAAATAGGAGCTGACAATGGTCTGAGAAAGCCTTGTAAACATGTAGGCTACTCCAAGCTAGAAAATCAATCAGGAATATGTTAGTATTCTATCTAAGAAGATTCCAACAAAACTGGTCTACATTTAGTAGGATTCAGTTGAACCGGCTCACTGGTGAGCGACCAGTTGGCAGATTTCCTTTTGGATGTATTTTGATCGCCAAATTTCCGTCTCTAAAACTTCCTATGAGCGAAAAGAAAGAAAGAAAAAAATCTCGTGTGAAACCAAGTGAACGGATATTTGTATTTACGCTTGTTTTGCGAAAAATTACAAATACAAACAGCTCGCACTTGTCTCATCGAGCTCACCCATCTCCCTCTACACCTCGTCGAGGATGCCCTGTTATTTATCGTCCAGTCCTTCCCCACCCCTTCCCCCAAACTTCTACGGCACGGCACATCCATATACCGTAAATTGTACATGTTCAGTCACATTTCAAGAAATCTGCTGTGCCAGTGACTAGTAAATCTCTAGTGCGCTATTGGTTGCGCAATATAAAAACTTGTGTTTGCGCAACGCGTACCAGCCAATATATAGAACCCTTTCACGTGACGTCCAAGCAGTTCAATTTGGAGGACAAAACAAAAGAATTTCGATCTCCTGAGAATCTGAAAACCTATTGTTTTTTCCTCCGAATTGAGCTGCATTCCGAAGTGCTGCAAGGGATCTACAAATTTGTCTCGTTTGCATTCCACACTTTGTGCTTAGAAATCTAACATCAAACAATTCATTTTCTTACCTTGTAAAATACAGGATTTTTGAATAATGTTTTCCAAGATTTCGTCCTGGTACTTTTGCTTTTAGATCGGTCAATTATGGTCAATTCAGTGTCAATGTCGTTTGCTTTACTTATTTCTTTTTCCATTTTTCCATCGTTGATCGCCACAGAATTCAGATGTACCTCCTTCAACGTATTATCATCTATTTTTAAAGAGTTTGAATTGCTAAGTTCTAAAGCTAAAGGAGATTGTGTACAGTTTCTTGGAGAAGTAGAGCTCGATAACTGACGACTTGGGAGCGGACTCGCCTGAATTTCTGAGTCAAGTCTTGATTGTATTTTGGGGTCAATCCCATTGGGATAATTCACTTGCAGCTCTTCGAACGCAGGTGGCGCTGAAAATATGCCAGACGGCGATCTTGACCGCGTAGGGCTTGGAAATGGACTTTCTTGAGTTTCTGAGTTAAGTCTTGATCTTATTTTAGGATCAATTCCTGTTGCAAAGAACTTTTGTGGCTCTTCAGAAGCAGCAAGAGGCGACACCGAATGTCTGTTCAACGCTGATCGTGTTAGCCTCGGAGTTGGGAAGGGGCTCTCCTGAGTTTCTGAGTTGAGCCTTGATCTTACGTTTCGATGAACTCCATAGTCTATACCAGTGGAATGGGGATGTATATGAACCCTCTCGGAAACCACTGAAGACCTTGGGATTCTCTTGGACGCAGATCTTGATAATCTAGGGCTAGGTAAAGGACTGACTCGACTTGATCCCCTTCTCGAACTTAATATCAAAGCCGAATAATTAGGTACCATATCCATAAAGGTTTCTGGCATACAAAGTTCGATGCTTTCAATGTCTGTGCCATCAAGGCTCGAGTCGCCTTCATATCCACTCGACTCTACACTGTCTACTTCGTCTGTTTTATAATTGTCTTGCTCGTTGTCATTGTGCTCTGACAAGGCCCGCCACAAATGGTTCTCCAGCTCAGCAATATCTAGGGTAAGTTCGTTGTTCTTTTTGTATTCCAAGTGGCTTTTGCCGTAGTTGTAAGATCCCTTGTCTTCTTCTTCCTCCTCAAACGACGCGTTCACAATTGCAGTACTTGCCTTGCCTTGGATGACGTCAGACACACTACAGACATGCGCAGTTTGGTACAAGCCATCCGATGTTGGAAGCGCTGTTTTTGACTCTCCGTAACTTTCCATAGAAAATTCATGCAATTTTTTCTTTGGATTTTGGCGAGACCTTGGTTTCTTGTCTGTGTTATCTAAAAAAAGCATTCAGTAAGTACTGATGATGTTCCGCCTTATTGAGAGGCTTAAGTTTAACTTAATTTTACTCAAACGAAATAGCCATAACTTTTCCCACTCATTATTCTCCACTCCAACCCACTCAAAAAAAAAAAACAAACAAAAAAAACAAAAAAAAAAAACAAACAAAAAAACGGAAAGGTCGAACTTCCGCTTGTTTGCGATTTTTCCAGACGGTTTTCACTCGAGGTCATGACATCTCTTTTGCAGGTCGGCGATTGGCATCTTTTCAAACAGTCCATTCTCTATGCTCACCTTTCTTAGCATTCGGTTCACGGGTACCAATGTGAAAAACAATGGCGAAGAAAGCTCCTGTACCAACCACAATTATCCCTAGATTCTGACGAAAAAAAGAGAAAAATTAAAATTAAGAAATCACTAAATTGTTTACTATCAATTCTTGCGCGTTGAATACGCAGCGGTGTTACAGTACTATATTGCGCACGAGTAAAAAGGTTGCAAGTTTGCTCTCAACTAAAATTGGTCTTCTTTATCGCCATAGGGTTCGACACAGGAAATATTCCACGTTATAAAAACTGTACATGTGTACATGAAATTTGCCAAATTTAGTAAGTATTACTTTCGTTTCAGCAAGCTTCAGCACTTGCGACAACTTTCCTGTAAATAACATTCCAAGGTACTTCCTTCCAGAATGACCTTAATTGTCTTTAATATTTCTATCACATCACCATACGTTTTTACTTTTTTTTGTTCAATTTATTTGATGGCATACTTATTTGAGGCTATCATATACCAGTTTTGGTCTATGGCAATGCGAAAGAAGGACTGATTTGGATTCAAAAATGAATGAACGCTAATGGCAGTTGTCATTTTGGCTGCTTAAATGCCGCAGTGATTGTCAAAGAAAATACCTGCTGAAAAACAGCCTACAGAAGCATGCAAGATCAATTACTTTGCTATTGTATCAAGAATTCGCATCATATGACATTTAATTTGTCGGTATTGCTGAATCGAAAACCTATAAAATGGTTCACACAATGACCACATATCTTATCCCGTCGTTGATTGCCTTGAGTAATACCACAGTAAAAAGACTTTCAGTTCTGCCACTAAGACTGCCTAGAAGATGGTTCTCAAGTCGGTCGCCGTTTTCATGCTTCTTGTTGCTGTTGCCTCTGCATGTGGAGGCGGAGGAAGAAGAAGAGGAGGAGGAGGAGGAGGAGGAGGAGGAGGAGGAGGCTCACACTGCCGACCTACTTGCAGAATAGTGTGTTACCGGATTCGAGTGTGCAGCCCTTTAAATCCAAGTAACTGTCGGGTACGACAATCCTGTTATAGAAAGTGCACAAACCCGTGCAGAGTTGTGAAGAAGAGGTCTATCACTGAAGACAAGGTAGTTTTACAACTACCTTCAACGTTCACCAACTACGATACCAATAAAGATGGCGGGATCAGCCTAGAGGAGCTTGCCCGTACCATTGAATGGGAGCAAGAAAAGGCCAAGGAGTTATTCGAAATGATCGACACCGACTCAAACCAGAGGATAACATGCGGTGAATTTAAGAAAGCTCTAAAGGGAGTAGCGGAGACGGAGCCGAGCTGTTCAACTTAATCTATCATAACAGAAATGAAAGACCCGGAATGACTGAATGACCTGGACTTTTGGACACTATGATTGCGAAAAAGCGAATGTAATCTATAAATCTACTTAAATGCTAAATAGCTTAATTAGGACGAAATATCGAGGTAACTGTGTCAAGGATGCATGTGGAATTAATTATAGGATTAGAGAAAAACTATGCTAAGCTATTGTGCCGTAGTTGTTCTACACGTACAATAGCATTTTAAGGTTAAGCCATACGCAATAAAACGCTTTAAAAAATGTTCACGAAAATTGTTATTCGTTTAGTCATATTAACGGAAAATGAATCAATAATGGTGACAGCGAGAGGGGACCTGGTGACTATTTTTTCACGAAAGCGAATGCCATGCACCCACGGGGATGGCTAATCTCTCTAAAAGTCCTCTGCCCTTTTTACTGGCGGAACTGAGGACTCTTTATCTCTGCTTCGCGACAAATTTACCGACGGGTTTTTCAGTCAGTGAATAACTTATATCAAACAGACAATTAGTCAATATTGGCGACATTTTTGTTCAATACGGAAATCGAATCTCTGCAAGGAACTAGCGACTCCGTCATTCGTAATATACTCGCGCTGGCTAAATTCCCTTTCCATGACAGAGAGGGGAAAAGAGAGTGGACGACTTGTAACAAGTCTAGGGGATGGCCTACCTTTTATTTGTTCTATATTTGTTTGTTTCGACTAATTAATTTCAGACATTAGCAAGTACTACGAATGCTTGAGGCGCGCCCTTACCTTCGTCGGTTAAGATCATTCAAATACTGCACGCAAAAAAAAAAAAAAAAAAAAAAAAAGAGAAAAACTTACAAACTAAATTTGAACTTATCAAAGAAGTTTTTCTTACCATGAATTCTTTCCACTGGTCGAACGACAAATTGTCACTGCTGTTGCCACCTAGCAACACCCACGTGACCACGTACACATAAATACCTCCGATCAACGTTATGGCTGAGCTGAAAACATAATGGTAATATACTATTAAAAACCAATCAAAATAATGACATTATTAAGGTATTATTATCAAAATTATAATCACGTGAGCTTAAATCAAACATAGTATGATATCATGATCACTTTTCTAGCTCTTGCGATATTTTGCACTACGACTCGAATCAGCGGTCTCTCAATAATTTCAAGAATACTTCAAAACGATGCTAAGTGGTCACATTTGCTCAAGGACCTCAAGTGCAAGCATTACAAAAAGATATCAAATACAGAAAAGGCATGACAACCATGCTGAAAGAAAAGAAAGCCTTTGACAGATGAACGTTTTGAATTCCAAGACGGCGGCAATGACCAAATGTAATTCGCACGCAACAACATTACTTGGACACGCGAAGTACAAGTTGTCTCTATAGCTAGCTACTCGGCGTATAAAGAAAATGTATTGTTTGTGATGTGGGCTGAAACTTCAAACGTGACAATATTGCGTGACACTCGCACGATTTCTTTTTCTGCCGGGATTGCCGCACGTTTCCACTCACAAGAGCAAAAGAAGATCTAGAGTACTAGAAAACTGGAGGGTAAACAACAAATGTTGAACTTGGCCGATTAAACTTCAGTCGGGAAATACACGAGACCCAGCGAGTGTTTGGCAGTCCTATGATACTCACGACAGGAAATGTTAACCACTGAGAAACTAGTTTTTTTTTCTTGATTCTCGACTTTTTTTACAAGAAGTTGAACCGGTTTGATTAGTAAGTATTTAGAAAAAATGTTTTACGTCAAATCCGATTTTATTTCCGGTAAAACCAGGATTACAAGAAATCAAAGCTTTCACTTTTTAAAAATACCTCTCTCATGACATAACAATGTTGGGAGTGATTTTGGCATAGCGTGACAAACTTGTTCAGTCAAAACCAGTGTCATAGTCAGAGGCTTTCGAGATGGAATATATAATTAGTATTTGGCTTATTTCCAACCGTTATCAATAAAACAGTATAAACTACACGCGACCTTGAACATTTAGACGAAATATCAGGACTAAATCGACTTAGGCTTCGAAAGACAGCGAGACGTTACCGAGAACTACGAGAACTTGGCGATTCGGTACGGTTGCAGGGACATTAGCTTCGGCATTTCTAACAAGTTTTCACAAGCGTATTTAGATTATCTTAAACTTATATGATGTAACATCAGTTCTCAGTACGTCTCGTCTTTGTCAACTGTGAGATTTTCTGATTAAAATCAACGCCGTTTGTCAATCTAACTGATCAATCTAGGAAATACGGATTCACTGTCTTTGCGATTTCTTTTGCACATTCTCGGTTTTTGGCGTCTTTTTAATGGGGTTGTATATACGGTTTGTAGCATTCTCCCTCCCTAATTTTACATTCCCTACACTAGATAGAGTATAAGTTTTGATCATCCCTTTATGTTTTTCTTGTAAACAGTAGAATTTTCAAAAAGATTGTGTAACATTTAATCGTTATGTAAAAGAACAAGTTTGTCGTGTTCCTGCGGCGCCTACCACGTGCTCAGCAGCAACAGTTCCAAAGTTCACAGCATGTAAGCTTGAATTTGATTGGATAACTGTCATCAGCAGAGACCGTTGACAAGTTAACAAGTTAAAAACAGGTTAAGATCGGGGCGACCTGGAGAAGCAGCCAACAATAACAGAGAGTTCTTATTGTTTTTCAGTCTTCATGTGAAGCTCATAATACTTGATCATCAACTATTGTGACCCCATCGCTCAACTACACTAAATTTCTCCAAAAATACTCCGAAATACCTTATCCAAATTGACATCTGGATTTCGGCTTCTGAATAACCCAGTTTGACTTGTTTGGAAAAAATATCACAAAGTCCTTTTTTTGCTGTTTGATCTGGGCATCCGGAGTGAGGTCGATCTGAACCTTTGTCTGATTCTATGATTCTTTCTGGGTATTTTCTTTTGTTTCAGTTCAATTTTCCGACAATTCTACTTGAGAAAAATATTTTTTAACTCGATAGGTTCAGTAATTTTCTGCAGAAACAATACCTTATCTAATTGATTAAATTGTCTGACCTTTAGCATTTGTACGAGTCACTTAAGGTGTACTTCAGATTTTTCAAGAATAAGCACGGATATTTGTTTACAACAGAAATTTTGCTTCCAGGCTAAAAATTTACGGACATTTATTTGTAAGGAACGTTTACTCAATGCAAAATGGAGGCAAAATTACTGGAGGACAGGATTTCTAATTGCTGAGCTTTTTAATTGCATAGAATCTGCCATGTATATAATTGTCTAATTTGTGTAACTCTAAAGCCGGGCTATAAAATTTTGCTCACTGACCTGATAGCTCCCAACTTGACCATTTCGCTTTGTCTTCTAGCAATCACCGGTATAAGGGCAAGGAAGTTCGCTTGAGTTAGCCCCCATCCAGCATTGACACAGACCAGAAGAAAGACATAATATGCCACGATGATCCAGTCATGGCTTTGACCACCGCAGAAAAAACAAGGCATCAAAATGAACGGAGCGGAAACTCCTACTAGACTACACCCGATCAAATGCCAGGACTTTCTTCTGCCGTAGAATTTCGAGAGAACTGGTACGCTGAAATTATCGGAGAGGTAACCTACCAGAAGAGCAAGAGGTGCATCTATACCAGCAGGAATGAACCATAACAATCCAACAATGTTACTCGGCAACTCGAGAATTTTAGTTTGAAACGTTAGAAGATATGAAGTATAGATAGCGTTGATTAAATCGTTCATGACATGGCCTACGCTGAAGAAGATGATTTGAAGCAGAGGTAGACGTTCTTTCTTTTTACTGCGAGCCATTTGCTCTATGGCACACTAGTCTGGCTAACAGCAAGGGAAGGTAACAACTGATTACGATGCCCTACAACAATAAAATTGAAATTTACCAATACAGTCGGAAAGAGAGAAAGAGAGAGAGAGAGAGAGAGAGAGAGAGAGAGAGAGAGAGAGAGAGAGAGAGAGAGAGAGAGAGAGAGAGAGAGAGAGAGAGAGGCAAGGAGGAAAATTTTGAATAAGAGCATTTAATTGACATGGGTAAAACTTGATGTTTCGCTTGTAAAAAAGTCCAATTTCGTGTAGACCCTCAACTTACCAAATGAGCTGTGTTTCTACAAAGTTTTCTCCAAGAAAGTCTCGAGAAACTCTTTCCAATGAATCTTTTTTGTCGCCTTGATTCGACAGAACTTCTTCATTCGGGCAGCAAACAGCAATTAAGGCAAAAAATTCTATAACGCCGGTAAACCTAAGGCATAACAACCAAAAACCGGTATTACAAGGTTTCTGACAGGTTATTTTTAGCTGACAACAAGTCTGATTCTCGTGGATCTGTCAGGTTTATCAAGAAAGGAGATCAATGCAAGCTACGCATATTATATCACTCTCCAAAGAAAACCCCGCTGTTATATATATTTAAGACACTGTAAAATACCACTAACTTTATATTCTTATACATTTCTCACTAACATTTGGAAAAACAGCAACGTCTTTGCTCATCTGGAATTTTCATTTTTTTTTTATACTCGTGTCTTTAAATTTCATAGTTCTCATGGTTACAATACACTTGACCTTTGGCTCCTTTTACTGCAGATACCAAGAAAACATGCTAAAAAATTGTCGGATATTCGGTATAGTGTTACCAGAACTAAGATTCCAAGGTCTATAATTTGTTATTAATGCACTGCATGCATTCTCATAAAGCTCAACTAGTTTTCCTTGGTCTTGGAGCTTGTACACTCTTTGAGGTAAATGTCAAGGGATTAAATGTTTGACAGCTTCGTGCTGTTAAGCCTAATACGGTGATCCGATGAGTCGAGGTGTGGCTATCTCCAGCAGTGCGCATGCTCAAACCTGTCCAATTGATATTTTTTGCAATTGAGAGTCTACAAAAGAGCTGCTCATGTTGAACTTTGGCTCATTTTTAATTGCCTTGATGTAAAATCTGCGCATCTGACAGACAAATGTAAAAAAAAAAAAAAAATCTTGAGGAAAAACCCTCTACTCGACATTCAAAAATTTACCTTCAAAAAATGTTGGGGAAAAGATTTGCGCATAAGTTCAGATACGATTGCATAAGCTAATATCACAAGGCAATTGTTTGCGGACAATATTTGAACAACGAAGGTTGAATACTCAACTGTCCAAACTTCGTATTCATTCTTGGCTATCCTAGTATTATCTTGCATTTAAATGATTTAAAATGTTCTAGAATTATGAATCCAATTCTATTTTCCAAACTCTTTTTGCACGAATACTTTTTTCATGATATATTATTTGCGTACGATTTTGTTTAATATATCTCAACTTCCCCGGCATAAATTAAAATTATATAATGTTTAGTTACTGTCCTGTGTACGTGCTAGATCTTTTGTTGTCTTAGCTGCGCTTTTGTTCTCTCCTCGTATTTAATATCTTTTGTCTACTCGTCAACTTGAGTGGCAAGGTCAAAAATATTTTCTCCTAACAATAGTCTGATAATTGCTGCATCGAGTTTTCCAGACTTGCTTTTCAACCAACTTTGCTGCACAATATATTGCATCTTTTTTGCGATCACCATTGCAAGATGAGAAATTTCCATGCGCACCGTTAGATTTGGTTTAGGAAGCCCACATTGTTTGCATGCACAAGTCTGCAGGCTGCATGTGCCTAGCCAGGCTATTAAGACGACGGGATACAATTTCACTTACGTTTGTTGATGTGCAGTATGTTGCGTGCCTAGCTAGCTTGAGGAGGGGATGATTTAAAAGCCTCTTTAGCGTTCTTTCATTGGATTAACAAGCAGCTACTAATAAGATTACATCGTGGTGCACTCAGGCTAGGCTTACTTGCAAATGCCACGCCAATTATAATTGCCTTTGGCCCGAGGTCAAATGATACTTAGTTCGCGCAATGGCGTCTGGGAAGACGAGGTAAAAATTATTTATACAGATGATTCAAGGATCCCAAATTATTCAACTGTTTATTCAAGAATGTTTTACGCATTTACCTTGATTACAACTCCATTATTCTTCACTGTAGTTAGAATCTGCACATCCAGAAAAGTAGTTTGCCAGCTATTGTTTATTGACAGGCTCTATTATAGAATGTTCTAGACTTAAGGATTGTTAAAACGATTGTTATCTCACGGACCCAATTCAGAGGGGAGGGGTGGGGTTACCCGGTACCCACCACCTCTGGAAGTGAATCAAATATCTCCAAAACTAAAGGTCAAATTGCAGAGATGAATATAGGAGTTTCCGCTTGCAGAAGCATCAGGACAATCAGGACAAGATGGCAGAAATTATAAGGGTTTGTATGGGGAACTGAAGGCCTTTAATCTTCACTTGAATTTGTAAATCTGAAATATTGTCAATTCTAAACCTAACATATATATCTGAAGAAGCAACACAATTGATTTTCAAGTTCATATTTGTTCCTCGCGATCTAATCTACGAGTTTGTTTTCCCGTACATTTCTTGTAAATTCAGCCGTCTAAAAATCGAAGAAATATATATAAATAATATCCCTGAGAATAAAATTAGTGGAAGCAATTATGGACTATGTTGGTTGATACTAACAATAGATTCTAACTTGGTGACCTGCCAATCAAGTAAATCCCCGGTGGGGTACTTCGGGTCGTTTCATACGGGGATGCTCCGCCCGGACTCTCGTCACCTTAGACTTTGATATACCAAGAAGAAAGGCTACCCCTTTTTATACCAAAATTCACCAATTCCCACCCCTTTTCTATACCTGCGGCCTGAAAAACGTACTCCTTTCGGGCGGAGCATCCCTGTATAGTCAATTATAGGGAGTACCCCCCCCCCCCCCCCCCCCGGGAGTAAATCAGGTTTGATGAGTTTACCCAGACCAATCGCAGTTACTGGCCTATCTAAATAAACCGTTCCCGAATTCGCTTGTGTGACCACAAAACAATGGTTCCAAGTCGAGGTTGGACTTGATAGAATACAGTAATATATGAACACATCAAGTCCAACCTGGACTTGGAGCTAACACTCAAGCAAATTCGGTAAAGGTCTATTTAACATATATTTTTCAAAACCTTCTAGTCAGTGGTCTCAAATTAAATTTCTTGACTTACAAAGTCTGTCGTTTCTATGAGAAAAACCAGAACTAAACAAACGTGAAAAAAGGTTCTACTATATACGATATATTATCAAGTCATTTGAGTTTTGACATTATCTAGGGATATTATTATTACAAATGATAATACAACCTACCCCTTAACAGAAAAGAAGTTGAGGTCAGGTAAAGTAGACTGTTAACAATCCCTAATTTTCCCTCCAGTCCAGCCTGGTCGAGTCGGGTTTTTTTTCATCGTGGACGTGCGGGGAGTATAGGTGCGAGTTTGAAGCCGACAAGCGGGGACACAGGGAACCCGGCCCGGGAACCCGGCTTCGATACGTAGGCTTTAGAATATGTATGACATTATTAATTTATTGACGCGGGTTCCCTGTGTCTTTAACTCAAGGAACAAGAGCGTACAAATGTCGTGTGTTTCCTGTGGTGTAAATTGAAACCTCAAAGGCCGTGATCATTCTGTAACCGGATAGCGGATTAACGTAATAGTGTAACACACTCGTTTAGTAACAGTCAAATAGAGAGAAGGGATGAATTATGAATTATGGCTATTATTGGAAACATTTTCCAAGACGTTATCCCTACTACCAACACTCAACATCATTATACGCTAAATAGCAAATTCAATTATAAGGTGGTCCCATCAACTGACGGTGCTCATGTAACGATAAAACTCGCTTAGTTTCATCCCTTCTCTCTATTTGACTGTTACTAAACGAGTGCGTTACCACTATTACGTTAATCCGCTATCCGGTTACAGAATGATCACGGCCTTTGAGGTTTCAATTTACACCACAGGAACCACACGACATTTGTACGCTCTTGTTCCTTGAGTTAAAGACACAGGGAACCCGCGTCAATAAATTAATAATGTCATACATATTCTAAAGCCTACGTATCGAAGCCGGGTTCCCTGTGGCGGGGAGAGGAAAAGTTCGCCTGTGCGCTGCTTCAAAACTCGCGCCTGCTCTCCGCGACGGGAAGGGGGGACATTACACCCGAGCTATATAAGGAAAAAAGCTTTATTTATCGACATTTGAAAGCAATACACCCCCCCCCCCCCCCCGGGGGCAATACATTTCTCAAGCGCAGCATTAAAAGTTTTCTTCTTATATAACCACTCTTTGAAAGCGAAAATAGATATTAAATATCCAGTCCGCAATGTTTCATGGTCATTCCTTTACGGAAAAGTTCTTTGCGGAGCTATTCAAAATTAAAACACTGAATCGACATTGAAAATTATTACAACCCAAACCTGAATGTACCAAGTCCTTAGGAATTTAAAAGCATTTCCAGGTAATTTGCTTATGCATTATTCTGCTAGAATGTTGTTTAGAGGGATGTACAAAATCCTTCCGATTCGATATTCTCGGTAGTTTCTTTCTTGGTCGGTGAATGTTCGTGAATGTTTTGAACTTTGTTCACTTCGCTGGATGTGATTAGTGTGTTGTCGTCTTCTTTCTCGTCTTCAGTAATAATATCCAAAGTATTTATGGCGGGAATTCCAACCACTTGTTCTTCATCAGTTTGCGTTTCTGCGTCTTCCATTTGGGCTGTAGAAAAAAAACCAAACATTAATTTTATTTTTTAAAGTCAGGGTCAGGGCATGGCTAACTCACAGATCAACCCCTGAAACAACCTTTGGCTGATCAAAGTCAGGGCACTGCTAACTCCCAGTCACAGATCAAACCCCGGGACAACCTTGGGCTGATCAAAGTCAGAGCACTGCTAACTCCCAGTCACAGATCAAACCCTGAAACAACCTCTGGTCTGATCACTAACTCACATATCATACCCTGAAACAACCTCTGCATGGGCTGATAAAAGTCAGGGCATGACTAACGATGCACGGCTCACCCAAAATATTACGAAAGAGAAATTCTTGCTATTATCTACGACGATTCTTTCACTACGATTGTTCACTTTGAGGAAAGCTTTGCATGCCTTAAACGTTGCCATCATTCCCTGGACCGCATGCCCCTCAAATTTGATACCAATGAGCCATGCAGGTCCAAATGCGCATTGGTAAGGTCATATGGTTTACTAAGGTTAATGGGTATTGCAAAGTCTTTAGTATACTAGAGTTTAGTAAAGTCACTTACTTATCGGTCTGCACTGGATTGTAGCCGGGATGAACAGGATGAAAGCAACAAGACCCAAGAAAGCACTGACACCGGGCGTCAAGGAGAACACATAACGGACATACTCTGTGCACTCTGGGCAATCACGACTGAAATTATAAGTAACGTAGTCATATATTTATAAAGTTTGTCAACCTCTGGCTGGCAAGGTGTCTATTCAGTGGGTGGCCCAATGCAAAGTCGCTAAACTGAATAGTCTTGTAGTTGGTCGGTTCTTGTTTACCTAAAGTCGAAGCACGGCTTAAGGCTGTGAATTATTAAGCAAATTGTATTTGGCCTTTGTCAAGTCAGGGCAATTTTGGTTTGATAATGTTATGAGCTGATACCCAACGATATTCGACTCATTATTACCTTGCTGGTTTTGGAGCATATTCTTGAAGAAGACAGAAAAGTGTTCCTGAAACAATTTTGCAGATGAAACCCATGGACGCCATAAGAAATGCACCGGAGCCCTGTCATATAAATGTATCAGTAAAATTAAGGCATATAACTGAGTAATGTCGATATGTCATTCCTTTGTAGACTAACATCAAATTCATTAGTTTTATCATTTAGAATGTATCATCGAAAATTATGGACAAGGACAAGGACAAGGACAAGGACAAGGACAAGGACAAGGACAAGGACAAGGACAAGGACAAGGACAAGGACAAGGACAAGGACAAGGACAAGGACAAGGACAAGGACAAGGACAAGGACAAGGACAAGGACAAGGACAAGGACAAGGACAAGGACAAGGACAAGGACAAGGACAAGGACAAGGACAAGGACAAGGACAAGGACAAGGACAAGGACAAGGACAAGGACAAGGACAAGGACAAGGACAAGGACAAGGACAAGGACAAGGACAAGGACAAGGACAAGGACAAGGACAAGGACAAGGACAAGGACAAGGACAAGGACAAGGACAAGGACAAGGACAAGGACAAGGACAAGGACAAGGACAAGGACAAGGACAAGGACAAGGACAAGGACAAGGACAAGGACAAGGACAAGGACAAGGACAAGGACAAGGACAAGGACAAGGACAAGGACAAGGACAAGGACAAGGACAAGGACAAGGACAAGGACAAGGACAAGGACAAGGACAAGGACAAGGACAAGGACAAGGACAAGGACAAGGACAAGGACAAGGACAAGGACAAGGACAAGGACAAGGACAAGGACAAGGACAAGGACAAGGACAAGGACAAGGACAAGGACGCACAGTCAGTGCTTGTTTATAATGTACTTACTCTATCAGCATCGACGAATTCAGCTGCTAGGGCCAGTGTAGTGACAAACATGATTGAAGTACCGCTGCCTGACATGATAGCAGGAATGTACATGACAAGGCGGGTCCCTTCGGTCAACAAGTAGAACCATCCTGAAGCCGCCATTACCAAAAGAGAACCTAGGCAAAATGTCCACTGCAAGAAAGAAAGAAAAAACCCGTGTTATTTAAACTTTAATATGTAACTGTTAGATATGTTCTCAAATATAAACTACTAAACCTGGCTCTTCCCTTAACTTGGATCATTAATAATTGAATAATAGAAGTCAAGAAGTTCATATGCCTATAATGCTAACTGAAAGGCAACCCCAATTGATTTAGACTATGTAAACCTCTTGACTTCTATGACTGCCTACCTGAGGTCAGTTTTTCCAACCTTACTTCAAATGTCGTGTTTACCTTGTTTCCAAGCAACTTGTTCAGTTTCTTCCCGCCAAAACTAGCAAATACACCGCTGACCAAAATCACCAAGGGGAAATAAGCAATAGCCATCTGAAATGAAAAAAAATATGTGACTCCATGAGCACAAAAGTATGGGACAAGTTAGAAAGATTTACTGATAAACAACACTGAACCAGCTTGAGATAAAACTTACATTGTCAAATTTCAAATGGTCCGTCAAGTACAGCGGCATGTACGAATTTGTGACATTCTGAGCCAATCTGGTGAACATGTATGCACCTCCAAGCTGTAGACACAGAATAGAAAATTCTATTAAATTGCTTTCGTTTCATCCACCCTTTGAAGAGGAGGATTACAACCTTAAACCTTACCTTATAGAAGATAGGGTTTTTCACCAACTTTTCCCAAGCTTTCTCATGACTCTTGGACTCAAGGGTTTCAATACCCGGTGTGTCATAGAAATACTCTGATGTAATACTGAACCGGACACCCTGTGGTGGCAGTGGTTTCACTGAATATTCCTCGACATAATACTCGGGTTCTTCATTGGCTGTCTCCTCCATAGCTAATGGAGAGGTAGGGTATTTCTTCGATGGATTCCTTGAGTGGCGTGTCCTCGGGCTACCTCGACTCATTCTAGAGTTCTGCCGTGAACTTAGAATGCCTCTCGGAAAATTTTCATCCATGTCAACTTGGGATTTGCTTCCATCAAAAGCAGATTGAGGTTTCTGAAACTTCAGGCTGGATGCCGATCTTGAAGGTTGCTTGCTTAGTAATGATGGACTGTCGTGGTTATAACCAATGTTAAACCTTGAAGTGCCTCGGTTCTCACTGGCAAAATTTTCATTATGTTCATCTGCATTAGATCTTCTTCTTTCAGACGGTGAATGATGGTAGACTGCAGAGGCTGCTCTTGAGGAATGTCGGTTTGGTAATGAAGGACTACCATGATCGTACCTCGAGCTTCGTCTTGATCCATACCTACTTGGCATATCATCATTGCCGTCATCTTTAGAGAACCTCCTTCTCTGTGAAGCTGAACGCTGGTAGACTTTCGATGAAGATCTTGAGTGATGCCCTGAAAAAAATCCAATATCGCTGACCTTGGAACAACGTCGTGAGCTGAGGATTACGTTAGAATGGTAAGGTACCATATCCATGAAAGTCTCAGGCATGAATAGTTCAACACTGTCAGCATCAGTGCTTTCGTAGCTGGACAGGTCCTCAAAACCAGAAGTCTCGCCATCATCGTGGCTGCTTGACTCAAAGCTCTCACTGTCTGCCTCTCTCATATCATCACCAACTTTCTCTATATTCTCTTTTGGTAAGGTCTGCATCAATATATTCTTTAATACATCGGTTTTCTTGTCTATGTTTTCATCCAGGTCTTTGCTTGAATTGCCCACTATAGAGTTCCTTTCTGGGTTCAACTTGGAGTCATGATCATCATCGTCTTCCACAAAAGAGGGATTGTTATGTTCGTTGACACTGCTTATTGCGTCAGACGAAATGCACGATAGAGGAGTTATTCCATAACAGTCAGTTTCTTTTGACCCTTGTTTATTTTTGCTGTCTTCGTCAGACTCTTTCTTTGTAGAGCAGACATTTGCTTGATTTGTCGAAATTTCCGCCTCATGAGAAATAGATGGTTTCTCTTTTTTGGTTTCTGCAAAACAACAGCATTATTAGCAGTGCACAATCATTGCATTATGCAAAAGTTAAATGTCGGAATAACAGAAGCCCTTTGCGACGAAATGATTATCTTCGTGGCTTACGCTGATAGGATCCCTATTTTTCGTGCCAAATGCACATCACGCTCGCCTACCCTCTCTCCTCTACTCTAAGAACGATTATACGCACGCTCTGCCACTGGTCATACCCGGGTTCAAAAGAGTCTACTAATTCTTTTTTAGGATAGTGTCTTGTTGTGGCTAGATATTCTCGAGCATTCGTATAGAGGCCAATACTACAGGGAAGGCATCGATTTTTACCTTGTTTGGTGTGATTCTCGCGTATTCCGATGTGAAACAGAATGATGAAAAACGCACCAGTTGAAGCAACAATGATTGCCAAATACTATAAATAATAACAATAATAATAATAATAATACTATTAATAATAATAATACTAATAATAATAATACTAATACTACTACTACTACTACTACTACTACTACTACTACTACTACTACTACTACTACTACTACTACTACTACTACTACTACTAATAATAATAATAATAATAATAATAATGATAATAATAATAATAAACCAATACGAGATATAAAATATATAATAATTTCAAAATAAATTGACTACAAATATTAATAGAAAAATCAATTACTGTGTACTATGTGTTATGAAAGTGCTCAAAATAACTAATTTGTTGGCTAATTAAAATTTTTTTTTACCATGAACTCCTTTCCCTGTTTGGACGATAAGCTCTCGCTGCCGCTGCCACCCAGCAAAACCCACGTGACCACATAGACGTAAATCCCACAGATCAACGTCACAGCAGAACTGAAAAAAACATTGAAAAACATAGAAAAATTAGGTAAATTCACAAAGTAATTGACAGGGAGTTTGCCTAAAATAAAGGAAACACGTGCATCACCTCAGTTGTTTGAAGAAGACCGAAGGTTTCAGCTGCAAAAGCAGCTTGCTGCTAATTGAAACCGCTAGTGTTTATTTTTATCCATATTATTATTCTGATTGGATATGTGATAATATTCATTCTCATGTTTTGTAGTTTCAGATAGAATTTTGAGTCCTAGTCGTTTGTCTTAAATTAACTTATTTGTCTTGTCCTGTCCCGTATTCTTCGTTATTAAGGTATACTAAGTCCTGCTTCGTTCTTACCCTTCGTTCTTCTCCCTTGCATGCGTCTTTTCTATCCCTCTCTCCTTAAGGACGAACGAGTGCTAATCGGCTACCTTTGCGCCGGATGCGAGCGGAACTCCTAGGATTGTCTACTGTTTTTGTAGCCCAAAGGTCAAATATCTACCTGGCATCTTTTCAAAAACGATTCAAATGAAATAATATATGTACGCATAGAGAACTGAATCAGGATTGGAAACAGCTCATTCAGGTTTGACCAGCGTTCCCGATTAAAATACCTCTGGAACTGATTTTAATGCTAATACTGTCATATCAAAACTAAAGTATCTAATGACAAAAATCCACAGGAAACTCATAAACAGGCTTCGAGAAAATGAGTTGGTCTGAAGTTTATTTGTCCTCGCAAAAGAACCTTGTTTCAAACTAATCGAATCCGATGATAACTTCAGTTATATAATTTTCTATACCTTGCTTGAAACCTTGTCTTATGAGAATTGTAAAATGTCGTCGTATTTTTGTGGAAAAACACTACTAAATTAATGGTATTTTGAACAGTACGTATGGCTCATTATTTGCAACGTCAGCAGTTAGTTGAATACCTTGCATTCCTTCGTCATAAACCTGTACCGTTCCTGATTGGCAAAATCAAAAACCAGCGCAAAATCCTGTTTCTGGCTATATTTGATAGTAGTTTTCCATGACCTTAGCGGCTTACGCTTTTACTTTATCCAAACCAGGTTTGGGATGAATCATAAACCTAATAGTCATTTTAAAACCTACTGAAAACGCCACTTTTATCCAACCAATAACGTTTTATAATGAAGGTAGCATACTTTCAGTATGAAGAAAAAATATAAAAGAGCCATATAACAGCGAAAAAATGTGGAATTGTTCACCATTTATCATCAGTGTAAACAGGAAACAGCATTACAGATTCGAACTTTCGAATGGTTTGTATAAATCTTACTACTCCAAAATAATTCTGATCATTTCTGATGCTCTTTTAGGACTAAAATATGTACATGAATAGGAAAAGGAAACGAAACTTGATTTCTGTAAAATAAATGGATTAATAAATAACCGAAAAATGTCAAAAAGTGCAGCTATAGATCAAGGCTAGAATTTTGTTCGGTTTTCAACTACAATGTTTGTATGCTGTAAGCGGTTCACGGCGCGTTGCGCCACATCAAAGATTCTCGGCTATTCAAACAGATGAACTGAACTCAAAATAGCAATGCTCAACACACCTTATTGCTCCAAGTTTCACCATTTCACTTCTCCTCTTAGCCATCTCTGGAATAAGGGCAAGATAGTTGGATTGTGTCAGACCCCAGCCACTGTAAGAAACTAGTTGAAATGACACAAAATAGACCAAGGCTTGCCAGCCATCGGTTTGACCGCCACAGGCGAAGCAACGCATCAACAACAAGGGAGTGAACAGTCCAACCTGAATACATCCAATCAAGTGCCATGATTTCCTTTTGCCGTATATTCTCGAAAAGTATGGGATTGTAATGTTGTCTGAGACGTAACCTATGAGAAGGGCAAGGAAGGCATCTATTGGAGCTGGAATTAGCCATAGGAGTCCAACGATGTTGGTTGGGAGGCCGAGGACTTTGGTTTGGAACGTCAGAAGGTACGAGGAGTATACGGCCAGCATCAAATCGTTCAATACGTGTCCCATACTGAAGAATACTATCTGGTGCAAGGGCAAACGCTGTTTCTTTTTGTTTGGATTCATTTTGATGGTCAGTATTTAAGCTCTAAAATCCCAATATATTAAAAAAACTTAATGTCAAAATTCTTACAAAAAGAACATTTGAAACTCCCTGTGAATATTGGAAGAACGTTTTGTGAGGCCAAAATTCATATGAAATATTTAAGTTCGTAAAAGAAATCCAGCTCATCTAGAACAAAGGAAAAAAACTCATCAGAATGGACATGAAAACCTTTAAAAATGTAAGAAAAAGAAACGAAAAAGAAAAACTGACCTCAAGAAAAGGAGAGAATAATCCCGAGAGAAGTTCTGTGTTCACTATTCAGCCTTCGACTGCGGTTATCAAGCTGTATGACTCTCAATATTACTGTACGCCACAAACCGGTTCATTTTCCCGATTACAACCGGTACTACCTTGAATCAAGGTAACCAGTACTTTCCGTTAATCGAATAAAGGAGAAACTGGCAACTAATATTGTAGCTGTAATTCTACACACTAAAGAGGCTTACAAATGGCGGTTTGACGCAACTCACAACTATGTCACGTGAAGTACTTTAATTCCTTCTTATTCAAATTTCCTTCATTTCAGATGTAGTAATTTTTTGTTAATTTAGCGTATTTCTTTAGTTCGAAGACGCGCATAAAGCGGGTTTTTTTGGAATGCGAGGCATCTACTTTGACCTTTCAGACAATGACAACAGTCACGTCAAATTGCAGTATGGGTTTCCTGTG
The DNA here is from genome assembly GCA_023349425.1 of Anthopleura sola. Lineage (NCBI taxonomy): Eukaryota > Metazoa > Cnidaria > Anthozoa > Actiniaria > Actiniidae > Anthopleura > Anthopleura sola. Next base: position 6,289,543 of record JALHLI010000012.1, on the reverse strand, counting down.
CTTATTGAAAAACCACAGGAATCCCGCCTAGAAATATAAATAACACACAGGAAACCCAAACTATGATTGCAAAGACCATAAAACGAATAATAATAAGAAGAAGAAATAGAAAGCAATTATGAGAAAATATATGTAAATACGGGTAAAAATTTAATCTCATGAATCACTGCAATTTTGGACAGCATGTATATCTATAAATATAAAGCATGATGCTGTCTTTGGTGTCCTTATTAGGATAATGTGAAACCGCAGTGCATTGTTTAGCAGATACATGTCTTAAACGCTACTAGTAAATTACGCCCAGTATCCCGCAAATGATCCGCAATGACCTGCAGCGCGTACAGAACCAGCCAGTGGCATGAAATAGGACAGTATTTTTATTGTTTTTTCTTTCAGTTAAGAAATTACAAGAGTGCCGTGTGTCATGTGGAATTCTCAAATTCATGAATAATTCATAAGCTTGATGCACCAATTAGATGCTTGTTTTAGGGTCACATGCATACCCTTTGATACTTTGATCAAACACTGGTGCTATTAGATCCACGGGTTTGGATCTAATAAACATATAATATACCTCTACCTCAAAACAACTCACTTATTTTTTTAAAACTTATAAATAGAGTGAAAGATTAAAATCAGCCTCGTACGTGTGCTTTCATCCGTTTCTCAGTGTTTGCATCCCCTCATCAAATACTCTCACTCGTTTTTCATCTGTTAATTCATTGTTATTCACAACCTTTATAATTATCAGCATGCTTCCGTGCTTTCGTAGCTTCAGTCTAGGAGTCCTGGCTACGTGAGTGACGAAGGCATGAATAAACCCCAATTATCATCAATATACAAGGCCAAATATCAAACTGCCCTCACTAAAACGTTCAACCTTGCGGGCCAAACGCCAAGCGTTGATGTTTTCTTGTTTTGTCTGTATAACAACTTTATAGGACAATAACATGACTTTTGGAGGGCATATTGTTTATGTATGGCCTGAGTAGCATCAATTTTGCAAACGATGCTACAAGGGCAACAAATAAACAATATGTATGACAAAAGTAATGTTATTATCATTATCATTAATATACAAGACCAAATTATACAAAGTCTTCAATATCTAAAGTTAGAATTTTAATAAAACCTTTTCATTCAAAAATAAAGTTGTTATACATACCGAAACAAGAAAAAAATCAAACGTTCGTGCTTTGTAATGGTTTCATTAAGATCTGATTGGCTGACAGCTTTCGTAAGACATTCTCTCAACCAATCAGATCGAAGCAGGGCGGTAAATGCATTTGCAGCCCGCACCCTTGCCGTTTGGCCCGCTAGACTGAACGTTTTAGTTCAGTTTAATTTTGGGCCTTGTATATTGACGATAAGACTTCTTTTTAGACAAGGTTTCTTTAGACTTGAATTTTCATTTGAAAAAAGGCCTGGCTATGTGACTAAGTTAAGGCATGATTAAACCCCAATTAAGCAGCAACTCCTTTTTAGACAAGGTTTCTTTAGACTTGAATTTTCATTTGAAAAAAGTAAAGAAAACCTGGTCTAGATTGCATGTGTTGAGGGAATTCCTCTGCTGTAGCGTTGTTCAGTTCACAGGTAGCAAGTTTCACATTGAAGTTGAAGGACTGACATTTGGGGTCTATCAAACAGTACCGCATACAAGACAGACCATCAATTACTGAGAAGAGCTGATGACTGATGTGGTGCTGCAGTACACGATGTTGGGGACTTACTTGAAACATTCTGTTTGGGTTTTCTAGAGACAAAAAAAATCGTGACTTAATGCCTGTCTACAATAATGAGATGAAAAACTGAGATGAATGTATGTATGTATGTATGGATGGATGGATGGATGGATGGATGGATGGATGGATGGATGGATGGATGGATGGATGGATGGATGGATGGATGGATGGATGGATGGATGGATGGATGGATGGATGGATGGATGGATGGATGGATGGATGGATGGATGGATGGATGGATGGATGGATGGATGGATGGATGGATGGATGGATGGATGGATGGATGGATGGATGGATGGATGGATGGATGGATGGATGGATGGATGGATGGATGGATGGATGGATGGATGGATGGATGGATGGATGGATGGATGGATGGATGGATGGATGGATGGATGGATGGATGGATGGATGGATGGATGGATGGATGGACGGACGGATGGATGGATGGATGGATGGATGGATGGACGGATGGATGGATGGATGGATGGATGGATGGATGGATGGATGTATGGATGGATGGATGGATGGATGGATGGATGGATGGACGGATGGATGGATGGATGGATGGATGGATGAATAAATGAATAAATGGATAAATATATAGAAATTCGCAGTAATCTTGCATGGGGCTTTGTTTCCTAGTGTATGGTGGCCCTAAAAGGATTTGCAACAAGTTAGTCAAGTTGTTACAAATAAGAAACGAGGTGCTGCAAATAACAAACGAGTTGCTGCAAATAACAAACGAGTTGCTGCAAATAACAAACGAGTTGCTGCAGATAACAAACGAGTTGCTGCAAATAACAAACGAGTTGCTGCAAATAACAAACGAGTTGCTGCAAATAACAAACGAGTTGCTGCAAATAACAAACGAGTTGAGTTGCTGCAAATAACAAACGAGTTGCTGCAAATAACAAACGAGTTGCTGCAAATAAGAAACGAGGTGCTGCAAATAAGAAACGAGGTGCTGTAAGTCACATTTAAGTCACCATTAATAATTTCATCTGTAATGGGCAAATAGTCTTGAATTTGTAATTAATTTTTTTACCATTTATGTTTTTCTCCACACAGTATCTGGCATTCCAAGACAGGTCCAGTTTCTTAAGCTGGTATACGTAGAACATATAACAGTTGCGCACATAGATGTAGACACTGAAGTGGCAACAATTGCCATTGCTATGGAAACAGACTTTTCTCTTGACAACACCGTCACTCACAGCTGGTAGGTCTCCTTCAACATAGCCTGGAGCAGCAGCACCACAATGGTTTTGTGGGATACATCGATTGGGAATACGATAGTTGCTTTTGGTGCCGCGAAACAGGTACCAGTCAGTTTCAATGATGTTGAGGTTATCACTGAATGGATTGGATGTAATCATGGATGTAAGGCGGGAGTCGTCGAACAAAGTTTTATGCTGTGTACATATGTCTAAGTTATCTGTGGATTATAATAATTTATATGATATTTAGTTGTGCTGCATTCTTGGATGATGATGATGATGATTGTTATTATTATTATAACTATTATAACTATTATTATTATTATTATTATTAATACTATTGACGTCGCCGTCACCGTCGCCGTCACCGTCGCCGTCACCGTCGCCGTCGCCGTCGCCGTCGCCGTCGCCGTCGCCGTCGCCGTCGCCGTCGCCGTTAGATTGGTTTGTATAAACCCGTGAAACAAGGTGTATTTACTAGAGTGTAATAGTCAGAGTGATGCAATATATAGAATACCGAATCAGAGTGCATGTATATAGATTACTTCATAGAAAGTGCGGCGTACGGGGTTAAATTCACGAGTTGTTTGTGTAAAACACGAACGAGCGAGTCTTCGAGCGAGTGAGTGTTTTTACACAAACAACGAGTGAATATAGCCCCGTACAAAGCACTTTCTATGATGTTTTCTCTTTATTATATATATAACTAGAATTCACATACAAACACGTTTATTTTGATTGAATAAAAATGACAAATTTTGTCGAAACTTTCGTAAGTTTGGAGTTTATAAGTTAAAATGTCATGCAACTGTACATAATTAAATTGAAAAACTCCTCATGTCTGTTTATAAAAGTAAAATGAATATACAAAAAGTCATTTTGTTCACATCAACAAAGCTACAGAAAACTCATCTACCATAAAGCCAGGTCTCTCTTCGTCTTGCTTAGTGTGTTTTTGTTTTCTTGGTTTTGAATAAACTCATCTACCGGCACATCTAGTGACACAAAACGACTCGCCATTTTGTTCACATCAACAAAGCTACAGAAAACACAACTTTGCTTTGGCGGGAAGCCATTCAAATGTCACAATTGCTCGTTTTATGATTGGTTGGTTTGGTCAACTCTAAATTTTGATTGGTTATATTTTTACACAGTGAAAAGCTGTACGCGATGCTAATTGGTCGTATTGCATTTTTCACCAGTGAAATATAAAGCATAGAGATTTTTATAATAGAGATTTATTGTATGAAATTCTAGTTATATATATAATAAATAATAGTACTAAATAGGTTAAACTGTATTTCACGGTTTTTTTTTTTATCAGAGAACAACTCTTCTATCATTAATTATCATTATTGTTGTTGTTGTTGTTGTTGTTGTTGTTTTAAGGAGTGAAATCTTTAGTACCTACTTTTTAGTTTCAGATGCACTGTTTTGTTACTTGATCCTAAAGCATTGGTGGCAGTGCAAGTATAGAATCCTTCTTGACTTGGTGTCACTGTTTGGATATCAAGGTTAGTTTTGCTTGATCTTGATTGAATTATGCTGCCTTTGTAGGACCATGCGATAGTAATCGGCAGTGCACCCACTGCTTCACATTGGAGTGTAACATCTTGGTTCTTAAGGGCAAAAATATAAGGACTGCTACCTTGATTTGTAAACACAGGGGCACCAAGAGGTCCTATTAATAAAACATAAGAAACCAGGCACATCAGAATTAACTTTATGTAAAAATTATACTATGGAATAAGTATATATAAGTATATACGTAATTTCAAGTAATCAATAATGAACTAAAATTGATAATTGATTAATGATAATTTGATAATTAGTTATTAAATTTTTTTTAAATCATTTTTATTACCTTTTCGACGTCCCAATATTTCTGCTCTCAAGCTCGGCAGCTTATTTGTTGGATAATGTGACTTTGGATGTATTCTGATATATCGAGCACTAATATCTCTGTCAAATATCCTTGTCACATATCCAATATCATCTGTATTTGCCTGGAAAGTCTATCAAAAGTAAATTGATTGGAGGTTATTAATGATGTGTCCTTTATAGACATCTTGCATTAATCCCCAATCTGGGGGTCAAAACAAAATAGATTTTAATTTCCTCTCATTTCTTTTCATTGTTTGACCCCCAGGTGGGGTTTTGTGCAATGGGTCTATAAGTTATGTCCATTATAATTGTCAGCAATAGACCATTTCAAGTTTTTCGGCAGCCATTTTGAATTGGAGCAAACTCGGCAAAATATATAGGAATCTGGATCACTTTGACTCCTATCAATTTTGTGGGATTTCCAAAATCTAAACTTTTTTTCAAAATATATTTTTGTTGTTATTTATGACCTATAATATGATGGATATCGGAAACCCACAAATTGAGAAAATAAGATTTTTGTTTTCATAATAAGACGATCGGCACGTGAGTGACTCGTACCTGGAAGATAAAATACTTACATTGATCTTATTTTCAGTCCAACAGGTGCTGTACATTACATGTCTGCTGGCTGGTTATAGTTGAAGTTTAAAAATTGCCGGGTTTACCCCAATTAAAAATGGCCGCCGAAAACCGTGAAATTGTCTTTTCCTATTAAATCCTGCGATCTGATTGGTTAATGAAGTTATTTGAGCATTATTGCACTATTTGGCTCATCATTTAATTTGAACCAATCACAAGAAGGCATACCATTTTCATTTGTTACCTTGACTACAGAAGATCCAGTATCCTTGTAGAATGCCCAGTTCGTGTTATCAAGGCTGTAAGATATCTGCAATCAACAGGAACAAAATCCTTAGAGTTCTGCATAGATTAGTATTCACGGTTCAAGATTCTTATCAACACGAACATTGTTAGTTAAATTCCATTTGAAAAAATGTAGAAGTAAGTGATAAAGATATAGATGTGGTGCTGTGTGTACGGTAACTATCACAGTCATCTCCAACTGTCGTGCTGGTATTTATAAGAAAAAAGACTGTGAGAAATATATTGTTTAATTTGTCAATATGGTGGTTATGATAACCAGCAGTATATTTAGAGGGAGAGATAGTGAGTGTACCTGGTATGAGGTCACCCATCTTGCTCCGCCATTTCCTCTTCCTTGCGTGACGATACCCGTGACAAGCATTGTGTGACCAAAGTCAACTTTAAGCCATTGGTTGGCACCAAAGACCCTAGGTGCCCAACACGTTGCTAGAAATGGATAGTTCAGTCTTCCTGCACGCGGCGGCACATCGGCATTGTAATGGGATGATGCAGTTATTTGGTTGGATGGAATTTCTTCGCTTTCCATTCCAAGGGCAGCAGGTGAAGCTGAGAGGGGATAGGTATGGTAAGCCGTTAATTATTTTGTCGGGCTGGGCAGGGAAAGGATACAGTAATAACCCTATTTATGGCGTGGGTGAACAATCTCAGTATTAATACTAATTTCCAATTTGGCCACCATTTACTTAGACACAAATTACCACTACACAGGGCCCGCGGAGATCCTTCGAAAATGGTGAGCTGGTTTACATGCTGATTATAACGCTCCTAGAAATGCAAAGCAGCGAAATGGATGCAGTTTAGGGGTGAGGAACGGAGAAATGACTGCCGGGCTTAAATTAAATGAAGCAAAATTTCACTACCCCGAATGAGCACAGTCAGACATTGCACTTGTCTCTTGGGTGCCTACTCACCTCGCCGGAATGAATAGGGTGTTGTTTCAGTATATCAATAAAAATTCAATGACGATCACTACGATCGGTGTAACTACTATATGTTATTAACCCTGTTCACAGACTGTGCAGCTAACATCTCGATACACAAGCTAAGGATAGTTTACCTCTTGGGTGCCTACTCACCTCGCCGGAATGAGTATACCTCGACCCTCATTGAGATGTGAGTATACCATGTGATAGGATGAAATCTGACAAATCGTGTGTAGATTATAGACGTCAGCACATGACGCACCACAGTGTTTTTGTCTGTGTTTCCTGTGAACACCTACAGGAAAACAGTAAGAGAATGACTGCCGGAATATTTTTTCCCTAAAATTGCGACGACGATGGAGATAAATTTGAGTAATACTGTTGTCGACTTATGGTGAAACGTCTGGTGAAGATGATGATTTATCTAATGATAATGATAATGATAATGATAATGATAATGATAATGATAATGATAATGATAATGATAATGATAATGATAATGATAATGATAATGATAATGATAATGATAATGATAATGATAATGATAATGATAATGATAATGATAATGATAATGATAATGATAATGATAATGATAATGATAATGATAATGATAATGATGATGATAATGATAATGATAATGATGATGATAATGATGATGATAATGATGATGATAATGATGATGATAATGATGATGATAATGATGATGATAATGATGATGATAATGATGATGATAATGATGATGATAATGATGATGATAATGATGATGATAATGATGATGATAATGATGATGATAATGATGATGATAATGATGATGATAATGATGATGATAATGATGATGATAATGATGATGATAATGATGATGATAATGATGATGATAATGATGATGATAATGATGATGATAATGATGATGATAATGATGATGATAATGATGATGATAATGATGATGATAATGATGATGATAATGATGATGATAATGATGATGATAATGATGATGATAATGATGATGATAATGATGATGATAATGATGATGATAATGATGATGATAATGATGATGATAATGATGATGTTAATGATAATGATAATGATAATGATAATGATAATGATAATGATAATGATAATGATAATGATAATGATAATGATAATGATAATGATAATCGTTTGATGGTGATGATACCGAGATGAGGGTATTTTGATTTTAAACTGATTGAGATTTTAGCTCCGTTGACACTAGCGACGCAAGTATAAGCATAACGACATACCTAGCAGATAGTCTTTAACGATTAGTTAATCCCTTTATATTTGGGCAGAACAAAGCATTCAGTCATCCTTAACGACATTTGCGGGCATTGTTTGTACGCATTTGTTCTGCGCATGTAGCGTGACAGCGAGCGTGCGCGTGACCTATTTCTTTCAAGATCGATTCCGTCACGCTCGTTGCGAAAACAATTTCGATCGGCTATATATATCTCGAAAACAACAACGGTGTACCCCACTTTTTACTTTATTATTTCATGAAGAATTACATAGTGTCAATGTTTCAAATTTGAAGAAAAAGAATATGGGATAACCATGATAAAAACACATGTTATTTATATGTATTCATAAATATTTACACATAATGTTTGTCTATAGGTTATTAGAAAAAACCTACTAATGGTCTATCACCAATCGAGGCCTGTGATTGGCTGAGCTACTAGGGGTCTATTAGTGATAGACCTCTAGTAGCGAAAAGCGCCGATTTTGAAAACCCAAAAAATATTTTTAAAGCAAAATCCAAAACTTTTTGCATCCTTTTATTGGATCGATTAGTAGGTTTTTTACTAAAACCATTAGACCTCTCGCCCTCATGGCCTACGAGTCAATAATCCATTCGGCCTTCGGCCTCATGGGCTATTGACTCGTAGACCATTCGGACTCGAGGACTAATTGTTAATTAGACGAATGTCTCAATAAATGTTTAGCAATCCATTTAGTTCTTCTACAAAATAAAGTGACTTTACTGCTCGACTTGTATGTATTGCCGATTTTCCACAAGAAAAAAGCTGCACTTTAATATAATCTCACCCCTAAACGAGAACGGTGACCCCCATTTTTTATTTGCTCATGGAAGTACTATAGATCTGAGCTTGAGTATATCGTTATGCATTACTTGCGTCGTTAGTGTGAACCAGGCTTATTTCTAGGCTTTTGTAGACTGAGAAATTAGAATTAAAGCAAAAAATTGTAATTCAAGTTCCAATCAGCTTTTGTCGACATTAAAAAACTCTCTTTTTCAAATACCTTTCTCTATTTCTCTATTTAACCGACGCGCCTGTCAGATTTGTTTGCTCTCTCCGTAAAAACCAACATGAAAGTTCAGTATTGTATGTTCTTAATAGTGGATTAAGTTATATCCTGCATCACTAGCTGTATGTATTTTCTTCTCCTTAGATTTGGTAAAACTTTGACAATCCTCAATTTCTTGCTAGAAATTCGATAACTGAACATGGCCCATTGGGCTTTGTGTCGGAATTTGTTAACTTAAACCTAGTCCCCAAAAACCTTCGGACACCAAATTGAAGTTCAATATTCATACCTTTTTAACTCCGTTTTCTTGATATTCAATCCACAGCGTGTTGTCGTTGCTGTATGAAAACGAATAGCTCTTTACCCACTGGTTGTACGTGTTTCCCCTGTGTCTCCCCTGTGTAGCGATGGCGGTCACCAATTTCGTTTGACCTAAGTCAATCTTGAGCCATTGATTGGTGTTCTTTGCATTCAATGCGCACGCCCAAGCCTGGTCTCCCCCGTACTTAGTCCAGTATAAGCGAGCATACCAAGATGGGTGACTAGCAGCAACTGTTGAGGCTGTTATGGCATTATTCAGGATCTCACCGCTCATCATCCCAAGCGGGAGAAGAGGATCTGGAAATAAGGTAAGACAGTCCGTATTGCAGTCAATCCCCGTTTTGTCCGAGAAGGGACGGGGGGAAGGTTCCTAATACTTAGTGAGAAGGCTGTACTTAAACTCAACATATGTACTATTCCTTGAACCCCCTGAAAAGTGCTGCAATTGAAACTATTTCCTTTTAATGGGTACTAGACTGAACCCTTAAAAATGTATATGCTTATAGAATTTTTGAAACTTTGATTGGCCGCGTGTACAAGAAAGTAACGCTGAAAACTGAATGTCACTGATTTAAACGTTTGTCAGTACTCCTTGAAAATGAGACTTGACGCCTTAATTTACGGAGGCTATCTACAGTTTTACTTGTGCTCACCTTGACTTTGGACGGCTGCAGTTCTTACATGCAAGAACCTATCATTTTGAAATTTCACCCACCTACTGTATGTAGATTGAAGTTTGGCGATGAATTTTGTATTGAAATCGGAGTTACCATAGCAACGAAACTGTGACGTCACTGTTTTTGTTGATGAAAATTCATCTACTCATGTAGGTTTGAGTGATTAAAACGATTTAAACATTGAGGACACTTAGTAAGAAAGAGAAGCGTTCCTTTTTAAGTTTTCGACTCAACTAGTTTCTTGATCACGCTGAGTGAGTCAGATACCTCTTCTGCAGTCACGGGCTTTTGGACCACGTGACTGCAATAGATTGTCCCACACATAGGGTAGGTGGTCCCTCCATCTTGATTCAAATCCGGATCAAGACTTTAGTTGAGTCGAAAGCTTAAAAAGGTACGCTCCTTCGCTTTTTTGCTCAGTGTCCCTAAAGTTTAATTCTTTTTCATTATGAATCGACTGTTTTTTGATTAGCAGCCTAATCGCTTCTGAAGAAACTTGCATAAACCTTAGCCTGTAAAAGTTGCTGATCAAAAAAAAATCGATCTTCGAAATCGCGCCCTGCTTTTCTGTTCTTCCAATTAAGGCATGTGTGCATTCAGTTTATAAAGACCATCTTGGTGATAAGAAAAGTCTTACCTGCATCACATCCGTATAATTCAGCTCTAATACACACGTGACTGTACCATGTCTCAGGTATGATGCGAACATATCGGGCAGCGGTAATAGTCTTGAGTGTCTGCGTAGCAACCCCTTCTCTGTTCGAGTTACCTTCAAACTGAGAAAAACGTAACATTTGTCCATAGTAAATCAACACTGTCACAGAAGATGTTTAATGCACTTATGTCTTGTTTTGTACTATCATCCCTCGTACATTCATACGTTTAAGTAGTATATCAAGGGCGGATCCAATTTTTGAAAGGGGGGGTCCAACCAGCTGATCTGAAATAATGACGAAATAATGACGAAGAAATGACGTCACGTTTGATGCTAATAGACCGCCGTAGGCTGGAGTAACTAGGGGGGTTGGAGGGCATGCTCTCCCGAAAATTAAAATGAGATTTAACCCACACCCCCATTAAATATCCAATTGCCCGTCCCTAACCTCAGGTATGACAAGGGAGTCGCGAGCCTCCGGCCCTCCTCCTGAATCCGCTCTTGTACATCTATTTGCTTAAAAGTAAGCCTCTCACCGCTATGGTCCCGGGTTCGATCCCCGGACTCGGCACCTTAAGTGTGTTGAGTTTGTTGGTTCTCTCCGTTGCTTCGAGGGTTTTTCTCCGGGTTCTCCGGTTTTCCTCCCTCCGTTAAAACCAACCCTAATTCGATCTGAGCTGTGCTCCGTGGTCAGACATGAGTCGTATGGCGGCTGCCGAAGGCGCTTTCGTATGCCTTCGACTCGACCACGTTGAGCTGCGTCCTTCGCAATTCAGCTCTTCAGCTGCCAGTAAGGATGATTAGCCACTCCAATTTATTTTATTTTAAGTAATTACTTCAAATTCTCGGGTTACAGTCTGACCTGACAAGTCAGCCATTCCGGTCAACATACCAATAAACCACAGATGCCGTTTTTTCCTGCTATGAAACTTCAGTTACACATTTCGTCCTTCCCCACCCCACCCCCTCCCCCCGTAAAACTTAGATAAGGAAATAAGTCAGAAATCGTGTGCGTTTTTTAATCGTTCTCCCGCAGGGAATCCAAGATTTATGCACTCTGACAGTGGGAATACTCCAGTTTTGAGTTCTCTGTTGCTCAGGCTAAGCTTCGATTTCGATCGTATGGAATTATCTAGAATATTTATGCATTCCAGTGAAGGTCCGTGGAATTTCAAAGTGTTTGTATTGTTGAAGCTGTGCATTCTTTACTTTACCGTTAGTATTTGTGAATGTTTCAGCTGACGCTGAAATGAGGCTAACCCTGTGTAAATGAGTCTGTGATCAATGAACACAGTGGTATTGTAGGAATTGGAAAATGGTCTATTCGTTCTTAGTATAAACCTGCTAATGGTCTATCACCAATCGAGCCCTGTGATTGGCTGAGCTACTAGGGGTCTATTAGTGATAGACCTCTAGTAGCGAAAAGCGCCGGTTTTGAAAACCAAAAAATATATATTTAAAGCAAAATCCAAAACTTTTTGCATCCTTTTATTGGACCGATTAGTAGGTTTTTACTAAAACAATTAGACCTCTCGCCCTCATGGCCTACGAGTCAATAGCTCATTCGGCCTTCGGCCTCATGGGCTATTGACTCGTAGACCATTCGGACTTGAGGACTAATTGTTAATTAGAAAAAACCTACTAATGGTCTATCACCAATCGAGCCCTGTGATGGCTGAGCTATTAGTGGTCTATAAGTAACCTCTAGTAGCGAAAAGCGCCGGTTTTGAAAACCAAAAAATATATATTTAAAGCAAAATCCAAAACTTTTTGCATCCTTTTATTGGACCGATTAGTAGGTTTTTACTAAAACAATTAGACCTCTCGCCCTCATGACCTACGAGTCAATAGACCATTCGGACTCGAGGACTAATTGTTAAATAGTTTCGAAGGTGTCATCATTTATACTCACGATTCTCTTTGCTCCAGTCTCCAAGTAAGTTAACCAAAGGCCTTCGATGACTGAATGTGATAAACTAAAGCTTTTTACAAACTCATCATCGTCCGGGTTTCCTTGAATTGCAATCGACTTGATCATCATGACGAGCCCCAAGTCTATCTGAAGGTACTGGTCAGCATTAGAAACAGCTGCACACCAAGCATGCGTGTTATAGAGGCGTGCTTGATTTGGACCGTAGCTTTGTGAAGGGTTTCTGGATGTTGTCGAGTTTACGTAAAATCTATAAGATTTTGTGCTGAGTATTTCATTACAGTCTAAAAGGAAAAAAAGGGGAAAGGCAAAAATTAATGAACTTTTGGGGTTATTTTTTTTTCATTTTATTTATATTTGTAGGCTTACGATACATGGTTGTATGCAAAATATTGTTACGGTGGCTCGCTTGGCAATCTAAGAATGGTAATTTTCCATCTTCATCTAATTCTCTAGTAAACTGGATATGAGACGCGTCAATGTGTTCTAAGGGTAACGCGGTAAACAAAAGCAAAAATGACGCCGAAGCGGCGACGTGCACTAATTAGATCGACACTAATTAGACACTCGCTAATTAGACCGACACCGCCAATTACGCAATTCCAGGTAATTGTGCTATTGTGTATCGTGGCAGTATAAATATGACATATCTGACTTTATCCTGAAGATGACTTCCGCTCAGGCTGTTGAAACGTCAGTCACATCAAACAGTCCTTCTCAGGACTACATCCACCCGGATGATCATAATACAAATATTGTTTCTTCGACAAATATTGTTACTTCGATAAATATCCATTCACCTGGGTTCAGACCTTTCTTTACAATAACTAAATTAGTCGTAAAACAAGTCAATGAAAGTTTTGCTTTTTAAATTTCTCTACATCCAATGCAAAATGTCGGCATCACAATCATATGCCAAAGAATCATAGCTTGGTCTGAAATGACGACAGATCGGGGCCGGCAATTTCGTTTAAATTCTGAGATATTCTATTTGTTGTGGGACTGCAACGGTAACTATGGGAAGTCGTCATCTTTCATCACATAGATTTCGTGTGAATTCCAGTACACTGTATGAAGTAAAAAGGTATGAACGCGCAGAGAAAACCTCCATCGAGACACGTTCATGGACAAAAGTGATCAAGTTGCTATGTTGATATGATAGACAAAAGTAACAAAAAAAGAACTATTTTCTTGGTTGAACTGAATCGTGCAACACGACTTTCAAGAATACTTTTATAATAAATGTTTCTAATATATTTTTTTTCGGAAACTTTCAAAGGTTATAGCAACTTATTTCGAGGTATCCTAGAGTATGAGAAAGCTAACTAGGTTAGCACTAATTAAATTAAATACACTAATTAGTACTAAAAGCAATGACCTTTTCATTCTCAAACATCATCTTTATCCCTAACCATCGTTCCAGTTTCATCATATGACTTGGCCATTTAAAAGTTCTCTTGATATTTTTATGGATATTTTTCGGTAATTGATTTTATGCAATGAAGATAGGCTTTTCCTCTGGAATATTTATTCTAACATTTTATATGATTAATTTTTTTATCGCTTTCTGTGCAGGTGCAATATAAACAATATAATAACCCTGACAATAAGACACAATAGCTTTTGATATTCATACCTTCATTTGTTGCCTTCACAACGATCAGTTGCTGTATCAAATAAACGGCAAATGCCTAGTTAGTTTCACGAATAGAAAAGGATGCAAAACTTTGTCGTAATTGTTTTTTGTTTTCACCGTTTTATGTAAGAAACTGATAGAGAAAAAAAAAAGTTTTTCAGCTATATTTTAGTGGGTTTTTTTTTCTAGGTATAAATAACGCTCATTTTAGCTTCTTGGCACAAAGAAAAAACATAAGCATTGCTTTGTGTTTGATGATAAGCAAGAAACAAGAGAGAAATTTTGCAAGGACCTTTCTGTCTACAACCTACGCTGCAAAAATCAACTTCAGAACTCGATCTTGAAGGGACTAGATGAAATATTATTCTTTTTAATTCTAGTAACCCTGCCAAATTGTGTAGTTTTTTTCTTTTTCTTCAGTTTTGCAAGGCCGGTTGAATTTTCTTTAACTAAATGAAACTAACTTTCAGGTTTTAATCATGAAATGCCTCTGTTTTACCAGGGAGGTCCCTGGTTTTACATATCCTTCAAAACTCACCGAAAATGTTTTTCTTTGGGAAATTAAGTTTAGTAAATTAGCCTGGAGTTTATGACATGTTTATCAGTTTAAGTCAAGTTCAACTTTCTTTGATACAGTGTTCCCTCCATTGGAAATTAAACGATAACACAGTTGCAGTAAACACTGACCTTCAGCACGTACAGCACGAGTATCGTATGTAACAGTTTAACCGGCATATCTTCAAGCTTCTTCATCATTACAAGTCTTGCAGTACTAAGAGCGGACTACATTACCTTATATTCGGTAAACGCCTTGGAACATATTGTATAGCCTTCCAAATTGAGCAGCATTCACACGTGCTGCAAGGGGTTTATATAATCCTATGGACTTGTGTTTCTCGTTTTTGTTCAGTTGTTTGAATTATTTATCACTTGTAAAATGGCTTTTGTCTTCAGATTGGTCGCGTAACATTCATGTGCCTAAATAGAATTTGCTATCCAGCTTCATTTGTGATAACATCTGCTTAAAGTGACACATCTGACTACATTTTCAGTATTTACAGTATTTACAGTCATTAGCATATGGCACAGAAAACCCTTCATAACTCCAAGATGCATCACTCATATTATATATATATATAGATACCCCCCCCCCCCCCCCCCCCACACACACACACATACACTTTTTAGGGCTCTTCGCGGTCCCTGTAAAGACCTGATCCTACCTTCCAGGGAATCTGAAAAGTTAATATCTCAAACATCTCAATGGATGCTTGACAAAAATTGAAAAGTAAAGAAGAAAAATTTCCTGATAATCCATTCGTCAATGTCAGGGCAAAATATTTTGAAAACAAATTTATGAATTAAAATTCAAGGCAGCAAACTAATGATGTGTTTTTCGCGGATTATATAAATTAGTTCGTCTTAATGACCAAGCTATTCATTAACGCCTATTACACTATTTATTTTCTTACCTTGTTATTTCTTGGTTAAGAATTAAGAATTCCTCATAACCCTGACCATTAGAAGTCCAACGATGTTGCTTGGAACTTCAGAAGGTTAGGTATGAGGAATAGACAGCAGCTCCAGCATCCAATCGTTTCTTACGTGTCCCATATTGAAGAATAATATCTCGTGCAGGGGCAAACGGTGATTCTTTTTGCTTCAATTCATTCACCTTAAATTCCAATATATATAGTCCATGCTTTCTATATACAGTCAATAGATCCAGTTAATTTTCCTGATTTATTGCAATCGGTACTACCTTGAATAATGGTATATGTAATATATACAATATGAGTGGCCGTGTTGTATCAGATATACAACCACGAGCCGAAGGCAAGTGATTGTATATCTGATACAACCCGGACACGGATATTGTATATTACTTATGAAACGTCTAGGTGTATACATTCATGTTCTACTAAAATTTTAAAGATAAAATTGAATTTGGCTGAGAAAATTGGAGCTAGTTAAAGTTTATGTAAATCAGGATTAAGGATCAGGATCAAATCAAATTTCAACCTCGTCCCCAGGGCCTTCTCACGCGAAGACGCGAAGAAGAGAAGACCCTGGCGTTGGCTGGTCAAATAAAGAGTTTGATTGGCTAACTTTTCTTCCGGTTATTTCAGCGGAATTTGCGTGACACCCAGGATTTCTGGGTGTCACGTGACCAGCCAACGCCAGGGTCTTCTCTTCTTCGCGTCTTCGCGTTAGAAGGCCCTGGGGACGAGGTTGATCAAATTTCTATTGTGTTTTCCTCATTAATTATTCATGAGTTTTATAAAAATTATATAATGATTGTATACAATTACTGTACATGGAATTTTACATATTAAAGAGCCGGCTAACATACGGAGGTTTGACGCAACTCACAGCTATCTATGCAATGTGAAGTACTTTAATTCCTTCTTATTCAACTCCACTCATTTCAAATATGTAGCAATTGTTTGTTAATTTGACGTATTTTTTTCAGTTCAAGCTCAAATGCTCAAACTCTGTTAAAACTGTATCGATCGTTCTATGCTGTTTTACGACCTCTTCGCCAAGCTCGTCTTTAAAAGCATATAACTTCTTTGAGAAAGATTGGCATTCTTTGTAAAGCCCGCAGTATTTAGTTCTGGTGCATTTTTATAACATATGAGAATGTGGATCCTAACTTTGCAGTAATTTTGCTGTTTTTTGTTGGTTTTTTTTTTTCTTTTTTTTTTTTTTTGTATTGCTTTTTGGCTGCTCACAGACATTTTCTAATAAAAAGCTATAATGAAAACTCGAGAATCCCTGGAATAAAAACTTACATTCACGCATGCGCATTGCATTTGACCGCGGTGTTAGTCTTACAAGAGTCACTTCATGTTAAACTAGCTATGGGTTTCCAGTGGTTATTAAAAACAACAGGAATCCCGCCTAGAAATGTAAATGACACACAGGAAACCCAAACTACTAATTGCAAAGACCATAAAAAGGAGAAGGGAAAAAAAGTAAAAAAGAAAAGAAAAGAAGAAAAAAAAAAAAAAAAAAAAGAGAAAGAAATTAATTATGAGGAAATTCATATAAATACTGGTAAAACTTTAATGAATGAATCATTGCATTTTGGACAGCATAATGCAAGATGTTGTCCTTCGTGTACATGTCCTTATTAGGATAATGTGAAACCGCAATACATTGTCCAGCAGATACACACAGTCAAATACGCGTACAGAAAATTGGGAAAACCTGTCACATCAATAGTCTAGAGACATGAAATAGGTCAGTTTTTTTATTTGTTTCCCCCTTTCAGTTAAACATCTTACAATCACAGGAGTGTCGTGTGTCAAATGGAATTCTCAAATTCATTAATAATTCATAAGCTTGATGCACCAATTAGATGCTTGTTTTAGGGTCACATGCATACCCTTTGATACTTTGATCAAACACTGGTGCTAATTAGATCCACGGGTTTGGATCTAATAAACATATAATATACCTCAAAACAACCCACTTTTTTTTATTTTAGACTCATAAATAGAGTGAAAGATTAAAATCAGCCTAACGGCCTCGTACGCATGCTTTCATCCGTTTCTCAGTGTTTGTATCCCCTCATCAAATACTCGCACTCGTTTTTGATCTATTAATTCATTGTAGTCACAACTTTTATACGAGGGTCTCAATGGGATTAACCGTTAGCCATAAAAGGGCCCAAAAAAATTAGCCATTACGCGTTAAAATGGGGAAAAATTAAGCGTTAGCCGTAAAAAGTCTAAAAATAGTTAACGTAATTTTTCTTATACTCATTGTTTGTAAGACTTGCATTTGTCCAGATCTCTTCTCAAGATGTAATGTTATGTGTTTATCCCAGAATGCTAAGAATGAGTTAACAATGTAAATTAATCATTAACTCTTTTAAAACGATGAAAATTAATGTTTAACTTTTAAAACAATGAAAATAAATAATCAAGATTTTTGTTAACCAAAACGGAAAAAAATTAGCCGTCAGCCGTAAAAAGGCCAAAATTTTAACCATGAACCGTAAAAGCTACCACTCCATTTAGACCCTATTATAATTATCAGCATGCTTTCGTAGATTCTAGGAGGCCTGGCTATGTGACTAAGCTAAGGCATGATTAAACCCCAATTAAGCAGCAACTCCTTTTTAGACAAGGTTTCTTTAGACTTGAATTTTCATTTGAAAAAAGTAAAGAAAACCTGGTCTAGATTGCATGTGTTGAGGGAATTCCTCTGCTGTAGCGTTGTTCAGTTCACAGGTAGCAAGATTCACATTGAAGTTGAAGGACTGACATTTGGGGTCTATCAAACAGTACCGCATACAAGACAGATCATCAATTACTGAGAAGAGCTGATGACTGATGTGGTGCTGCAGTACACGATGTTGGGGACTTACTTGAAACATTCTGTTTGGGTTTTCTAGAGACAAAAAAAAATGTGACTTCATGTCTATCTGAACTAATAAGATGAAAAAACGAGATGAATGAATGAATGGATGGATGGATGGATGGATGGATGGATGGGTGAATGAATAAATGAATGAATAAATGAATAAATGGATAAATATATAGAAATTCGCAGTAATCTTGCATGGGGCTTTGTTTCCCATATATGAGAGTGTATGGTGGCCCTAAAAGGATTTGCATCAAGTTAGTCAAGTTGTTACAAATAAGAAACGAGGTGCTGCAAATAACAAAGGAGTTGCTGCAAATAACAAAGGAGTTGCTGCAAATAAGAAACGAGGTGCTGTAAGTCACATTTAAGTCACTATTAATAATTTCATCTGTAATGGGCAAATAGTCTTGAATTTGTAATTAATGTTTTTACCATTTATGGTTTTCTCCACACAGTATCTGGCATTCCAAGACAGGTCCAGTTTCTTAAGCTGGTATACGTAGAACATATAACAGTTGCGCACATAGATGTAGACACTGAAGTGGCAACAATTGCCATTGCTATGGAAACAGACTTTTCTCTTGACAACACCGTCACTCACAGCTGGTAGGTCTCCTTCAACATAGCCTGGAGCAGCAGCACCACAATGGTTTTGTGGGATACATCGATTGGGAATACGATAGTTGCTTTTGGTGCCGCGAAACAGGTACCAGTCAGTTTCAATGATGTTGAGGTTATCACTGAATGGATTGGATGTAATCATGGATGTAAGGCGGGAGTCGTCCAACAAAGTTTTATGCTGTGTACATATGTCTAAGTTATCTGTGGATAATTTATATGATATTTAGTTGTGCTGCATTCTTTGATGGTGATGATGATTGTTATTATCATTATAACTATTATTATTATTATTATTATTATTAATACTATTGCCGTCACCGTCACCGTCACCGTCACCGTCACCGTCACCGTCACCGTCACCGTCACCGTCACCGTCACCGTCACCGTCACCGTCACCGTCACCGTCACCGTCACCGTCACCGTCACCGCCACCGTCACCGCCACCGTCACCGCCACCGTCACCGCCACCGTCACCGCCACCGTCACCGCCACCGTCACCGTCACCGCCACCGTCACCGCCACCGTCACCGCCACCGCCACCGTCACCGCCACCGTCACCGCCACCGTCACCGTCACCGCCACCGCCACCGTCACCGCCACCGTCACCGCCACCGTCACCGCCACCGCCACCGTCACCGTCACCGCCACCGCCACCGTCACCGCCACCGTCACCGCCACCGTCACCGCCACCGTCACCGTCACCGCCACCGTCACCGCCACCGTCACCGCCACCGTCACCGCCACCGTCACCGCCACCGCCACCGTCACCGCCACCGTCACCGCCACCGTCACCGCCACCGTCACCGCCACCGTCACCGCCACCGTCACCGCCACCGTCACCGCCACCGTCACCGCCACCGTCACCGCCACCGTCACCGTCACCGCCACCGTCACCGCCACCGTCACCGCCACCGTCACCGCCACCGTCACCGCCACCGTCACCGCCACCGTCACCGCCACCGCCACCGTCACCGTCACCGCCACCGTCACCGCCACCGTCACCGCCACCGTCACCGCCACCGTCACCGCCACCGTCACCGCCACCGTCACCGCCACCGTCACCGCCACCGTCACCGCCACCGTCACCGCCACCGTCACCGCCACCGTCACCGCCACCGTCACCGCCACCGTCACCGCCACCGTCACCGCCACCGTCACCGCCACCGTCACCGCCACCGTCACCGCCACCGTCACCGCCACCGTCACCGCCACCGTCACCGCCACCGTCACCGCCACCGTCACCGCCACCGTCACCGCCACCGTCACCGCCACCGCCACCGCCACCGCCACCGCCACCGCCACCGCCACCGCCACCGTCACCGCCACCGTCACCGCCACCGTCACCGCCACCGTCACCGCCACCGTCACCGCCACCGTCACCGCCACCGTCACCGCCACCGTCACCGCCACCGTCACCGCCACCGTCACCGCCACCGTCACCGCCACCGTCACCGCCACCGTCACCGCCACCGTCACCGCCACCGTCACCGCCACCGTCACCGCCACCGTCACCGCCACCGTCACCGCCACCGTCACCGCCACCGTCACCGCCACCGTCACCGCCACCGTCACCGCCACCGTCACCGCCACCGTCGCCGTGTATAAACCCGTGACACAAGGTGTATTTACTAGAGTGTAATAGTCAGAGTGATACAATAGAAAACAGAAGAATCAGAGTGCATATATAATAGTACTAAATAGGCTAAACTGTATTTCACGGTTTTTTTTTATCAGAGAACAACTCTTCTATCATTAATTATCATTATTGTTGTTGTTGTTTTAAGGAGTGAAATCTTTAGTACCTACTTTTTAGTTTCAGATGCACTGTTTTGTTACTTGATCCTAAAGCATTGGTGGCAGTGCAAGTATAGAATCCTTCTTGACTTGGTGTCACTGCTTGGATATCAAGGTTAGTTTTGTTTGTTCTTGATTGAAGTATGCTGCCTTTGTAGGACCATGCGATAGTAATCGGCAGTGCACCCACTGCTTCACATTGGAGTGTGACATCTTGGTTCTTAAGGGCAAAAGTATAAGGACTGCTACCTTGATTTGTAAACACAGGGGCACCAAGAGGTCCTTATAATAAAACATGAAAAGACAGCTGGTATTAAGAATTAACTTTATCTCAAAAATATACTATTGATTAAGTATATATAAGTATATATAAGTATATGAGTAATTTCAAGTAATCAATAATGAACTAAAATTGATAATTAATTAATGATAATTTGATAATTAGTTATTAATTTTTTTTTAAATAGGAGGCAAACTATTTCATTTTATTCCTTCGATAACATCGTTATCATTTTTATTACCTTTTCGACGTCCCAATATTTCTGCTCTCAAGCCCAGCAGCTGATTTGTTGGATAATGTGACTTTGGATGTATTCTGATATATCGAGCTGTAATATCTCTGTCAAATATCCTTGTCACATATCCAATATCATCTGTATTTGCCTGGAAAGTCTATCAAAAGTAAATTGATTAGAGGTTATTAATGATGTGTCCTTTATAGACATCTTGCATTAATCCCCAATCTGGGGGTCAAAACAAAATAATTTTAATTTCCTCTCCTTTCTTTTCATTGTTTGACACCCAGGTGGGGTTTTGTGCAATGAGAGTATAAGTTATGTCCATTATAATTGCCAGCAATAGACCATTTCAAGTTTTTTGGCAGCCATTTTGAATTGGAGCAAACTCGACAAAATATATATGAATCTGGATCACTTTGACTTCCCGTAACTCCGCTCAATTTTGTGGGATTTCCAAAATCTAAACTTTTTTTCAAAAGATATTTTTGTTGTTATTTATGACCTATAATATGATGGATATTTAAAACCCACAAATTGAGAAAATAAGATTTTTGTTTTCATAATAAAACGATCGGCACGTGAGTGACTCGTACCTGGAAGATAAAATACTTACATTGATCTTATTTTCAGTCCAACAGGTGCTGTACATTACATGTCTGCTGGTTATAGTTGAAGTTTAAAAATTGCCGGGTTTACCCCAATTCAAAATGGCAGCCGAAAACCGTGAAATGGTCTTTTCCTACTAAATTCTGCGATCTGATTGGTTAAGGATGTTATTTGAGCATTAATTGCACTATTTGGCTCATCATTTAGTTTGAACCAATCACAAGAAGGCATACCAATTTCATTTATTACCTTGACTACAGAAGATCCAGTAACCTTGTAGAATGCCCAGTTCGTGTTATCAAGGCTGTAAGATATCTGTAACCAAGAGGAACAAAATCCTTAGAGTTCTGCATAGATTAGCATTCACGGTTCAAGATTATTATCAACACGAACATTATTAGTGAAATTCCATTTGAAAAAATGTAGAAGTAAGTGATAAAGATATAGATATGGTGCTGTGTGTACGGTAACTATCACAGTCATCTCCAACTGTCGTGCTGGTATTTATAAGAAAAAAGACTGTGAGAAATATATTGTTTAATTTGTCAATATGGTGGTCATGATAATCAGCAGTATATTTAGAGGGAGGGATAGTGAGTGTACCTGGTATGAGGTCACCCATCTTGCTTCGCCATTTCCTCTTCCTTGCGTGACGATACCCGTGACAAGCATTGTGTGACCAAAGTCAACTTTAAGCCATTGGTTGGCACCTAAGACCCTAGGTGACCAACATGTTGCTAGAAGTGGATAGTTCAGTCTTCCTGCACGCGGCGGCACATCGGCATTGTACTGGGACGATGCAGTTATTTGGATGGATGGAATTTCTTCGCTTTCCATTCCAAGGGCAGCAGGTGAAGCTGAGAGGGAATAGGTATGGTAAGCCGTTAATTATTTTGTCGGGCTTGGCAGGGAAAAGGCGTGTGTGAACAAGCTCAGTATTAATACTAATTTCCAATTTGGCCACCATTTACTTAGACACAAATTACCACTACACAGGGCCCGCTGAGATCCTTCGAAAATGGCGAGCTGGTTTACATTTAGTATTTTTGAGTTGAATGCTGTTCATAACGCTGCAAGAAATGCAAAGCAGCGAAATGGATGCAGTTTAGGGGTGAGGAACGGAAAAATGACTGCCGGGCTTAAATTAAACCGAAATTTCACTACTCTGGAAAGAGCACAATCAGACAGTGCACTTGTCTCTTGGGCGCCTACTCACCTCGCCGGAATGAATAGCTAGGGTGTTGTTTCAGTATATCAATAAAAAATCAATGACGATCACTACGATCGGTGTAACTACTATATGTTATTCACCCTGTTCACAGACTGTGCAGCTAACATCTCGATTCACAAGCTAAGGATAGTTTACCTCTTGGGTGCCTACTTACCTCGCCGGAATGAGTATACCTCGACCCTCATTGAGATGTGAGTATACCATGTGATAGGATGAAATCTGACAAAGCGTGTGTAGATTATAGACGTCAGCACATAACGCACCACAGTGTCTCTATTTGTGTTTCCTGTGAACACCTACAGGAAAACAGTAAGAGAATGACTGCCGGAATATTTTTTTCCTAAAATCGCGACGACGATGGAGATAAATTTGAGTAATACTGTTGTCGACTGAAGGTGAAACGTCTGATGAAGATGATGATTTATCTGATGATAATGATAATGATAATGATAATGATAATGATAATGATAATGATAATGATAATGATAATGATAATGATAATGATAATGATAATGATAATGATAATGATAATGATAATGATAATGATAATGATAATGATAATGATAATGATAATGATAATGATAATGATAATGATAATGATAATGATAATGATAATGATAATGATAATGATAATGATAATGATAATGATAATGATAATGATAATGATAATGATAATGATAATGATAATGATAATGATAATGATAATGATAATGATAATGATAATGATAATGATAATGATAATGATAATGATAATGATAATGATAATGATAATGATAATGATAATGATAATGATAATGATAATGATAATGATAATGATAATGATAATGATAATGATAATGATAATGATAATGATAATGATAATGATAATGATAATGATAATGATAATGATAATGATAATGATAATGATAATGATAATGATAATGATAATGATAATGATAATGATAATGATAATGATAATGATAATGATAATGATAATGATAATGATAATGATAATGATAATGATAATGATAATGATAATGATAATGATAATGATAATGATAATGATAATGATAATGATAATGATAATGATAATGATAATGATAATGATAATGATAATGATAATGATAATGATAATGATAATGATAATGATAATGATAATGATAATGATAATGATAATGATAATGATAATGATAATGATAATGATAATGATAATGATAATGATAATGATAATGATAATGATAATGATAATGATAATGATAATGATAATGATAATGATAATGATAATGATAATGATAATGATAATGATAATGATAATGATAATGATAATGATAATGATAATGATAATGATAATGATAATGATAATGATAATGATAATGATAATGATAATGATAATGATAATGATAATGATAATGATAATGATAATGATAATGATAATGATAATGATAATGATAATGATAATGATAATGATAATGATAATGATAATGATAATGATAATGATAATGATAATGATAATGATAATGATAATGATAATGATAATGATAATGATAATGATAATGATAACGACATACACACGCAGTAGGTCTTTAACGGTTATTTAGTCCTTTTATATTTGGACAGAACAAAGCATTCAGTCATCTTTAAGGACGTTTGCTGGCATTGTTTGTACGCATTTGTTCTGCGCATATAGCGTGACAGCGAGCGCGCGCGTGACCTATGTTTTCCAAGATCTAATTCCGTAACGCTCGTTGCGAAAATAATTTCGAGCGGCTATATATATCTCGAAAACAACAACGGTGTACCCCACTTTTTACTTTATTATTTAATAAAGAATTACATAGTGTCAATGTTTCAAATTTGAAGAAAAAGAATATGGGAAAACCATGATAAAAACACATGTTGGATGCAAAACTTCAATCTACATTACGGCCAAAGCGTCACTGAATGGTGCATGGTGGCTGCAAATTCGAGCCAAAAGCTACAAGTTATTTATATGTATTCATAAATATTTACACATAATGTTTGTCTATAGGTTATTAGACGATGTTTAAAAAAATGTTTAGCAATCCATTTAGTTCTTCTACAAAATAAAATGACTTTACTGCTCGACTTGTATGTATTGCCGATTTTCGACAAGAAAAAAGCTGCACTTTAATATTATCTCAACCCTAAACGAGAACGGTGACCCCCATTTTTTATTTGCTCATGGAAGTACTATAGATCTGAGCTTGAGTATGTCGTTATGCATTACTTGCGTCGTTAGTGTGAACCAGGCTTATTTCTAGGCTTTTGTCGATTTGCACTCTGCAATCCTCGATTTCAGCGAAATGGAAATCCTCGATTTCATGCTTGAAATTCGATAAACGGAACATGGCCCATTGGGCTTTGTGTCGGAATTTGTTAACTTAAATCTAGTCCGCAAATACCTTCGAACACCAAATTGAAGTTCAATATTCATACCTTTTTAACTCCGTTTTCTTGATATTCAATCCACAGCGTGTTGTCGTTGCAATTGCTATATGAAAGCGAATAGCTCTTTACCCACTGGTGGTACGATATGTGTCTCCCCTGTGTAGCGATGGCGGTCACCAATTTCGTTTGACCTAAGTCAATCTTGAGCCATTGATTAGTGTTCTTTGCATTTATTCCGCACGCCCAAGCCTGGTTTCCCCCGTACTTGGTCCAGTATAAGCGAGCATACCAAGATGGGTGACTAGCAGCAACTGTTGAGGCTGTTATGGCATTATTCAGGATCTCACCGCTCATCATCCCAAGCGGGAGAAGAGGATCTGGAAATAAAGTAAGACAATCCGCATTGCAGTCAATCCCCGTTTTGTCCGAGAAGGGACGGGGGGAAGGTTCCTAATACTTAGTGAGAAGGCTGTTCTTAAACTCAACATATGTACTATTCCTTTAACCCCCTGAAAAGTGCTGCAATTGAAATTTCCTTTTAATGGGTACTAGACTAAACCCTTAAAAATGTATATGCTTATAGAATTTTTGAAACTTTTTGAAACAGAAAGTAACGCTGAAAACTGAATGTCACTGATTTAAACGTTTGTCAGTACTCCTTGAAAATGGGACTTGACGCCTTAATTTACGGAGGCTATCTACAGTTTTACTTGTGCTCACCTTGACTTTGGACGGCTGCAGTTCTTACATGCAAGTACCTATCATTTTGAAATTTCACCCACCTACTGTATGCAGATTGAAGTTTGGCGGTTAATTTTGTATTGAAATCGGAGTTACCATAGCAACGAAACTGTGACGTCACTGTTTTTGTTGATGAAAATTCATCTACTCATGTAGGTTTGAGTGATTAAAACGATTTAAACATTGAGGACACTTAGTAAGAAAGAGAAGCGTTCCTTTTTAAGTTTTCGACTCAACTAGTTTCTTGATTACAATGAGTGAGTCAGTAACGTTCGACTGCAGTCACGGGCTTTTGGACCACGTGACTGCAGTAGATTGTCCCACACATAGGGTAGGTGGTCCCTCCATCTTGATTCAAATCCGGATCAAGACTCTAGTTGAGTAGAAAGCTTACAGTCGATTTCACATAACTTTTGACGAAAATGTTCCGAAGTTCGTT
This sequence comes from Anthopleura sola, assembly GCA_023349425.1. NCBI lineage: Eukaryota > Metazoa > Cnidaria > Anthozoa > Actiniaria > Actiniidae > Anthopleura > Anthopleura sola. The sequence goes on along the minus strand of JALHLI010000012.1, from coordinate 6,262,666 downwards.
CGGAACTTCCGAAGTTCCCGCCGAACTTGCGAAGTTCGATGGGAACTTGCCAACGAACTTCGATGTGAACTTGGGAACTTCAGAAGTTCGTAACTTCGTTCGTTGGCAAAGAGAGAAATTGCGCGCCAACGAAAAAAAACCATGAACGTCTTTACCAAACAGGGAAAAGCGATACCCGATGATGTAAGAGAACGCATCGTAGATAATTGGTTGGATGGCAAATGCCCAGCAAGCATTGGTTCAGAGTTGAACATTACGAAACAAACTATCCACAACATAATCAATAACTTTCTAGCGAGAGTAAATGTTGAAGCAAGGAAAGAAGGGAATAGATCTAGATCTGCACGGACTGACGATGTTAATTACTTCGTAGAATACAGCAAAACACAACAGCCAAGTGTGACGGTCAAGGAAATACACCACCGTCTTGTCCAAAACAATGTTTGCCTTGCGCAAAATGCACCATCGCTCACTTCAATCTCCCGCAGTTTAACACAAGATCTAGGATACTCGTACAAGAAACTAAAAGTTATTCCACGTGAATCCTTAACTGAAGCATCTCAAGCTAAACTCCACGAGTATTTGGCAGTTTGTTCAACGATCAATCCACGAACGATGCATTTCTTTGACGAGTGTTCGGTTATAAGAACAACTGGAAAACAGAAGTTACGGTCACTCGGCAAGGGGTGTCTCGAAAACTTAGACCTCGAAAACTTAGACCTCAGACCTCGAAAAGTTAGACCTCGAAAAGTTAGACCCATAAATAATCACAGACAATCTTAGATCGGTTAAAATGATTAAAACCGAAAATACCGTAAAAAAAAATAGTTTTCACGGGGAAAACTGATTTCAAACACAGGAAATAACGCCAGAGTTCGGACTACAAGATGGTTTAACTTGGCCATGCAAGTAAACATATCAGCCAATCAGAGTTTCGTTCTTGACAGATATCTGTCATGTTATTTATCTAATCGCTGTACTCATGAAACAGACCATTCTCAATCTTGCTTGGACATATGAAAATAGCAGATTTCCACGTAAGATTTATAGTTTCTGAACTTATAATAGCAAGATCTTGTATTTAGATATGTCAAAGCTAGTAAAGAACTCTCCAGCTTTCCAGTGAAAACAGTTGGTCTGTAAACAAACACTTAACTAAGACTTGGGCGATTTTCATTTCACACCTCGTTAATACGTCTGTCAACAGACAGGTATTTCCAGCCAACCAAAAACAAGGAAAACGGGACCAACGGAGTGTTGACAAACACTTCGAACTGCGCAGGAAATCATATAAAAATCGAACACTTCCTTCGGTAAAAAAAAAAAAAAAAGAATGTAGAATTCCAAAAATGGTATCAAAAACGGAGTGTATTCAAGACGCGAAAGAAGTCAGAGAGCGCTCGAGTTTCGAAGCGTTGTAGGACACGAATTTCATCACGCGGGAAAAATCCAAAGGGTAACCGACTAAGTATTAGGATGAACGAGGGTTGCTACACCTTTTTGATTTGCTTTCTCTTCAAACAATGTAACTAGCGAACTTTCGAACATTTCAGGGTGGAATTGTTTCAAAAAGAAAGAGTAACATTGAAACATTTTATGAGTGAATTAAACATTTTTGAAAATATTTACCCGCGTAGGTCTCCAGTAAAACTTTGGTTGTTCTAAAATCAACTGAGGATCAGTACGGGCTTTTGTTGTTGGAGCCCGGGGGGAGGGGGGGGGGGACTCGGAGGTCGAAGGGACGGGGATGCTCGCAGTCCCTTTTAGGGGTTGAAATCGAGGTTTCGGTCCCGCTTATGGTGTTATGAACGAGAATGCCCACCAGCTGAGTTTTGTGGTCCCTTTTAGGGGTTTTAAAATAAACAGCAACAACAATGCTTCTTTTCAACGATGTTTATTTTATATCAATGCCCTTTCAAAATCTATTATAAAAGGGTTCAGTTAACGATTTGTATGTGACGACGTCGTCATAAACTCATACGAGCAGAAGGCGTTTGATGTTAATAAATTAAATCGAGAAACCCAGCCTTGGATACGTTTTTGCTTGGTCCCTCTTAGGGGTAGAATTTTATCCCTGCCACTCCCATAAACTGACAATACAGGTCCCTTTTAGGGTCCATTTTTAAGATTTTCGGCGAGCATCCCCACCCTCTTTCAATAGGGAGTCCCCCCCCCCCCACCCCCCGGTGTTGGAGGTTCCAGCCCAGCAGTTGTTGTAACATTTTTTTCTTTTCTAGCCCTTTTTTATGTCTGCCTCCTTTTCGGTTTATTTTTTTAAACGTTCATTTGTGATGATAATTTTAAATCTTAATTTTATTCCCGAATATTTTCTGCCCTGATGGATTAGATATTTAAATGTGGGGCTCACTGTGTAGAAAACAATTTCACTGAGTGAAATTTTATCATGGGTCTAACTTTTCGAGGTCTAACTTTTCGAGGTCTAACTTTTCGAGGTCTGAGGTCTAAGTTTTCGAGGTCTAACTTTTCGAGTATTCATCGAGTACGTGCACTACAATGTCATGTACCTGAATTTTGACGCAAAAACATGAGGTAACATTGCATTTCTTCACAAACTACAGAATTCTAGTCTACTGTTTTATATTAAACTGATAATAGAAACCTTTCGGTTAATAGCGCATGTAAGCTTTGGCTTTTCATTGATGTACGCATTATATCAAACAAGACAAGACAAGACAATAACAAGGAACGTGTTTACACGTACTTCATGAAATTAAACAGAGCTCTAGCTAGTTTACATTTATTTTATACATACAGAGATTTTCTTATCAAATCTCCCTATGTGAAAAACCAGTTCGCGACTTTTTTCAGCCAATCAGAGAGGCGAAATGAATTTCTCACACGTGAAAAAAGCGTTTCGTCCAATTACAAACCACTGTCGAGGCGAATCGTGTTTTCGCGGTCATCGCGGGTAGCTTTGTCGGGCAGCTTTCACAAAATAATATTTTCGGTGTACGCTAGTTGTTCGTATTTCAAACTTATCAAGAGCTAGGAGATATTTGTGAGGATGGCTGAACAATCAAGAAGATTTGTGTCTCTAGACAAACCTATAGACAAGTTTATAGAAGCCCACAGTGACAAACTAAGCCAAAAGAAAAAAAAAATCAGCCAAAACTTCATTAGCTTACCGATTTTACTTTGTACTAGTTATGATTACTGATATTTTTACATCATAGCTTCTAGTAAACGCTTAATTTTTCGAAAAGAAATTATTACACGAGTTTTGTAATTGTTTTAGAAAACCAATTAAATGTGAATAAATTAAAAACAACAAAATCTCAGTATGTATAAAATAAATAAATTACAGCATGAAAAGCGCTTTGTACGGGATTTTCGCACTCGTTGGTTTTGTATCAGAAATCTCACTCGTTCGCTGCGCTCACTCGTTCGAATTCAGATACTTCACCAACTCATGCGAAAATCCCGTACGCGCGCGCTTTTCATGAAGTAATCTCTATTTAGTTCATAGAACACAACAGTGTAATAATTCTATTACCATTGTTTGTAGTCATTTAGCTTCATTTGTATTAAACGTACTATTACACTTATAAGTTTTGTTCTGTTAAATCCCTTTGGCTTGCAATCTCTCCTGCAATCTCTGCCAGGGTTGAAAGATCTGATTCCGGTTTATTACCAGGTGATCTGATGACGTCATTTTAGCGCGAAGCCAAAATCTTTTAAAAACGTATACCAAAAGTCATTGCGGGCGCTCCACTATTTGAATCCAACATGGCCGCCCCAAACCAGCTCCCCGAAGATGCAGAGATTAAGGCAAAATTGATAGGAATCGCAGCCTTTATAGAGCTCATAAGCGAAAAATATTTATGCTTATAACAACACCGGCTTTAAAACGCAGTTTCTGGTAATAGAAAGGCAGAGACATTTCGTAATAGTACGTTTAATACTCGAAATAGCGATGTGACATCGTCGTAAAAATGTTATTGGTGGCCTTATTAAGACGAATTGCATTGGCGAAGCAGTTCATATACAGTTTACATGTTTTATATGAAATATGTATGTATTGTGTTATACAAATATTTATTAAAGTATTGGGTTTTTAAACTATAAATGTCTGTTTACACAAGCTGCTTTTACATCAGAGCACTGGAGATTTCCCGCCACAACCTGAAGTTGCTGTGAGAATTCTTGATGTTCAAGGTCAGCTTTACCGTTAAACGGCTGATGTCCACATAACAAAGCAGGATTAGCCCCCAAAACTGTTTTCTATCCTTGTTTCATAGAGCTTCGCGGCCATTTTGTGGCTCTTGTACTCTAGGCGCGCAAAGGATTCTGTGCGTTTTTATAATATTTTGCTGCTGCACTCTGATTGGCTGATTTTAGACATCAAGATCACCTGGTAGTGATTGTTTCTGTCTTCACATTTGGAAAACCTGCATCTTGATGGCTCAGGTGTGTTGGCGGCTCTGTTTGCGGCTGTGTTGGCAAATCAAATGGCAATCGTGGGTAGTAAAACTGTGGTGTTTGTCCTAGTTGTGTTAGGTGTTGAAGGAACGGTGTTAGTATGGTTGGCATTAACTAGCGGATTATACATAGTAGGGAATACTGGAGTGTTTAAATTAAAGTGGTTTTGAGGAATTTCTTTTCTTCTCGTTATGACAGCCATCAGAACTCGAATCATCAGAACTTGAGTAGCGATAATATCTTCTTCGTCTTTTGTTTTTTTTCTTGTGTTTTCGATCACGACTCTGCTTTTTCTTCTTCTCAGGGCCAGGACTGTACACATTTACTTTACTTTTCACTGTGGAAATATCCAAGTTAGAGCTAACCGAAGTAACGGTGGCATCCGGAATTAGATGTAACATCGGGAATTTTACCATCCATATATTGCTTGAGTAATCTTACGTCTCGCATCAGTTTTGGCTTGTTGAGTTTATACGATGGATCAGCAGCAAATAAACGAGGAGTTAACGCTTTAACAAAGTGATAGTCGTTGTTAGTTGTAAAATCCTCCATCGACTTCAACTGCGCTTCGAGTTCATCGATCGTTTTCTTCTTCTTCCTAAGTTCAGTTTTATGCGAATTTAACTTGTTGAAATACTCGGGATGGCGGTCTTTTATCCCGCAAAATGTGTACTCTACACACTTTTTCAGTTTGCAAGGATTATATGTTGATTACGATGTCCTCTGTGATGGCAAAAACTGGAAACAACCTTAGATTTCCCAACGGCTGGAGGTTCAGGTACTGTTATGTTCATGGACTCTATAGACACCTCTAGCTCTCGGGCTTCTTGTTTTTCAAAATCTAATTGATCTCGGAGACTTCTTTGTTGGCCTTCCAGTGCTGGCAGAACACACTAAAATATATAAAAAAGAAATAAAATTAGTGAAGACTTCGACGTTACTTTTTCGCGCCAAAAGTTACGATTTCACATTGGCTTACCCTACTGACGTGCTTCAGGTCTTTCCTGAGGAGTTTCCTTGTTCCTGGCTTTCTCTCGTCTTGGCATAGGTAAAGGGGATTCTTGTTTTAACATTTCCAAATGATAACAAAGTACAGATTTGGTACCGAGTGGCAAGTTTGGAAATATTGTTCTGATGTGATCTTCGTTCAGTAGTTTAAGTTGAAGTCTAGAACAAAATTGGTTGGCAACTAACGTGTTGAAAATGAATTCTTTTGTTTTCTCATCTAGAGAATCGTTCAATTAATCCAACCAGCTTTTTAATTCTTCCATCGTAAGATTAACACTGCAGGCAACGAACGAACTTGCGAACTTCTGAAGTTCCCAAGTTCACACCGAAGTTCGTTGGCAAGTTCCGAACGAACTTCGCAAGTTCAGCGGGAACTTCTGAAGTTCCGAACGAACTTCGGAACTTTTTCGTCAAAAGTTATGTGAAATCGACTGTAAAAGGTACGCTCCTTCGCTTTGTTCTTGCTCAGTGTCCCTAAAGTTTAATTCTTTTTAATTATGAATCGACTGTTTTTGATTAGCATCCTAATCGCTTCTGAAAAAGCTTGCATAAACCTTAGCCTGTAAACGTTGCTGATCAAAAAAAATCGTTTTTCGAAATCGCGCCCTGCTTTTCTGTTCTTCCAAGGCATGTGTGCATTCAGTTTATAAAGACCATCTTGGTGATAAGAAAAGTATTACCTGCATCACATCCGTATAATTCAGCTCTAATACACACGTGACTGTACCATGTCTCAGGTATGATGCGAACATATCGGGCAGCGGAAATAGTCTTGAGTGTCTGCGTAGCAACCCCTTCTCTGTTCGAGTTACCTTCAAACTGAGAAAAACGTAATATTTGTCCATTGTAAATCAACACTGTCACAGAAGATGCTTAATGCACTTATGTTTTGTACTATGATCCCTCGTATATTCATACGTTTAATAGTATATCAAGGGCGGATCCAATTTTTGAAAGGGGGGTCCAACCAGCTGATCTGAAATAATGACGAAGGAATGACATCACGTTTGATGCTAATAGACCGCCGTAGGCTGGAGAACTAGGGTTGTTGGAGGGCATGCTCTCCTGAAAATTAAAATGAGATTTAACCCACACCCCCATCAAATATCCAATTGCCCGTCCCTAAACTCAGGTATGACAAGGGGGTCGCGAGCCTCCGGCCCTCACCCTGGATCCGCCCTTGTACATCTATTTGCTTAAAAGTAATTACTTCAAATTCTCGGGTTACAGTCTGACCTGACAAGTCAGCCATTCCGGTCAACATACCAATAAACCACAGATGCCGTTTTTTCCTAAACTGCTATGAAACTTCAGTTACACATTTCGTCCTTCCTCGCCCCACCCCCTCCCCCCGTAAAACTTAGATAGGAAAATAAGTCAGAAATCGTGGGTATTTTTCAATCGTTCTCCCACAGGGAATCCAAGATTTATGCACTCTGACAGCGGGAATATTCCAGTTTTGAGTTCTCTGTTGCTCAGGCTAAGCTTCGATTTCGATCGTATGGAATTATTTAGAATATTTATGCATTCTGCGCCTTCCAGTGAAGGTCTATGGAATTTCAAAGTGTCTGTATTGTTGAAGTTGTGCATTCTTTACTTTACCGTTAGTATTTGTGAATGTTTCAGCTAACGCTGAAATGAGGCTAACCCTGTGTAAATGAGTCTGTGATCAATGAACACAGCGGTATTGTACGAATTGGAAAATGGTCTATAAATAAATAGTTTCGTAGGTGTCATCATTTATACTCACGATTCTCTTTGCTCCAGTCTCCAAGTAAGTTAACCAATGGCCTTCGATGACTGAATGTGATAAACTAAAGCTTTTTACAAACTCATCATCGTCCGGGTTTCCTTGAATTGCAATCGACTTGATCATCATTACGAGCCCCAAGTCTATCTGAAGGTACTGGTCAGCGTTAGAAACAGCTGCACACCAAGCATGCGTGTTATAGAGTCGTGCTTGATTTGGACCGTAGCTTTGTGAAGGGTTTCTGGATGTTGTCGAGTTTACGTAAAATCTATAAGATTTTGTGCTGAGTATTTCATTACAGTCTAAAAGGAAAAAAAGGGGAAAGGCAAAAATTAATGAACTTTTGGGGTTATTTTTCTTTCATTTTATTTATATTTGTAGGCTTACGATACATGGTTGTATGCAAAATATTGTTACGGTGGCTCACTTGGCAATCTAAGAATGGTATTTTTCCATCTTCCTCTAATTCTCTAGTAAACTGGATATGAGGATTTGGTTGGTTTAAGTGCTCATGAAACGCTTCAATGTGTTCTAAGGGTAACGTGGTAAACAAAAGCAAAAATGACGCCGAAGCGGCGACGCGCACTAATTAGATCAACACTAATTAGACACTCGCTAATTAGACCGACACCGCCAATTACGCAATTCCAGGTAATTGTGCTATTGTGTATCGTGGCAGTATAAATATGACATATCTGACTTTATCCTGAAGATGACTGCCGCTCAGGCTGTTGAAACGTCAGTCACATCAAACAGTCCTTCTCAGGACTACATCCACCCGGATGATCATAATACAAATATTGTTTCTTCGACAAATATTGTTACTTCGATAAATATCCATTCACCTGGGTTCAGACCTTTCTTTACAATAACTAAATTAGTCGTAAAACAAGTCAATGAAAGTTTTGCTTTTTAAATTTCTCTACATCCAATGCAAAATGTCGGTATCACAATCATATGCCAAAGAATCATAGCTTGGTCTGAAATGACGACAGATCGGGGCCGGCAATTTCGTTTAAATTCTGAGATATTCTATTTGTTGTGGGACATAGCAACGGTGACTATGGGAAGTCGTCATCTTTCATCACATAGATTTCGTGTGAATTCCAGTACACTGTACGAAGTAGAAAGGTATGAACGCGCAGAGAAAACCTCCATCGCGACACGTTCATGGACAAAAGTGATCAAGTTGCTATGTTGATATGATAGACAAAAGTAACAATAAAAGAACTATTTTCTTGGTTGAACTGAATCGTGCAACACGACTTTCAAGAATACTTTTATAAGAAATGTTTCTAATATATTTTTTTTCGGAAACTTTCAAAGGTTATAGCAACTTATTTCGAGGTATCCTAGAGTATGAAAAAGCTAACTAGGTTAGCACTAATTAAATTAAATACACTAATTAGTACTAAAAGCAATGACCTTTTCATTCTCAAACATCATCTTTATCCCTAACCATCGTTCCAGTTTCATCATATGACTTGGCCATTTTAAAAGTTCTCTTGATATTTTTATGGATATTTTTCGGTAATTGATTTTATGCAATGAAGATAGGCTTTTCCTCTGGAATATTTATTCTAACATTTTATATGATTAATTTTTTTATCGCTTTCTGTGCAGGTGCAATATAAACAATATAATAATCCTGACAATAAGACACAATAGCTTTTGATATTCATACCTTCATCTGTTGCCTTCACAACGATCAGTTGCTGTGTCAAATAAACAAATGCCTAGTTAGTTTCACGAATAGAAAAGGATGCAAAACTTTGTCGTAATTGTTTTTTGTTTTCATCGTTTTATGTAAGAAACTGATAGAGAAAAAAGATATTTTTTCAGCCATATTTTAGTGGTTTTTTTTTTCTAGGTATAAATAACGCTCATTTTAGCTTCTTGGCACAAAGAAAAAACATAAGCATTGCTTTGTGTTTGATGATAAGCAAGAAACAAGAGAGAAATTTTGCAAGGACCTTTCTGTCTACAACCTACGTTGCAAAAATCAACTTAAGAACTCGATCTTGAAGGGACTAGATGAAATATTATTCTTTTTAATTCTAGTAACCCTGCCAAATTGTGTAGCTTTTTTCTTTTTCTTTTTGCAAGGCCGGTTGAATTTTCTTTAACTAAATGAAACTAACTTTCAGGTTTTAATCATGAAATGCCTCTGTTTTACCAGGGAGGTCCCTGGTTTTACATATCCTTCAAAACTCACCGAAAATGATTTTTTTGGGGAAATTAAGTTTAGTAAATTAGCCTGGAGTTCATTACATGTTTATCAGTTTAAGTCAAGTTCAACTTTCTTTGATACAGTGTTCCCTCCATTGGAAATTAAACGATAACACAGTTGCAGTAAACACTGACCTTCAGCACGTACAGCACGAGTATCGTCTGTAACAGTTTAACCGGCATATCTTCAAGCTTCTTCATCATTACAAGTCTTGCAGTACTAAGAGCGGACTACATTACCTTATATTCGGTAAACACCATGGAACATATTGTATAGCCTTCCAAATTGAGCAGCATTCACACGTGCTGCAAGGGGTTTATATAATCCTATGGACTTGTGTTTCTCGTTTTTGTTCAGTTGTTTGAATTATTTATCACTTGTAAAATGGCTTTTGTCTTCAGATTGGTCGCGTAACATTCATGTGCCTAAATAGAATTTGCTATCCAGCTTCATTTGTGATAACATCTGCTTAAAGTGACACATCTGACTACATTTTCAGTATTTACAGTATTTACAGTCATTAGCATATGGCACAGAAAACCCTTCATAACTCCAAGATGCATCACTCATATTATATATATATATAGATACCCCCCCCCCCCCCCCCCACACACACACACATACACTTTTTAGGGTTCTTCGCGGTCCCTGTAAAGACCTGATCCTACCTTCCAGGGAATCTGAAAAGTTAATATCTCAGACATCTCAATGGATGCTTGACAAAAATTGAAAAGTAAAGAAGAAAATTTCCTGATAATCCATTCGTCAATGTCAGGGCAAAATATTTTGAAAACAAATTTAGGAATTAAAATTCAAGGCAGCAAACTAATGATGTGTTTTTCGCGGATTATATAAATTAGTTCGTCTTAATGACCATGCTGTTCATTAACGCCTAGTACACTATTTATTTTTTTATCTTGTTATTTCTTGGTTAAGAATTTAGAATTCCTCATAACCCTGACAATTAGAAGTCCAACGATGTTGCTTGAACTTCAGAAGGTTAGGTATGAGGAATAGACAGCAGCTCCAGCATCCAATCGTTTCTTACGTGTCCCATATTGAAGGACACTATCTCGTGCAGGGGCAAACGGTGATTCTTTTTGCTTGAATTCATTCACCTTAAATTCCAATATATATAGTCCATGCTTTCTATATACAGTCAATAGATCCAGTTAATTTTCCTGATTTATTGCAACCGGTACTACCTTGAATAATGGTATATGTAATATATACAATATGAGTGGCCGTGTTGTATCAGATATACAACCACGAGCCGAAGGCAAGTGATTGTATATCTGATACAACCCGGACACGGATATTGTATCTAGGTAATACAAGAAAATGTAACTAGCCAATCAGCGCGAAGCTAACAAGCTCAAGTTGTTAGCATAACCCATGACGGGGAAAAATTGCGCACCAATGACTGCCTTAGTAGGGTAGGACACGGCAAATGTTTTTCGGTATAAACAAAATTGGAACTAGAATTCAAATTTCTCTCATTATAAACGCAGGATCCACTGTTTCTAAAATACTAAAAAGTTATGATCAATAAAATTATTTTTTCTTTCAAATTGGAGAGCTAGAACGAGCTTCGAGAAAATGCTCAGGCTCCCCTCCCTTGATTTGATAATTGGATGCGGGTTTTACTTTGTCAAAGAAGCTCGTGAACACGAAGTTTATAGAAAAACTAAAACGAAGTTTTCGCTGTTGAAGAGATAAAAAACGAGCGCGCGTGCTATGTTGAGTTATATTAGCACGCGGGAAATTGCGCGAGCCCGAGAGAAGTGCAGAGAAGCACGAGCCGAAGGCGAGTGCTTCTCTGCACTTCTCGAGGGCTCAAGCAATTTCCCAAGTGCTAATATAACTCAACATAGCAAAAGCAAGACGAGTTTTCTATCTCTTTTATAAAATAACTAAGATATAACGCGCAATTAACTCAAGAGAAGTAATAAAAACATCAGCTTGCTTTGCTGACGTCATTTCCTCACGATCTATGTTGAGTTATATTAAACGGTAATTGACCAATCAGAGCGCGCGTTATATCTTAGTTATTTTATAAAGCATCTTAATATTAGCCATGTTAAATCATTTTGACAGGCTTTGGATTCCGCAAAGAGTTCTAGCGACGCGAGTTGTTATGCTCTAATCGAGTAAGTTTGAGTTGCTGACAAATAATTCAGCTGAATGAATTCTCATAATACTCAATAACAAAAACTGAATTGTGGAGAGCTAGAGTCGTATTCGACGCAGCGAAATCCCTTTAGCTTTGAAGGGAACTTACCTAAATTCTAATACTAGTTACATGGTCGTATAGATGCTAAGCTTTGATTCTGTGAATATTATACGGTATGCCTTATTCTGACCGGCCGCTTTATAACATGTTCCATGAATTAACATATTCAAATTAAACAGTATTTTTTAACAGTTATCACTTTAATTCTAGAAATAGAAACCTTGCGAATATCTTGATACGTGTAGAAATACATAATGCGAATGTTTCAGTAGCTGCAAGCTTTTCAACACCTGTCTTCTTTTAAATTCTTTTAAATTTACTGACGAAGCGAACGTGAGTTGTTGGGTTTCCCTTCGGTTTGTTTATATTCTCGCACAATGACGCATTCTAGAAATGCACGGGCTAAAGGCTAACAACTATGGAGGGATTGCATGCAGGCCTGGTCGCAAATACTTTACCTAGATATTACTTATGAAACGTCTAGGTGTATACATTCATGTTCTACTAAAATTTTAAAGATAAAATTGAATTTGGCTGAGAAAATTGGAGCTAGTTAAAGTTTATGCAAATCAGGATTAAGGATCAGGATCAGGATCAAATCAAATTTCAACCTCGTCCCCAGGGCCTTCTCACTCGAAGACGCGAAGAAGAGAAGACCCTGGCGTTGGCTGGTCAAATAAAGATTTTGATTGGCTAACTTTTCTTCCGGTTATTTCAGCGGAATTTGCGTGACACCCAGGATTTCTGGGTGTCACGTGACCAGCCAACGCCAGGGTCTTCTCTTCTTCGCGTCTTCGCGTTAGAAGGCCCTGGGGACGAGGTTGATCAAATTTCTATTGTGTTTTCCTCATTAATTATTCATGAGTTTTATAAAAATTATATAATGATTGTATACAATTACTGTACATGGAATTTTACATATTAAAGAGCCGGCTAACATACGGAGGTTTGATGTAACTCACAGCTATCTATGCAATGTGAAGTACGTTAATTCCTTCTTATTCAACTCCACTCATTTCAAATATGTAGCAATTGTTTGTTAATTTGATGTATATTTTTCAGTTTAAGCTCAAATGCTCAAACTCTGTTAAAACTGTATCGATCGTTCTATGCTGTTTTACGACCTCTTCGCCAAGCTCGTCTTTAAAAGCATATAACTTCTTTGAGAAAGATTGGCATTCTTTGTAAAGTCCACAGTATTTAGTTCTGGTGTATTTCTATAACATATGAGAATGTGGATCCTAACTTTGCAGTAATTTTGCTGTTGTTTTTTTTTTGTATTGCTTTTTGGCTGCTCACAGATATTTTCTAATAAAAAGCTATAATGAAAACTGGAGAGTCCCTGGAATAAAAACTTACATTCACGCATGCGCATTACATTTGACCACATACGGTGGTTATTAAAAACCACAGAAATCCCGCCTAGAAATGTAAATGACACACAGGAAACCCAAACTACTAATTGCAAAGACCATAAAAAGGAGAAGGGAAAAAAAGTAAAAAAGAAAAGAAAAGAAGAAAAAAAAAAAAAAAGAGAAAGAAATTAATTATGAGGAAATTCATATAAATACTGGTAAAACTTTAATGAATGAATCATTGCATTTTGGACAGCATAATGCAAGATGTTGTCCTTCGTGTACATGTCCTTATTAGGATAATGTGAAACCGCAATACATTGTCCAGCAGATACACACAGTCAAATACGCGTACAGAAAATTGGGAAAACCTGTCACATCAATAGTCTAGAGACATGAAATAGGTCAGTTTTTTTATTTGTTTCCCCCTTTCAGTTAAACATCTTACAATCACAGGAGTGTCGTGTGTCAAATGGAATTCTCAAATTCATTAATAATTCATAAGCTTGATGCACCAATTAGATGCTTGTTTTAGGGTCACATGCATACCCTTTGATATACTTTGATCAAACACTGGTGCTAATTAGATTCACGTGTTTGGATCTAATTAACATATAATATACCTCAAAACAACCCACTTATTTTTTTTAGACTTATAAATAGAGTGAAAGATTAAAATCAGCCTTTTTAAAGGCCTCGTACGTGTGCTTTCATCCGTTTTTCAGTGTTTGCATCCCCTCATCAAATACTCGCACTTGTTTTTGATCTATTAATTCATCGTAGTCACAACTTTTATACGAGGGTCTCAATGGGATTAACCGTTAGCCGTAAAATGGCCCAAAAAAATTAGCCATTACGAGTTAAAATGGGGAAAAATTAAGCGTTAGGCGTAAAAAGTCTAAACATAGTTAACCGTAATTTTTCTTATAGTCATTGTTTGTAAGACTTGTATTTGTCCAGATCTTTTCTCAAGATGTAATGTTATTTGTTTATCCCAGAATGCTAAGAATGAGTTAACAATGTAAATTAATCATTAACTCTTTTAAAACGATGAAAATTAATGTTTAACTTTTAAAACAATGAAAATAAATTATCAAGATTTTTGTTAACCAAAACGGAAAAAAATTAGCCGTCAGCCGTAAAAAGGCCAAAATTTTAACCATGAACCGTAAAAGCTACCACTCCATTTAGACCCTATTATAATTATCAGCATGCTTTCGTAGATTCTGGGAGGCCTGGCTATGTGACTAAGCTAAGGCATGATTAAACCCCAATTAAGCTAAGATTCCTTTTTAGACAAGGTTTCTTTAGACTTGAATTTTCATTTGAAAAAAGTAAAGAAAACCTGGTCTAGATTGCATGTGTTGAGGGAATTCCTCTGCTGTAGCGTTGTTCAGTTCACAGGTAGCAAGATTCATATTGAAGTTGAAGGACTGACATTTGGGGTCTATCAAACAGTACCGCATACAAGACAGATCATCAATTACTGAGAAGAGCTGATGACTGATGTGGTGCTGCAGTACACGATGTTGGGGACTTACTTGAAACATTCTGTTTGGGTTTTCTAGAGACAAAAAAAATCGTGACTTAATGTCTGTCTACAATAATGAGATGAAAAACTGAGATGTATGTATGTATGTATGTATGTATGTATGTATGGATGGATGGATGGATGGATGGATGGACGGATGGATGGACGGACGGACGGACGGACGGACGGACGGACGGACGGACGGACGGACGGACGGACGGACGGACGGATGGATGGATGGATGGATGGATGGATGGATGGATGGATGGATGGATGGATGGATGGATGGATGGATGGATGGATGGATGGATGAATGAATAAATGAATAAATGGATAAATATATAGAAATTCGCAGTAATCTTGCTTGGGGCTTTGTTTCCTATATGAGAGTGTATGGTGGCCCTAAAAGGATTTGCAACAAGTTAGTCAAGTTAATGTTGTTACAAATAAGAAACGAGGTGCTGTAAGTCACATTTAAGTCACTATTAATAATTTCATCTGTAATGGGCAAATAGTCTTGAATTTGTAATTATTTTTTTTACCATTTATGGTTTTCTCCACACAGTATCTGGCATTCCAAGACAGGTCCAGTTTCTTAAGCTGGTATACGTAGAACATATAACAGTTGCGCACATAGATGTAGACACTGAAGTGGCAACAATTGCCATTGCTATGGAAACAGACTTTTCTCTTGACAACACCGTCACTCACAGCTGGTAGGTCTCCTTCAACATAGCCTGGAGCAGCAGCACCACAATGGTTTTGTGGGATACATCGATTGGGAATACGATAGTTGCTTTTGGTGCCGCGAAACAGGTACCAGTCAGTTTCAATGATGTTGAGGTTATCACTGAATGGATTGGATGTAATCATGGATGTAAGGCGGGAGTCGTCCAACAAAGTTTTATGCTGTGTACATATGTCTAAGTTATCTGTGGATTATAATAATTTATATGATATTTAGTTGTGCTGCATTCTTGGATGATGATGATGATGATTGTTATTATTATAAGTAATATCATGATTACCTCGTGATCCATTGTTTCCAGAGGGATGTTTAAGGTCTAACATCCCCCTGGATGAATAGTGATGAGGGATATTTAGTCTAAATATCCCTCATGAATATAATCATGAGGGATATTTAGACTAAACATCCCTCATGAATATAATCATGAGGGATATTTAGACTAAACATCCCTCATGAATATGATCATGAGGGATATTTAGACTAAATATCCCTCATCACTATTCATGAGGCAAGGTCCCTCATATGACAATCACCGGGACCATGGCTGGGTAACATTGACCCAATCGAAAATTTTGCGCAATGACTCTGGACTACGCACTACTGAACACCCCAGCACTTGTGGGATCCATTAAATAATCTTTGCGCATACGTTGACTAGCCGAGAATTGTTCTTACTATTTGTGACGTAATCAAGACGGTTTCAAAACACTTCATTAATACCGCTCTAGGCCAACCAAAGTGAATTAGAATAAAGCACCACGAATGAATGAATGCTGGTTCAATTCGCCATTGTCGCATTCAACAAAGGCGAATTCCCTTAAGTATGCCGCATATCAACAGCTTTGTAAAACTTTGTAATTTATGCATCGTACGAAAGCTAACATATTTCCTAAGAGCAGTTTTGTTCCTTGGTAATCATAATATTACAAACTAATAGCATGAAATTTCGGGTGATTAGTGATTAAATGTCCCCTCAAGCCTCGGGAGGTTTAGTTAAAGTCCCTCCGCCTTCGGCGTCGGGACTTCAACAAAACCTCCCTCGGCTTTCGGGGACATTTAATCACTAATCACCCTCAAGTCATGCTATTACTTATAATAATAGCATGACTTGAGGGTGATTAATGATTAAATGTCCCCGAAAGCCGAGGGAGGTTTTGTTGAAGTTCCGACGCCGAAGGCGGAGGGACTTTAACTAAACCTCCCGTGGCTTGAGGGGACATTTAATCACTAATCACCCGAAATTACATGCTATTAGTTTGTAATATTATGATTACCGAGGAATAAAACTGCTCTTAGGAAATATGTTAGCTTTCGTACGATGCATAAATTACAAAGTTTTACAAAGCTGTTGATATGCGGCATACTTAAGGGAATTCGCCTTTGTTAAATGCGACAATGGCGAATTGAACCAGCATTCATTCATTCGTGGTGCTTTATTCTAATTCACTTTGGTTGGCCTAGAGCGGTATTAATGAAGTGTTTTCAAACCGTCTTGATTACGTCACAAATAGTAAGAAAAATTCTCGGCTAGTCAACGTATGCGCAAAGATTATTCAAATGGATCCCACAAGTGCTGGGGTGTTCAATAGTGTGTAGTCCAGAGTCATTGCGCAAAATTTCGATTGGGTCAATGCGACCTAGCCATGGTCCCGGTGATTGTCATATGAGGGACCATGACTCATGAATAGTGATGAGGGATATTTAGACTAAATATCCCTCATGATTATATATTCATCCAGGGGGATGTTAGACCTTAAACATCCCTCTGGAAACAATGGATCCCGAGGTAATCATGATATTATCATTATAATTATTATTATTATTATTAATACTATTATTATTATTAATACTATTGCCGTCGCCGTCACCGTCGCCGTCACCGTTAGATTGGTTCATATAAACCCGTGAAACAAGGTGTATTTACTAGAGTGTAATAGTCAAAGTGATACAATAGAAAACAGAAGAATCAGAGTGCACGTATAATAGTACTAAAAATCGTACTAAATAGGCTAAACTGTATGTATTTCACGTTTTTTTTATCAGAGAACAACTCTTCTATCATTCATTATCATTGTTGTTGTTGTTGTTGTTGTTGTTGTTGTTGTTGTTGTTGTTGTTGTTTTAAGGAGTGAAATCTTTAGTACCTACTTTTTAGTTTCAGATGCACTGTTTTGTTACTTGATCCTAAAGCATTGGTGGCAGTGCAAGTATAGAATCCTTCTTGGCTTGGTGTCACTGCTTGGATATCAAGGTTAGTGTTGCTTGTTCTTGATTGAATTATGCTGCCTTTGTAGGACCATGCGATAGTAATCGGCAGTGCACCCACTGCTTCACATTGGAGTGTCACATCTTGGTTCTTAAGGGCAAAAATATAAGGACTGCTACCTTGATTTGTAAGCACAGGGGCACCGAGAGGTCCTAATAATAAAACATAAGAAACCAGGCACATCTGAATTAACTTTATGTAAAAATTACACTATGGAATAAGTATATATAAGTATATACGTAATTTCAAGTAATCAATAATGAACTAAAATTGATAATTAATTAATGATAATTTGATAATTAGTTATTAATTTTTTTTTTTAAATAGGAGGCAAACTATTTTATTTTATTCCTTCAATAACATCGTTTTTATCACCTTTTCGACGTCCCAATATTTCTGCTCTCAAGCCCAGCAGCTTATTTGTTGGATAATGTGACTTTGGATGTATTCTGATATATCGAGCTGTAATATCTCTGTCAAATATCCTTGTCACATATCCAATATCATCTGTATTTGCCTGGAAAGTCTATCAAAAGTAAATTGATTAGAGGTTATTAATGATGTGTCCTTTATAGACCCCTTGCAATAATCCCCAATCTGGGGGTCAAAACAAAATAATTTTCATTTCTTCTCATTTTCTTTTCATTGTTTGACCCCCAGGTGGGGTTTTGTGCAATGAGTCTATAAGTTATGTCCATTATAATTGTCAGCAATAGACCATTTCAAGTTTTTTAGCAGCCATTTTGAATTGGAGCAAACTCGGCAAAATATATAGGAATCTGGATCACTTTGACTCCTATAAATTTTGTGCGATTTCCAAAATCTAAACTTTTTTCAAAATATATTTTTGTTGTTATTTATGACCTTTAATGTGATGGATACAGGAAACCCACAAATTAAGAAAATAAGATTTTTGGCAAGTGAGTGACTCGTACCTGGAAGATAAAATACTTACATTGATCTTATTTTCAGTCCAACAGGTGCTGTACATTACATGTCTGCTGGTTATAGTTGAAGTTTAAAAATTGCCGGGTTTACCCCAATTAAAAATGGCCGCCGAAAACCGTGAAATGGTCTTTTTCTACTAAATTCTGCAATCTGATTGGTTAAGGATGTTATTTGAGCATTATTGCACTATTTGGCTCATCATTTAATTTGAACCAATCACAAGAAGGCATACCATTTTCATTTATTACCTTGACTACAGAAGATCCAGTATCCTTGTAGAATGCCCAGTTCGTGTTATCAAGGCTGTAAGATATCTGTAACCAACAGGAACAAAATCCTTAGAGTTCTGCATAGATTAGTATTTACGGTTCAAGATTATTATCAACACGAACATTGTTAGTGAAATTCCATTTGAAAAAATGTAGAAGAAAATGATATATATATAGTTGTGGTGCTGTGTGTATGTGACTATACAGTCATCTCCAACTGTCGTGCTGGTATCTATAACAAAGAAGACTGTGAGAAATATATTGTTTAATTTGTCAATATGGTGGTTATGATAATCAGCAGTATATTTAGAGGGAGGGATAGTGAGTGTACCTGGTATGAGGTCACCCATCTTGCTTCGCCATTTCCTCTTCCTTGCGTGACGATACCCGTGACAAGCATTGTGTGACCAAAGTCAACTTTAAGCCATTGGTCGGCACCAAAGAACTTAGGTGCCCAACATGTTGCTAGAAGTGGATAGTTTAGTCTTCCTGCACGCGGCGGCACATCGGCATCGTACTGGGACGATGCAGTTATTTGGTTGGATGGAATTTCTTCGCTTTCCATTCCAAGGGCAGCAGGTGAAGCTGAGAGGGGATAGGTATGGTAAGCCGTTTATAATTATTTTGTCGGGCTGGGCTAACCTGAGTATCAGGCTCTCCAAGCTGGGGGAGGGAGGGAAGGGGGAGTGGAGAGGGGAAAGGAGAGCCTGACACAAACACGTATCGAGCCGCCTTCCGCCCCTTTCAGATTTCTGATACGCCCTCACAATATTAACCAATCCCATTCACTTCCGGTTTGAAGATGAAGTGACAACTGTCAAAACATGGAAATTGTGCGCTGTTTATAGTAGTTTATAGAAGTTTACACATGAAATGTCGCCGGAGAGCGGTCGAAAAAAATGCTGTTTATATCGAGAAAATCTACAAACTAAGTATGGATTTCGCGTATCAACCGTCTCTTTGTTTTGTACCACCACAAACAAAGAATATTGCTCGTCATTTGGTGGAAAAGCCGTCATTTTGAGTCAGCTCTTACGAGCACTTGGAATTGTTGTTCAACATCAAGACGAGAGAGGTTCCGTCTGTAAGAGATGTGCGCGAAAGATGGTTAACTGCTGGAAGTCATATTCAGAAATTGGAAGATGTTTTTCAGAGTTCTACTTCCACAGCAAATACTCCACAAGCAATACCGTACAAGCGTTTGCCTGCGTCCCGAACACCAACTGGAATAACGCCGCAATCGAAGCGCTTGAAAGCGAAGGTGGCTAGCAATGGAAATTCTCCTACTTCGAAGAAGCAGTTGTTTTCCGACACACCAAGCTTCCCATCGGATAATTATAGCATTGTTGAAGACCATATTTCTAGCTTAATGAACCTTCCAGTAACTGAAGAATCTGACGAACGGCAAAGCTTAATCTTGGGGAACTTCTCCAAAAATTATAATACTTCGTGGTCTCTTCAAATCAGTGATTTCAAATATTGAAAATGTCTTAAACTACTCTATTGAATACTCTCATTATATGTGAAATAATACTAGAGTCCGTAAATTTTAATATCTTTTTTTTTTGAAAAGTTATTCTCATAATTGTTGTTCCCTCAGGTTTTCGTAGGTTATCCGGTATCAACGAGAGTGTTGGAGTGGAGCTGTGAAGAGCTATATAAGATTAGATTAGATTCTTTTGTCCTCTTACCCAATCACCGCAAAGTCCGGAATTCGGACGCGAACACAACGGTCGATATGTGTTTGTGTCAGGCTCTCTTTTCCTCTCTTCCCCTCCTCCCCAGTCCCCTCCCCGCCCTTTCCATAGAGTCTGATACTCAGGTTAGACTGGGCAGGGGAAAGGATACAGTAATAACCCTATTTATGGCGTGGGTGAACAAGCTCAGTATTAATACTAATTTCCAATTTGGCCACCATTTACTTAGACACAAATTACCACTACACAGGGCCCGCGGAGATCCTTCGAAAATGGCGAGCTGGTTTACATTTAGTATTTTTGAGTTGAATGCTGTTCATAACGCTGCAAGAAATGCAAAGCAGCGAAATGGATGCAGTTTAGGGGTGAGGAACGGAAAAATGACTGCCGGGCTTAAATTAAACGAAATTTCACTGCTCTGGAAAGAGCACAGTCAGACATTGCACTTGTCTCTTGGGTCCCTACTCATCTCGCCGGAATGAATAGGGTGTTGTTTCAGTATATCAATAAAAATTCCATGACGATCACTACAATCGGTGTAACTACTATAGAAAAATTCATTGGATGACGAGGGAATTCCACGATGAATTTCACGAGTAAAAACGATATCGCACGAGTCGCGAAGCGACGAGTGCGATATCGTTTTTTCGAGTGAAATTCATCGTGGAATTCCCGAGTCAGACAATGAATTTTTCTTGAATCCCATATCACAAAATAATTGCTCTAAATAGCTGGGTTTATCGACGGTTTATTCAAACGTGAATTTTATGACGCGCGACTGAAAAGCCATTTCGTAGCTGAACACGATTAGCCAATAAGAAACAATCACAAATCTGAAAGCTTCATCATTTCATTCATTGCTTGTTGGTATAGTTTTCAACCTCGTGGTGAAAAACAAACGTGTTTTAAAAGCGTTAACAAGCTAGTTTATTGACTTATAACGCTAAGGAAAAAATAATTCATACATCAGATTATCGAGAAAAATGCTTATGAGAAAACTATGGAGGCTTCTAAGCTTATTAGTTTTAGATGAAAGAAAGATCGACAAGATTATACAACTGACAAAGCAAACAAGACAGTTTGTTTTTTTCTTCATAAAGGATTGCTTAATAGGTAAGTAGTAAGCTTAATCACTGGCTTAATAACTGTTTTACAAAGCGAAAAAAATGTTATTCAATTTCATAACAATAATAGCAATAGTAAAAGTTTTAAGTCATATTTCAATGATAAAACACTCGTCTAAAAGTTGGCTAACAGTTTATCTTTCTTTTCTTCTAAGATGAACCAGGATTTACACTGGCATGGAGGTTGATTGAAATGTTCACAGGAGAGTTCTGGATGTTCGCCTCTATAAATAATCCACTTACTGCTCCAGCTAAAAAGCCAGATGAATCAAATATCTTCACTTGGGCTTGTGGCGTCGCTTGTGGCTGAGCTGAAGTTTGCATCTGACCTGTAGACACTGCTATCGCTGAACTACACGAAGGACTGTTGTACCCAGATGAGTTGTTTGTTGTTTTGGGAAATTGAAAGTCATGTAGGAAAATAGTTTTTTGATGTAGAAAAGTTGTCAACAACAGCGACTCGGATGAGGATAAAAAGCGAGAGAAAGAAAAACAAAACGCGGGCTTCCTGATTTTTCATTGAATTCAACTTTTCAGACTGTTATCAAACATTCTTCGTTTTTATAGCAAAATTCGCTTATTAACAAAGTTAACTATTTCCATTTATATTAATTGCAAACTAATCTTCTTTTTTGATTGTTTTTTAATGCTATACGTTTAGAAAAAAAGTGATAATAAGACAAAAGCAAATTTTTTTTGTGCGGGATCCCTGATCTTTCATTGAATTCAGCTTTGAAAGCGTTGGATTCCACGCTGAATCCTTCGCTATCTACGTCACATATTCGTCATCTCGGACCAATCAGCGCGCGAGTTTATTTTGTGATATGGGATTCTATATGTTATTAACCCTGTTCACAGACAGTGCAGCTAACATTTCGATACACAAGCTAAGGATAGTTTACCTCTTGGGTGCCTACTCACCTCGCCGGAATGAGTATACCTCGACCCTCATTGAGATGTGACTATGCCATGTGATAGGATGAAATCTGACAAATCGTGTGTAGATTATAGACGTCAGCACATGACGCACCACAGTGTCTCTATTTGTGTTTCCTGTGAACACCTACAGGAAAACAGTAAGAGAATGACTGCCGGAATATTTTTTTCCTAAAATCGCGACGACGATGGAGATAAATTTGAGTAATACTGTTGTCGACTGATGGTGAAACGTCTGATGAAGATGATTTATCTGATGGTGATGATGGTGATAATGATAATGATAATACTAATGATAATCGTTTGATGGTGATGATACCGAGATGAGGGTATTTTGATTTTAACTGAACTGATTGAGATTTTAGCCTGGTTGACACTAGCGACGCAAGTATGAGCATAACGACATACCTAGCAGATAGTCTTTAACGATTAGTTAATCCCTTTATATTTAAACAGAACAAAGCATTCAGTCATCCTTAACGACGTTTGCGGGCATTGTTTGTACGCATTTGTTCTGCGCACATAGCGTTACAGCGAGTGCGCGCGTGACCTATGTTTTCCAAGATCAAATTCCGTCACGCTCGTTGCGAAAACAATTTCGAGCGGCTATATATATCTCGAAAACAACAACGGTGTACCCCACTTTTTATTTTATTATTTCATAAAGAATTACATAGTGTCAATGTTTCAAATTTGAAGAAAAAGAATATGGGAAAACCATGATAAAAACACGTTGGAGGCAAAGCTTCAATCTACATTACGGCCAAAGCGTCACTGAATGGTGCATGGTGGCTGCAAATTCGAGCCAAAAACTACAAGTTATTTATATGTATTCATAAATATTTACACATAATGTTTGTCTATAGGTTATTAGACGAATGTCTCAATAAATGTTTAGCAATCCATTTAGTTCTTCTACAAAATAAAATGACTTTACTGCTCGACTTGTATGTATTGCCGATTTTCCACAAGAAAAAAGCTGCACTTTAATATAATCTCACCCCTAAACGAGAACGGTGACCCCCATTTTTTATTTGCTCATGGAAGTACTATAGATCTGAGCTTGAGTATATCGTTATGCATTACTTGCGTCGTTAGTGTGAAGCAGGCTTATTTCTAGGCTTTTGTAGACTGAGAAATTAGAATTAAAGCAAAAAATTGTAATTCAAGTTCCAATCAGCTTTTGTCGACATTAAAAAACTCTCTTTTTCAAATACCTTTCTCTATTTCTCTATTTAACCGACGCGCCTGTCAGATTTGTTTGCTCTCTCCGTAAAAACCAACATGCAAGTTCAGTATTGTATGTTCTTAATAGTGGATTAAGTTATATCCTGCAGCACTAGCTGTATGATATGTATTTTTTTCTCCTGAGATTTGGTAAAACTTTGACAATCCTCAATTTCTTGCTAGAAATTCGATAACTGAACATGACCCATTGGGCTTTGTGTCGGAATTTATTAACTTAAACCTAGTCCACAAAAACCTTCGGACACCAAATTGAAGTTCAATATTCATACCTTTTTAACTCCGTTTTCTTGATATTCAATCCACAGCGTGTTGTCGTTGCTGTATGAAAACGAATAGCTCTTTACCCACTGGTTGTGCGTGCTTCCCCTGTGTCTCCCCTGTGTAGCGATGGCGGTCACCAATTTCGTTTGACCTAAGTCAATCTTGAGCCATTGATTGGTGTTGGCTGCACCTATTTCGCACGCCCAAGCCTGGTCTGCCCTGTACTTGGTCCAGTATAAGCGAGCATACCAAGATGGGTGACTAGCAGCAACTGTTGAGGCTGTTATGGCATTATTCAGGATCTCCCCGCTCATCATCCCAAGCGGGAGAAGAGGATCTGGAAATGAGGTAAGACAATCCGCATTGCAGTCAATCCCCGTTTTGTCCGAGAAGGGATGGGGGGAAGGTTCCTAATACTTAGTGAGAAGGCTGTACTTAAACTCAGCATATGTACTACTCCTTGAACCCCCTGAAAAGTGCAGCAATTGAAATTTCCTTTTAATGGGTACTAGACTGAACCCTTAAAAATGGTATATGCTTATAGAATTTTTGAAACTTTGATTGGCCGCGTGTACAAGAAAGTAACGCTGAAAACTGAATGTCACTGATAGAAACGTTTGTCAGTATTCCTTGAAAATGGGACTTGACGCCTTAATTTACGGAAACTATCTACAGTTTTACTTGTGCTCAACCCCTTGACTGTGGACGGCTGCAGTTCTTACATGCAAGTACCTATCATTTTGAAATTTCACCCACCTACTGTATGTAGATTGAAGTTTGGCGATAAATTTGTATTAAAATCGTAGTTACCATAGCAACGAAAATGTGACGTCACTGTTTTTGTTGATAAAAATTCATCTACTCATCATGCAGGTTTGATTGATTAAAAAGAATTAAACATTGAGGACACTGAGTAAGAAAAAGAAGCGTATCTTTTTATGCTTTCGACTCAACTAGTTTCGTGATCACGCTGAGTGAGTCAGTTACGCTCTTCTGCAGTCACGGGTTTTTGGACCACGTGACTGCAATAGATTGCCCCACACATAGGGTGGGTGGTGTCGCCCTCCATCTTGATTCAAATCCGAACTGATCAATACTCTAGTTGAGTCGAAATCTTGAAAAGTTACGTTCCTTCGCTTTCTTGCTCAGTGTCCCTAAAGCTTAATTCTTTTTAATCATAAATCGACTGTTTTAATAACAGCCTAATCGCTTCTGAAAAACTTGCATAAACCTTAGCCTGTAAACGTTGCTGATCAAAAAAAAATCGTTCTTCGAAATCGCGCCCTGCTTTTCTGTTCTTCCAATTAAGGCATGTGTGCATTCAGTTTATAAAGACCATCTTGGTGATAAGAAAAGTCTTACCTGCATCACATCCGTATAATTCAGCTCTAATACACACGTGACTGTACCATGTCTCAGGTATGATGCGAACATATCGGGCAGCGGTAATAGTCTTGAGTGTCTGCGTAGCAACCCCTTCTCTGTTCGAGTTACCTTCAAACTGAGAAAAACGTAATATTTGTCCATAGTAAATCAACACTGTCACAGAAGATGCTTAATGCACTTATGTCTTGTTTTGTACTATCATCCCTCGTAATTCATACATGTAATAGTACATATTTTTGCTTAAAAGCAATTACTTCAAATTCTCGGGTTACAGTCAAACCTAACAAGTTCGCCATTCCGGTCAACATATCAATAAACCACAGATGTCGTTTTCTCCTAAATTGCTATGAAACTTCAGTTACACATTTCGTCCTTCCCCACCCCACCCCCTCCCCCCGTAAAACTTAGATAAGGAAATAAGTAATGAATGTCCAGTAATCGTTGGGCTTTTTTCAATCGTTCTCCCACAGGCAATCCAAGATTTATGCACTCCCACAGTGGGAATACTCCAGTTTTGAGTTTTCTTTAGCTAAGGCTAAGCCTCGATTTCGATCGTATGGAATTATTTAGAATATTTATGCATTCCAGTGAAAGTCCGTGAAATTTCAAAGTGTTTGTATTGTTGAAGTTGTGCATTCTTTACTTTACCGTTAGTATTTGTGAATGTTTTAGCTGACGCTGAAATGAGTCTAACCCTGTGTAAATGAGTCTGTGATCAATGAGCACAGCGGTATTGTACGAATAGACCATTTTCGAGATGCGCGAGCGCTTTCAAAAATATCGCAGGCGCAGACATGATCTCGAGGCATTTTCGGGCAGAGTCAATAGTGTGCGCGATCTTGCCCGAAAATGCCTCTTTTTCATGTCTGCGCCTGCGATATTTTTGAAAGCGCTCGCGCATCTCGAAAATGGTCTATTGGAAAATGGTCATTCCTAGTTTCGAAGGTGTCATCATTTATACTCACGATTCTCTTTGCTCCAGTCTCCAAGTAAGTTAACCAATGGCCTTCGATGACTGAATGTGATAAACTAAAGCTTTTTACAAACTCATCATCGTCCGGGTTTCCTTGAATTGCAATCGACTTGATCATCATTACGAGCCCCAAGTCTATCTGAAGGTACTGGTCAGCGTTAGAAACAGCTGCACACCAAGCATGCGTGTTATAGAGGCGTGCTTGATTTGGACCGTAGCTTTGTGAAGGGTTTCTGGATGTTGTCGAGTTTACGTAAAATTTATTAGATTTTGTGCTGAGTATTTCATTACAGTCTAAAAGGAAAAAAGGGGAAAGCAAAAATTAATGCACTTTTAGTTCAATAGTGTCGTTGTTATATGTGTATAGCAAGGATATTGTATTATCGTAAAGAGAATTAAGTATTAGCAAGAGAGCATAAATAAGTGAGTAAAACGTCTTGATATCGCACGAGCCATGTGAATTCTCGGTTGGGCTATTTTTAGCATCCGCATAAAATCAATTTTCGCCTCACCCTACCCCAGTACGTCAAAAATTGTGTGCTTCATCCAAACCTGGAAGTAGCGAAAACATGTTATGATTTTTGGAGAAAAACATAAATTTCGCGTCTTTTTGAGTGTTCAACAGCCTCAGTCGTGTTTCATCAGAGAACAGAACATAGTCAATCCTGATATTTTGGTTTATCTAATAGATTTTGTCGAAAAAAAAAACTGAGAAAAATCGACGAAAAGTATGTTGTTTTTGAACGCGCGCGCACACGTCGACGCTATCAAAAAATTAAAAGCCAAACGATTTTGGATGCTAAAAATAGCCCAACTTGGAATTCACATGGCGCGCGCGGTATTAAGAAGTCTCCCTCTCTTATTTATGCTCTCTTGGTATTAGTGAGTTTGCTTTCATTGCCTATTTTCTCAATTATTTTTAAATCGCGCTTGAGACTTGGAGGTTGACTAATTTCCTTAAGATTCTGAATCAAAAAAAAAAAAAAAAAACTTCGTGGACAAGTAGTCAATTTAACCTTTGTAGTTCTAACTTAATTCTATCTAAATCACTTCGGAATAGTAGAAAACTAAAATATAATTGGAAAGAAATCGTACCATTTGATAATCAAGAGTATTGGGTCGACTTTGAAGTTCGCCATTTTTGGCCTCTTTTTTGATACTATAACTAAATTAGTCGTAAAACAAGTCGATGAAAGTTTTATTTCTAAATTTCTCTATATTTACTGCAAAATGTCTGCAACACAATTCCAAAGTTTCATAGCTTGATCTGATATGAGGACAGTTCGGGGCCGGCAATTTCGTTTAAATTCTGAGATATTCTATTTGTTGTGGGACATAGCAACGGTAAATATGGGGAGTCGTCATCTTTCATCACATTTGTGTGGATACTATAGTACACTGTACGAAGTTGAAAGGTATGAGCGCGCAGAGAAAACCCCATCGAGACACGTTCATGGACAAAAGTGATCAAGTTGCTATGTTGATATGATAGAACAAAGTAACACAAAAAGCTATTTTATTGGTTGAAATGGTGCAGCACGATTTTCCAAGATTATTATTGTAATGAATGTTTCTAAAATCTTTTCTCTTCTTTTCAAAGGTTATATCAACTTTCTATTTTGAGGTATCCTAGAGTAGGAAAAAGCTAACTAAGTTAACCCTAAATACACTAATCAGTAAAAATGCCCTCATCACAATCCTTGTCAATAATAACAACAATACTCTATTAATAATGCTCGCATGATCCTAAAGTTCTAAGGCGCCTTACAATAATAAATAATAAAATAAACGAAATTATGATAATAAAAATGCGATACTTAAAAATACCTAATCTAAAAGAATAATAATTTATAAATATACGCGAATAAACAAAAATGGATAAAATAACTTAGAAAGCTTGCTTAAAAAGATGAGTCTTAAGATTAGATTTAAGAGATATAATTCCAGAGCTAAGTCTAATGTTAAGTGGAAGACTATTCCAAAATTTAGGAGCACAAACAAAAAACGCCCTATCTCCATAAGTTTTAAGATTAGATGACGGAACTTCTAGTAAAATCTGAAATGATGACCTTAAGTATCAGCTGGAATATAACGAGTGTGGAAATCGCTAATATATATATATATATATATGTGCCAAGCGGGCGGGTGCCTTGCAGGTGTCCGGAGCACGCACGAACCGTCCAATCACAGCGCGCTTCGATGCTTAGCCAAGCGGCCCTTGCTCCAAGTCTCTTCCCAATACAAAAACATGCGTGTCAAAGAATTTAGAGAAAAAAAGTTGAAGTATACGTGTTGTTTAAAAAATTAAAGTAGTCTTTGCGATCCATCTCCTCAAATTCTGTGAGATATATGACTTTTAAAACTCGGGCGAGGGCCGCTTGAATTACAACAGCAATCTTTTTCGCGCTTACTTTTTCGTACAGCTGGTCATAAGTTAATAAAAAAATCTTAAATACTATTCGCTGTGGCACAGGAAGCCAGTGTAGCTCTGTAAGAATAGGCGTGATATGGTCATACGTACGACATTGCGAGCAGCACAGTTCTGAACTAATTGAAGTCTGTGAATAAGATATCCTGGGAGACCATATAGCAAAGAATTACAATTATCTAGTCGACACGTTATAAATGCATGGATTAAAATCCTAATACTTTCAACCGACAAGTGCTTTCTAATACGCGATATATAGGGCAAATGACAAAATGAAGATTTACATATAGCAGCAACTTGTTCTTCAAAGTTCATGGTGTCATCAAACACTGCAACAATGTTTCTTATCCTTCTCAAAAACCTTTTCCCATAACGTCCATTATTCCAGTCTAATCATATTTTACTTGGTCCTTTAAAAAGTTCTCTTTATAGTGGCAGCAAACTTAACGAACTTTGATGTTTTATGGATATTTTTGTAATTTATTTTATGCGATGAAGATAGGCTTTTCCTCTCGAATGTTAATGCTAACATTCTAAATATATAATTCTTGTTGTCGCTTTTCTTCTTCCTTTCTGTGCAGGTGCAATATAAACAATATAATAATCCTGACAATAAGACACAATAGCTTTTGATATTCATACCTTCATCTGTTGCCTTCACAACGATCAGTTGCTGTGTCAAATCAAACAGATGCTGAGTTAGTATCATTACGAATAAACTTTATCATCAATGTTTATTTTGTTTGTGTGTGAAAGGAACTGATAGAGAAAATAAAAAAAATTATTCTGCTATATTTTCCGTAGTGTTCTGTATGTTTCCATGTTTCAATAACGTTTATTTTGAAGCATCTTGACACCATGGCCAAAGCAAAAATATACTAAATAATTGCTTTATGGTTCAATGAGCGAGAAAAAGATAATAAAAAAAAGAATGTTTTCCATTGGCAGTCTTTGGCCTCTCCGCCCAATACACGCATCAAGCATTCCGCGCTACTTCTCTAATCGCATGCTCAGGGAATTAAAAAGTGAGAACATAATATTTTGTAAAACATGTTATATTTTAGTTGTATTTTTCTTGTCAAACAAAATTCTCATTAAATATTCAAGTTCACGTACCGTTAAGCGAATTTTGAGTCAAATATACCAAAAAATTGCATATTTTATAGAATATTATCTCACTTCAGTTTTAATCCCCTAAGCATGGGCTTAGAGCAGTAGCGCAGAATGCTTGATGCGTGCATGTGACCCGGATTGGATTTCCGGAGTCGGTGTCTTATGTGAGTAGAGTTCGTTTATTGGTTCTCTCATGTGCTTCGAGGATTTTTCTCCGGAGTGGTCTTGCGGCTTTTCTCCCTCCGCAGAAATCAACCGCTTTGATTTCAAGTTCGCATTCGATCTTGAAGGAACTGGATGAAAATTACTGTGTAATCCTAGTACCCTACCAAATTGTGTTTTTTTTTTTTTTTTTTGGCAAGGATTAAACTTTCTTTAACTTAATAAAACTAACATAAGGTTAATCTTTTTTAAAACACGAATGTCTTTGTTTTACATCCTTCAAAACTGGGAAAAGGATTTTCATGAAAAAATTAAGTTTAGTTAATTAGCCTTGAGATCATGACATGTTTATCAGTTTAAGTCTTTGATACAGGGTCCCCTCCATTGGAAATTAAACGATAACACAGTTGCAGTAAACACTGACCTTCAGCACGTACAGCACGAGTATCGTCTGTAACAGTTTAACCGGCATATCTTCAAGCTTCTTCATCATTACAAGTCTTGCAGTACGGGCGGGTTAGATTACCCCATAACCGGCAAACGCCATGCAGGATAATCCTATATTTGACTCGTGCTTTAGTTAGTCTCGTTTTTGTTCAGTTGTTTGAATTATTTATCACTTGTAAAATGGCTTTTGTCTTCAGATTGGTCGTGTAACATTCATATGCCTAAATAGAATTTGCTTTTCAGCTTCATTTGTGATAAGGTCTGAGCCTACCTTCCAGAGAATCTAAAAAGTTCCGCGCTCAACGTCTAAGTGGATGGTTTACAAAAAGTTGAAAATTAATAAAACATAATTTCTTGATAATCCATGCATCACAGTCAGGATTTAAAATTTATTCTGAAAAAAATAGTATGAATAAATTAGGCAGCACTTTTCACGGATTATAGTTCGACTTACTAAACAAGCTAATCGTAACGCTCACTACACTATATATTTTCTTATCTTGTTATTTCTTGTTTAAGAATTTTAATTGAGGCAGGATAATTCAGTTAAACATTATGAGAACGCTTTTCGTGAACAGACACTGATAAACAGCTCTAATTCTGAAGTTATCGGAGTAAGATTAGTCCTCACTTGATAATAAATTGAAGTTTAATTAATGGCAATCATTTTTGGTTTGTGGATATTACGTCCTTTCGAAAAAGTTTAGGAAAAATTTTTCATCAAATTTCTGGTATGACGTCACGATTATGGAGAGCATAACGATGAAGAAAAGTCCTAAATCGCCTTGGTAATACTCCCAGCTGCTTTCCTTCTTAGGCACGTAGCTCCATCTTTCGTCGCCGCATCACGAAATGAAAAATATTCTAAAATTATTAGAACGCTTTTCGTGAACAGACACTGATAAACACAGCTCTAATTCTGAAGTTATCGGAGTAAGATTAGTCCTCACTTGATAATAAACTGAAGTTTCATTAATGGCAATCATTTTTGGTTTGTGGATATTACATCCTTTCGAAAAAGTTTAGGAAATTTTTTCATCAAATTTCTGGTATGACGTCACGATTATGGAGAGCATAACGATGAAGAAAAGCCCTAAATCGCCTTGGTGATACTCCCAGCTGCTTTCATTCTTAGGCACGTAGCTCCATCTTTCGTCGCCGCATGAAATGAAAAATATTCTAAAAATCGACCTTGACTTCCATTCTAATTTTTGCTAACAAACCGTTCTTGTTACATTCAGTAGACCCTGTAGAAAATGGAAGTTGTTCGTAAACAATAAACTAGCCTTGAACCACAGGTAGCCCAAGCTATGGTTCTGAATATATAGAGAGAGAATGTATGGCAGATCAAAAAATGTCTTTAAAATAAAATAAATTTCATATTTTACTGTTTCTTTACCGGTATGTCAATGTTTTATTGCATGTTTTGTGGTTTCCTGACGGTTTGGTTGCATTTTAAGGCGATTTTAGGAAATTTGATCTCCTCTCTAAAATCGCCTTAAAATGCAACCAAACCGTCAGAAAACCACAAAACATGCACTAAAACATTGATATACCGGTAAAGAAACAATAAAATATGAAATTTATTTTATTTTAAAGAAATTTTTTGATCTGCCATACATTCTCTCTATATATATTCAGAACCATAGCTTGGGCTACCTGTGCTTGAACAGTCCCGACCCCGATTTTAAAGATTTAAATATTGCAATTGAGGCTCTCTCGCTCTTGAACTTGTCCCCTCTACTAACTCTGAGCATAATGATAATCGATGGTTTGAGTTATATTCAATAATAACGAGGAGCGATAAACATTTTTTGCCTTACTGAGATGTGTAAGAAATCAGCCAGTGTCGCACGAATGTTCTGGTTGCGACGTGCTGTTCGGGACTTGAGGATTGGTTGCTCAATCAAATTTATTTCTTCACATCTTAGTTTGAATAGCAAAAATCCAATCATTTCTATCAAAACTAGCCTGACCTACTGCTGTGCTATGCAACGCCAGGTGCATCGATTGTTTCTCAGACATCTTGAAGTACTCTTATATACAAGTAAAGGGCTGATTCCAGTACTATATCCACAAACAATCGCATTATGGATGAAGACGAGACGAAACGGAATGTAATATTGTGCATTGGAAGTAACTATGACCCTCACATCAATGCTGTAGAAACCAAAGTCAAACAACTTAATAGCGACCTCAAGTTTGTCCTTTTCAATCCTCTTCGTAACGATCATTATATAGACATCTCGCTGGAGAACAACAAACCATACAGTTGTGTAATTACTACGGGAGATGAACAAGTTTCTTCGAATTGTGTACAAAGTGTTTGGTACCGATGGAAGCCAGAGAAATTTTACGTTGGGGATTCGATGTACGATACACTAACAAAGGACTTCGCTCTTGAGGAATGGAAAAATGTGATTCTATCACTTGCAGGGTTTGTTTCAGAAGCTGTATGGATGAACCCACTTTTGAATATTGAACAAATTAAAAGCAAAGTTCTTCAGCTACGACTTGCCCAGGAATGTGGTCTGAAGATCCCTTTGAGTAAAATCACCAATGACGCTGCTTCGGTTCAAGGCCTTTTCTCTAAACCTACTTTGCGAATTGTTTCTAAACCTCTGACTGCTCTTCTAATACCACCAAACCGACGTATACGACCCAAAGAAATATCTAAACCATACGCCGTGGCTTCGTCCTCAAGAATCTCCATTTTCCCAGGAATTTTTCAGGAACTGATCCCTAATGGCAATGACATTTACGTATTAATTGTTGGTGATTCAATATTTGCTACAAGTTCTGCAACAAAAATGGATTTGGGCAAAGATGAGCAAGACCTTCGGGTGACTAAAATACCAAGTAAGCCCTGTAAAGTCCCTGAATTTGTGGAGAATGCTCTTTTGAGATTTCATAAAAGAGCTGGACTTATTTTCGGGGTTTATAATCTAGTAAAAGTAGACGAAAATAACTTCTTTTTCCTTGATTGTGATCCTTGTGGTGCATGGCTATGTCTTGAGGATAGTCTTGGAAGCGCTGTTTCCGAAGCTGTAGCTAAGACACTTATTGGGTCGAAAACAAAACAGAACGAAATGCCTTGCCTAAAGCAGTTCGAAAACCTTTGAAACTTTTTTACTTCGTCGCTAACTCATATATGGATTGTATAGCGGCTGCCAGAGGCACCTTCTCATGCTTTCAGTTCGACCCCGTTGAGCTGCGCCACTGCTGTACTTGCGGTGGTGATTAGCGATGACAAGTTTTTTTTAAAACTACATCGACACAGCGGCACACAACATCACAAGCAAGGAAACATGATGAAAGGAAACAAGAAATCAAAGACAAATTCTTTGTTGTTCCAGGGCCAGATTGGAAAAAAGACAAAGTCTTTATCTGTATAATAATCCAAATAAAGATTGATTGATTGAAAGATTGATTGATAAAAAAAAAAAACGAACTGTAAAATATTCTTTGTTGTTCAAGGGCCAGATTGGAAAAAAGACAAAGTCTTCGTTATCTGTATAATAATCCAAATAAAGATTCATTGATAAAAACAAAAACGAACTGTAAAAAGTCAGATAAATCAATGAAAAGCTATCTGACGGAGACATCATTTGTGGCCAGTATTGGACATCGCTATTCTATATATTCAGTATCCTAACTCATATTCTTAGTAACTGTAAGGGTGGCGATTTTTTCTTCGAGTCGAGAAAGATCGATTAAGCCATTCTGTGCTTCGAATGGCGGGAAATATGGCGTGTGTATTTGTCAAAGTAAAATAAATCAAGTTATCTTCCAATTTGTATCTTCTTCTTTCTCTTAGCTCCTTGGGGAGCAATTGTATGGTACAACATCATTGGTCGGTTACAAGGGCCCCCTACGCTTTGAGTAACCAGCCAACTGAGAATGCAATTTATGTTGGGCCAATCGTTTCAATTATTTTCTTTTAAGAATCAAAACAAATTAAAGATAGAATATAGACAAAATAAAATTACATATTAAGAGGAATCATAGAACTGAAATAGTTGCTTGGTTCTCTTTATAAATTGAATCAAATTGAAAATTGTCATTGTACGTTAAGTCAAATTAATAGGAACGTCATTAAAAACAATGAACAAGAAGCCAAGAAGAATTAATAAATTATTGAGACTCCAAACTCCGCATTTATTTCACAACTAAAATGATGGCCTTTCTTGGGAGTTTTTCTACCTTGGCATGGCAATAGACCTCTTTACCTTCGTATGCAGATTGCCCATTTCAGACCACATGACATTCCCTTGAGAAATGTTCTTTTGTTAAAATATTTACACGTGAAAGAATCAACTCCCAAGAGTGGCATCACGTGGTCTGAAATGGGCACAACAAAAGAATCCAAACAATACTCAGGTAGATAATATATTTTCAAGTTTGGAGTGAATAATGAATAACTCAATATTCGAAAAAATAAAACCATTAATGTATTAAAGGTGCGCTTAAAATATTAATTTGAAAACTGCCGTCGGCACTGACATTGAATCTAAAATCTCCGTCTGGCCGCCAGTAGTTTAGACCCCCGTTATAGCGCCTAGAGGGGGAGGGGTGGTCAGCTGAAATCCTCTTAAGAATGTGATCTATTGATCTATTTTTCACAGTTCATTTCCTAACGAGATTTCTTTGTGCACTTTTTCTTTTTTTTCTTTTCCATCAATTATCATTATTTATTAATTAAGGACCATACCTCCAAACGTAGTGCTGAAGCTCAGTATGGCAGCGCGAAGCATTTACGGCTATGCCGGAGATTTCGACCCCGACACCGTTATCCCTGGATTTACAGACTGATCAGGAAGCTCGGCCGAAGCCTAAGGGAGAGGTTAGTCGGCCCCTAGACCGTAGATGATTAACCCCTTGCTATGAACAGCAGACCCGATAATTCACTTGTGTCGCTGAGCACTAATCTCAAGTAGACAATCCTTTCCATGTGGGATGCGTTTTGAGAAACCTATCGGTGACGTTTATATGGAAAATTTAATTTTAACGCGCAGACTTGGGGGAACTCAAAAAGGAAGTCTTGGTTTTTTTTTTGTTTTTTTTTTACCTTAACAACCTTACGACATTCATTAAAAGGAAAAAATAAAAAAGGAAAAACTGGAATAAACATGCGCATAGTAAGATATGCAAATAAACATCAATAGTTGTACAAGATTTACATATGCATAGTATATGGATATAAAATTGTTCCTGTTTGTTCACAGGGAGCCCGGCTTTCCTTTGCCGCATTCAATATTCATTATTCTTTACGTAATTGCTTTTTATGGGTTTCCTGTGGTTTAAGATCGGCTAATCAGATCTGTACTGTAATTCAATAACCGTTGGTAACGTGCTCTTTATGGGTTGCCTGTGTTATTTGAATGTAACGCACTTTCTATAAAGAATGCTTTATAGAGAGTGCGTTACCAACAATTTAATCGGCTATCAATTTACAGTACAGATCTGATTACAGCTTGTGTAGTGTAACCGTCAACCGTAAACGAATCCCAAACCACAGGAAACCCATAAAAAGCAATTACGTATTGTATTGAAAGGAAAGCCGGGCTCCCTGTGGTTTGTTTGACGATACGATGGTAGCACTTAAGAGCACTTTGCCGAGCAAAGGAGCAATACCAGGGAGCAGTGAGGAGCAAGTGAGGAGCACTACAGGAGAGCAGTCATCATGAGGAGCAAGTGAGGAGCACCGCCAGGGAGCAGTTATCAGCAGGTCAGGAGCAGAGCACGAGTCTGTGAGAAGTTTTAAAAGGAAGGAAGGAAGGAAGGACATAAATTGCGGCAAGCTTTCCAGAAAGATCATTTCACTTAACATTCAGTACAAGAGACACAAGTCGTCATCTAAGCAGTGCTATTACTGTGGCAAAACCTTTTCCAGAGGTTATAATCTAAGACGTCATTTAGACGATCAAATTTGCAAAATGAACGCTGTCGAAGAAAATGATTCAAGATACGACGAAGAAACTTCAAGCGAAGATGAAATTGCTAGTAGTGTCGAGGAAGATCTAGACACGAGTGAATCAGAGTCAAATGATACTGAAGATGGTGAGGATGATGATGATGAAAACCAGCCTTCAGATGACTGCTGGTCACCGTTGATAAACGAAGCCATGGATCGTCACGAAACGGAACTAGAAGCTCTAGAAAACGAATACATGGAAAGAGGCGAATCTAAAGAATGGGCAAAAGTGCATGCGTACAATAAGATGATATCCGTATTTAGAAATGAACTGAGAAACGTATTGTTTGAAAAATTTAAATGGATTCACGTGTTTAAAAAAGATCCTTATTATCGTAAAATAATGAGAACCCGACAAGATTTACTAGACAAGGGGGATTACGACTGGATGGAAGCAACCCAGGTTGCTATTGATCATCGTAAATTTTTCTTGAACAATTTATTCGCTGTCCAAGAGTTACAAACACAAGATACAGCAGAAGACATGGAATAAGAATCTACACCAAGGAACAATAGTTATCACAGACAAACTGTAGTGGACTTATTAAGCCGGGATAATAATCGGCTTAAGTGCAAATAATGGTGCCTGTCAACACAACTGATATGCCCTGTTGGAGCTAGCTAGAAATTATATCGAACATTACATTGATTACTAAGAGACCAAACATCTGCATAGTAACAATCTCATTACTTTATTTTACTTTTTAATAAAAGCTATAGTATTACAGAAACGAAATTTTATTTTATTTTATGCTTTCTGTGTTATTGAATTAATATCGGTACATATCAGTACATTTCAGATCCCCAACTGGGTACCTGGTGCTGCACAGCCAACCCTTGCTGTTGCCCTGTCAGTTCCATTTCCGGACCGAGAGCTTCAAAAATAGAGTTAATTCAGAAGTGTTGAAAGTTCTAGGTAAATAGTCTTTTTCCTGTTCCTCCTAATTTTGCGCATTGCCATTGTGCTGAAGGATTTGAAATGATCCGCAAAATGGAGGCTTCTGATGAACATTGGTATTCTGAGACTGAGTTAAGAATTGTGACTCGTCTTTGGACACCGACTCCGGTGACTCTTCCATGCTGGTTACCTTCTGCAATTCCATATCTATTGCTCTAATTGCCGACTTTAGTGTTGTCCATTCGTCCAACGTCAAAGACATTCCTGAATTGGTAAGAACAGTTTTGCCACTTGATACATCTTTCTTTTGCTTGCGAAAATATATTTTCTTCTCATTTTCCTTCACAAAAATAACGTATCCTCGGACTCCTAGGTTTATTACATGTTCGCTAATAATTTTTGTCTTTACTCTTAACTATCGGATTGCAACTGGGACTAATCGAACTGTCGTATCGTAATTTATTTTATTTGTCTTTAACTATTCTAATGACATCACATAAACCTCTATCCTACATTCCTTTCATCCTCTAAAGTATTTTTCCTCTTCAAGACCACCCCTCCCCTCATATTCTTAAGAGGATTTCGGCTGACCACCCCTCCCCCTCTAGGCGCTATAACGGGGGTCTAAACTACTGCCGCCACCACACCGGTTAAATTCTCAGTTGAGTTTGGACCGTGAAGGCATGATTTTCTGGAGATCCATTGAACTTAAATGCGAATTTCAGTCGTCTGCAGCAAATTAGACAATTTGAAAATCTCCCTAAAAGATGATATTCACAGAATATTTTATTTATCAATAACTTGGAAATTAATAACTTCATAGTTTTATTCATAATTTCTTCGCGGTGTGTGCTCATCCATCAAGTTTTTCATCAAGATCGTATTTTTAAAATATTGTTGCATGTTAACTAGGTTTGGCATTGCGGGTAAAGCTCAAGAATTCAAAGTCCTTGCAGTTTAGGGGATAAAGCTACTACAGTAAGAATCAGAGGAAATTATGCTGAGCGAACGAGAACACATAAATGACTAATAAAACCTTTTCATTACCTAGCAACAAGGGGCCACATTGTCTTCTGTGAAACTACTAATGAGGAGGGAAACGTTGCGTGACCGACGTTTGTGTAGGAGGCTACATTATGGCTCTGGCTGTTTCTCTTTCAGCTAGTAAGATTTATCGATATATGTTTGTTATCCTAATACCAATAATAATTTACATCATTTACACACTATATCCCCAGCATTTATCATCAAAAATTACATCGGCAAACGCATTCAACAAAAGCCATATGAAAATTCTATGTTTCGGCGACTCGCTTACGGTAGGTCACACTGGACGTATCATCAATGGAAAGGTTTTCTATCACCCGTATTCTCAGAGCTTGAAAAAACTTCTGAACGAAAAAGGACTCTCGAAAAACTTCGCTGGAAAATTTGTGGTTCATAACAAAGGAGTGAACGGTGAGCAGGTTCAGCTAAGTATGGAAAATCGACTATCAAAGATTTTAAAAGATTTTGATTATGACTGGGTTATTATCCTAGGTGGAACTAACGACCTGAGAGTTAGACTGGAAAATCCTTCAGCGATACAAGAAAATGACGATATATTATACCAAAAAAATTTATTTGATGCGTTGAGAAACTTGCATCGCATTGTGCATCAAAATGGCGGACAAACTGTTGCTGTCACGATTCCAGGTAGACTTTGCGAGCGTAATTTCAGGTGTCTCAAGATAAAAAATATAAGGCTTCGCATCAATGAGCTGATCAGAGAATTGGCTTCAAAATCAAAAGGAAGTATCGTTCTGGCAGACTTAGACCGCTATATGCCGATGATGAACAATTCACATAAATACTGGGGTGATGAAGTTCATTTTAACCCTAAAGGTTATGATAAAATAGGAGCTTTGATATACAATTCTCTGTTGGTCGCTTATAAAAAGCGCTAGAAATGATAAGTGGAACTTCAATATTTAAAAAATTCGATTAATGCTTTCAACCACTTAGTTTTTACTCCAGAAATAACAATGCAACAGTTTGTGGGGTAAATGAGGATTAATAATTTATCCAGGGGGTGCTATGATGATTTCGAGGGGGGTCATGATTTTTCTGGATAGTTTTTTTTGGGGGTGGGGGGGGGCCTATGGGCACTTTCCCAAAAATTTGAATAAGGTATAAACCTTTGGGGGGGGGGGGATGCATCAAAAACATTTCCGTTAAAAAGGTTATGTTTTCATTATCAGTTCTGACAAGAGAGTATAAAGTAAGGCATACATAGGTCTATCCCATGAAAATGATTTGAAAATTTATTTTTAGTTTTGTGCACAGAGCTAAAAATAGATTTTCAAATAATTATCATAGGGCATGGAGATGTGCATAAAATGGTAATGGTATTATGTAGATTGATAACAATGGCACCCTCTCTCAATCTAGGGGTGTCCCCTAGGCTGCTGAGAGGTGATAATCCCCTCTGAGGAGTGATAATCCCCTAAAGTTAGTCTGATAGTAGTTCCCATAGCAACAGAGGCAGAGGGGTAGAGTCCCCAGGAATATAGCAGCCATGAGTCCATGGGACAAAGGGTGACCAGTAAGGGAGCATCTAATCTCCACAAATACACAACATGTATTCCCAATAGACGAAAAAAGGAAACCAAAGTAAAAGGAATTTTACATATTACTGCGATTCTCAATATTCTGGGAACTCGGTTACTTGTGAGTTTCCCCCTGGAATTTGGTTTTTCACTGGTTTGGTTTTTGTACAAGCCTTTTGAAATGTCTGATTTCACAGAATATTGAGAATCGCAGTAAGGGAGCATTCATTTTTTAGGAGGGGGGGGGGGGGCAGGAGGAATTTGGGGGGGTCATTAAAGGAGATACTAGATTAAAAGGGGGGTCACATTTTTTTTAACGTTGAACCAGGGGGGGGGGTCATGAATGGGGGCTAGCATTTTTTTCCTATTTGGTTCCTCTAATTCCTCCACCCCCTCCTAAAAAATGAATGCTCCCTAAACTTCTGAAATATTTACTTGAATAGTTTTACGAAATAGTCTAAAGACCATTGACCAAGTGTTGAGGCTGTAGTTGAGGCTGTAGTTGTTATTGCTCCAATCCAAATCAAAACCATTGCCACATCATTCCCTGCCTTCAGAAGGCCACAGTATTTGAACCCTCTGGTTGAAGTCTGCCACTTGTTTGCCATTGCTAGCTACTCAGCCTTATATGGTGGTATTCTGTTGATAATGGCAAAATATCTGTTTATTACCCCAAGAGTTTTTAGCCAAATTTACAAACAATGGTAATATAGAGTGTTTTTTACTTAACCCGTGAAATATTTAGTAGACTATTAATAGAGGATAGTAGATATTATTTCCATTGTTTTCTTTTGTGTCTATTTGACTATTACACCACATTAACAAGTAATTTTTTTTTTCACAGGTTAAGTAAAATCACTCTACTGGGCCTCATAAGTATTACTTATTCTGTTGTCAATAACCTAGCTCTAGGATAAACCATATCATAAGACAACATCCAGTACTGATGTCAAATATAGAAAAACTGACAGTAATTAATATAGCATTCCTGTCAATAATACTATAATAGCATAAAATTATCATCAATGATATTCCAAGGGGATATTGTCTATGATGTCAAATGGTAATAATCCATAAATCAACTTCAATAACTGTTCACTACAGCTGAGGTTGGGGCACCATTAAATGAAAAACAGATGGTATGTTCAAAAGAGCACAGAAATGTGCAACATATGAATCAAATGAATCAAATGGTACATCACAATACCTGGCCACAAGGCTCATACCTTGTTGAATGGCATACCATTCATCATGCATTATGATATAGCATACAGGAGGGTGATAAGACACCCCCAAATAATGTGTACAAACTGTAAATAATTGTGGGAGGTATTTCAGTTTATAACCATCGATACTATTGTGTTTAATATGTACCAGCACACAGAGCACATCCCCCCGTTCCCCGTTGAACATGCATCCCACAATAGGATAATACGAGACATATTTGCTCAAATATGTACTACGAGTTAACCTTAGTTAAAAGAAAAAATAATACATATCTCTGATGCGAAGTTCCAGTCAGGATTATCCAGTATGGCCTAGTATAGATACTCGAGGTATGTCAACATTTTCCTTCGCCTAGAACTTTTAGAGGACAGACAAATGTCCACCTCACCTCCCCTCACGAGGGCCTGCTACGCAGGCTAGTGTCGACTCAACCGCTTCACTGTTTTCCCCGCTGTTATTGGCATTCACAGAATCGAGATGCCTTCTAAATCAACTCCATTTAACTTCCTGGTCAGCTGATAGAAGACCGTTCTGACTGCAGAGATCGCGCAGATCCGAAGATAGCCTCCTCCGCCGGCTAGTCCATATTTATTCTCCAGAACGCGATTGGGATTCCTGTGTTGTGATTGGGATTCCTGTGTTGAAATGTATTCACCACTTTCACATTCCCATAATGCTTTGCGTTTTGGGGGCAACAATAGCTAAAATTATCTGAAAATTCAAAACTTTTCTTGTAGATGCTGAGTATATTTGCTATTATCATTGAAAAATCCAATGTCAGTTTAATCAGAGTTAATTCCACACGTATAGGAGAATAAAACGTTTGGTGTTACAGACAATGTATAAACTTACCAAGAAATGTCATGACTTTTACTCGTAAACCTGTAGAAATTTCTTTCTTTCTGATTTTTGTGAATTCTGATAGATCTATCATAGATGCATTAGTGTTTTTAGGTGTTTCAGTTTTCCCCTTCAATTCTTATCAATCTTATTGTTAATATAAACGATTTTGTCTTGTTGTTGCCCCCAAAAACGCAAAGCATTATGGAGATATGAAAGTGGTGAATGGCAAGGTAACCCCAAAAGGAGAGATAAAAGAGATGCGTGCGGTGGAGGATAATCCGAAGAGTTCTTAACCCCGCTTCCCTCTAGGTTAATTCAGGTCCATGTTGTTCCACAGTAGACGGTGTCAGGCCGGAATTTCGCAGGCAGCTATGCTTCGATTCTTGAGTTGTGGTGGTATTGATATGGCTTTTGAATGAAGTTTGTATTTCATAATGTTTTATACCAAGAGGGCGTGTAGCTTTTCTTGATAAGCCATAAAACCGTAAAACTTCGTGTTGGCTAAATTCTATAATAGTTAATTTAAATCCCTTTCCGCACTAAATAAGAATGATTTCACGCTTGGCGATCGAGTAAGTCAGTTATCTTATCAAATTATTACAGTAAGAAAAGAGAACGTAGATGATTGAGCCTGAATTCACCGAAATTTTAGCAGTTTTAGCCAACAGTTGAATTTAACCGTCGTCACGCTGAAAACTGAACAATGGAGTTTACGAATGGCTTGACAGACAGTGTTCGCACCCTCCTCGAAAAGCATGATGGGATTATATTTCACACATTTCTCCAAAATCATGTTTTTTTCTTGTGTTCAGATAGGTAACATATGCGATGTTATAAAAGATATCTTTTGTGGATTTATTGGATATTTTGAAGGTCATTACATGTGGGTATTCGAGCTACAATCTTCAAGTCGTTCGTTTATTATTCTCGACGTCATACTATGTTTAGACCGACGTCGTGTTTATCAACACAGTTGTAATTGACGACGGTTCATTGTTCATTAATCGGGCTATATTTAACTTATTTCCTAGTGATTCAAATATTTTAACACTGTATAGTGTAGTACAAAAATGTTGCTCTTTCTTCCGTTTCCATCGCACCCAAACGCAAACCTCGTTATTTCTCAGTTTTCTGGGATTCAAAACTATGCTTTTGTTGTCTGATTTTCGCCAAAATGTCAATTGAACTGTAACTGTCGTCACTGGCTGCAGTGATTTATAAAAGCTACCCAAAAAGTCCTGGTGTAAAACAAAAACATTTAATCGAACTTTAAAAAATTGCTTTAATTCGTTTTACATGACTTCTGTGCTTTCAGTCACAGATTTAACCTATATATTTTTCGCTTTTCAAAAATGAGCAAAATACTTCTTGAACCATCTTTGACTACACTATTGCTGTTGCGGTTGTGCGATGTTTTCTGTGCATTTGCAAGTTTTACTTAGCGCGGGGGACCCTGTCGTGGG
The DNA here is from genome assembly GCA_023349425.1 of Anthopleura sola. NCBI lineage: Eukaryota > Metazoa > Cnidaria > Anthozoa > Actiniaria > Actiniidae > Anthopleura > Anthopleura sola. Next base: position 6,219,120 of record JALHLI010000012.1, on the reverse strand, counting down.
GCACGCCGTACGTACGTACGTACGTATCTATGTATGGACAAGGCTATGGCGAGAGACTCCTGATAAGTGGGCTGAAACGTGTAACAGCCATACATTTCTTTAGTGCGATGCTCCGGAATATTCAAATGTTTTGTCGATGAATTTCTTCTCAGTAAATCGCATTCTCTTGCTTCAAAAACTCTCAAAACTAAATTTAAAGGACATATATTCCAAATGTTCCATTGAGAAATCCAGTAAATTTCCTCTGAAAGTTATTAAAATCAGCAAACAGTTTGATATGGGATTGAAGCGATTCCATCCCATATGAGCTTCTGCGATGGTGTAATCAAGCATGAAAAATCAACTCAATGGGTTACCATTTTTTCTTAAGTATGCTGGAACTCCGCTATAAAAAGCCACGCCAGCATCTTCACAACCATAAGCCCGAAAAAAAGGCTCAGTCTTATATAATTAACTGTCCTTATACGCCGTAATTTTTGAACGTCGATTTTTTTCCAAATTGAAGCCGACTATTGAACCTGTCTCAAATATTTTTTCAACAGGTTCCTTTATGCTGGAGGTCACGTCTATTCACATTGACGATTTTCAGAATTCACAGGTTCTAAGTGTTCTAAGTGTTCTTAGGGTCTTTCACATGGATTACCTTATTATAGGAAATTAACGCTCCACGAAATTAAAGTATTGGAAATTAGCGCGACTTAAAATAACGCGAATTGAGGGCGAAAATTCTTTCTAATGAAGAAAATTAACGCGAAAGAGAAGCCAAAATTCCCATTTAAATGAAATTAACGCGATGGATACAAAGATAACTCATCTGAAAGTGAAAATGATATGAAAAAATGAAAAACCGAAAAGATAATTTCCGACAAATACTGAAATGTTGTTATTATGTGACTAGCTGTAATGTTCAGTTTTAAATAAATAAGTTTTCAAAAGTAGATTAAAGATAGAATAACTAGAGATTGATATCGTGAAAATTAACGTTCCACTTTATTAATGATATGGAAATTAACATTAAAAGAAATGAACACAACTTAAATTAACGCAATTTTTTGAAATTCGCGTTAATTTCATGGAGCGTTAATTTCCTATATAATAAGGTATATTGGTCCCGTACGTTCCATTGAATTATTTTTTATAGTTTCCATTGAATAGAGCAGTTAATATAAAGTGAATATAAAGTTAAGCACCTGCTTAACTGGCTACTCCCATTTCAAACCAGACATGTCAGTCAAAACTGGTTAGAGACCATTTTAACTGAAGAATTTTATCGATAAAATAACTTCAGACTCCACAGGTATTGCTGGTTTCGTCGAACAAGCGAAACCTATCAAAGTTCAATAAAAATGTCAGTTTTTTTAAAGTACTAGATGAATAGAACAGTTGATAGGAGGCGAACTGTGGAAAACCTGCTTAACTGGCTGCTCCCATTTCAAACCAGACATGTCAGTCAAAACTGGTTAGAGACCATTTTAACTGAAGAATTTTATCGATAAAATAACTTCAGACTCCACAGGTATTGCTGGTTTCGTCGAACAAGCGAAACCTTTCACTTTCAGTAAAAAAAAGTCAGTTTTTTAAAGTACTAGATGAATAGAACAGTTGATAGGAGACGAACTGTGAGGAAAACCTGCTTAACTGGCCACTCCCATTTGAGATTGTAATAAATGAATAATTAAACGAAGAGTTTAAAATCAAGTGATCGATATCGAACCAAACAGTTCGAAATCTTGAGCGTCTTGATCTGACACAAAGGAATGAGAGGTGCACTGTTCTTCGTGCTTCTGCATTTGGTTCTTGCATATAGAGGTACGATGTTCCATTACTCTTATTAGACAGTCGTTAGTTACCACTTACAACTTGTGTTTACCTAGATGTAATCCCGTCCATCTTGACGGATATTTGATACGTTCACATCATCAATTCTTGTTTAATTGCTACTCATCAACGCCCGATTATCAAATGAACTTTGTCGTACCGTGAATACTTTAACAGCCGAACAACGCAATACAAAAGTCATCACAGGTTTTTCTTTTGACTCTGCTCTAATGAATTTTGTAAAAAATACCATTTCTTACTGTCTCTAGCGCAGCGCCATTGAACTGCTGGAAATGGCGCTATATAAATAAATTATCATTATTATTTAAGCTATAAGTCATTCCTGCAACGACTGATAAAATTTCTCGTCCCTTTTTTTTAGCGCGGTAAATCCTAATATATTTTATATCTATATTTATCAAACTGCGCTACACGGTCCTTAAGTACGTTTTGTATACATCTCTTTGATTCCTGCAATGATAACGGTCATGATTTTTTAAAAGCATATTAGCTTTTGCTCTTGGGGTAAACTAAATAAAATACGTTTTTATGGATAGTGACCCGTTGTATACGAAGGTTTTATTCATTGACTTTTCAAACAATAGTTTTTTTGTCACTCCAATACGTTTGAAATTTTCGTAACATTAAAAAAAGTTCGCATTAGTTCCTTGCTTTTGACTACTGGTTCCAATCATTCATTGTACGTTGATCAGGATATCGATAGACGCTAGTACTTGGTTTTAAGTAACGTCTTTTTATTATACATGTTATATGGCAAGGTAATTTCACGCGCTATGATTGGTCAATTTGCGGTCTATAACTTACGGTACGGACCGAAAATCAAAATTGTCTCTCCTAGCCTTGCCATATAATAAATATCTTATTAACCTTGTTAGCTCGGTCCGTATCTTAAGTTATGGATTCTTCCCAATTTCTTATAAGGCGGTGGAAAAAAACTCGGTCCATAACTTACGGTACGGACCGACCTAACAAGGTTAATAACAGCTATTTATCCATAAACGTCAATGGTCAGTAACGGAATTCTTTACTTTCTCAGTAGAAAATTTTAAGTTTTGCGTCATCATATTTTCGCGACACATTTTTTGCGACACTTTAATTTCGCGATTTTTTCGAAATCGGGAAAAACGCGAAATTAAAGTGTCGCAAAAATTTCATGTATTAAGGTATTTATAAAGATTGTTATTGTGATGTTAATGTGCCAACCATTTTAATTAATATTGGTTCACACGTTAATTTGGATATCAAATTTTCGGTGTAACAGTGTTGTAATAAACTCATCAGTGATTTTTGTTTTAGAATATCTTTTAGAATATCTCTTTTTTGGGGTTAAATTTATTTTATTTTTCGAAGCTCATCCCCCCTGCCCCAAAGCACCATCCCCTCCCTTCGGGCGAAATATATTTTTTTCTGGCTCTCTGGTTCCCTCCCTTTCTTTCTTTCTTTCTTTCTTTCTTTCTTTCTTTCTTTCTTTCTTTCTTTCTTTCTTTCTTTCTTTCTTTCTTTCAGTCCTTATCTTTCTCTGAACTTCTTCAATACATTAAATTCAGTTGTTTCCTATTGTACAGCCGATACCAAGAAACATCACAAGCATCACTTGCACAAACTAAAGAAGCAATACGTTCCTGTATCGCATGGCATCATCAGCAATGAAGCAAGCATACATATACCGCTGACCTCACAACCATCAGATGATATGTACCCTCGTACCGACAGTTACGAATTTGTGACCAATGATGTTCAAACCCTTGACGGTAGCTATGTTAACCAACTCCCAAGTAGCATCAACCCACCGTATTACCATAACGGTATGCAACAAGGCTATGGCTCGAAAAGCAGAAACCAATATCCAAAACCAAACCATCAGCATTCGAACGGTGTGGGATCTAGAGATTACGGTAGCTCATCTAATAACCAAGGGAAATACCTGCCGGAACATGGTCCTGATAAATTACCAGGCAGCCTAGGAAATAACCAATTACGTCACGGCCAGGGAATATACCAACCAGTTAGTGGTGGTCCTCGTTTTCCAAGCCATCACGAAGTGACCGTCCAAAAATATGGCAGTAACAAAAATCCATCAATAAACAACCAAGTGAAAAGTGGTCAGAACGGAACATCTACCAAGACAAATACCAACAATGGGATTCACAATGGATTCACCCAAGAGATGAATGCGTATGATAAGACTAGCCAGAACAATCAAATGCAAGGTATGAATATTTTTGAATGATAGAGACGGGTTCTTTCCATACAGTATACGTCGTGCCACATGACCCATTAATTAAGTAGTAATCAAAGCTCGTGTCCAATTTGTTTTCGATAGACGTGGACGGGAATGGCGACATGGTAAGAGACACGTTAGTCCAACAGAACTTGATCAAGATCGAAGGCCAAGTTACACCAACAAAATATGATGGAGACTGCACAGGATTGGGACTGTTGTTTGAAGGAGGACACGTTAAACTCACGAGCAAGTCCCTAACAAAACTCCCTGCAAAGGACATGACGTTTTTGGTTTGGATCCGACCACGGACTTCGAATCAAGTAGCAACTATCTTTTCTACTACTATTTCTGGAGGTGGTAGGCAGATATTGGAATTGAGACCCGCTGAGGGCAGTATGCCGAATGCCCTTCTGAAGTGGACAGTCAATACTGACAAGACGAGTACATTCTTCACCATAGAGACTGAGAATATTATTCCTTCTGGTAAGTATATGGGAAAAGTACACTTTTATCATTTGAAGAAAACTATGTATTTCTATTCCAATAGTTTGATCCCCCGGTGATGATCACTGTCAAAAGTATTGCGTGTGGACATGGGAGGGACGCTATTTCGGGTAAACAAACTAATCCTTTTGCCTACTTAGGTCTACTCTGAGAAAAGGTATCAGGGGTATCAAGTGATCACCCCAAAAATTTAATGGTATACCCTTTCTGCATTATATTCATTCTGACTTACCTATATAGTATTCATTTGGTTCTTTCTGTCTAATAATAGGAATCTGGACCCACGTGATCGCCAAGTACGATGCCAGCCAGGGAAGGGCGTACCTCTTTGTCAACGGTGAGAAGTCAATCAAGTTAAAGAACGTCAAAAAAGGCGCGAAACTTCCTTGGGGCGATGACATTGTAATCGGAGGTTTAACAGACGAATCTGGTAAAGCGACTTTCCCATTTTTGGGTGGAATGTTGGACATGAGATTCGTAGAGAAACCTTACAACGATGCGGAGATCGACGCAGCATATAAACACTGCGAGCCGGAAGATGCAGGTATTTAAGTCCAACTTGTTTTGGGGATAATCATCATCATTGATAGTAGAAAACATTAAAACGAGACTACAGTGAGAGGGCAGTGAGATATGCACTAACGCTTTCATCTTCCAAAGAAGCCAAGAAATTTGGTGAAGTGTGTTTGTGGGGATGTGTGTCCTTTAAGGATTTCCCTACTTTTGTTGATACAGGGACGCCATATTTGGTGACCGTGTGTTCTGGGGAGAAGCTAGGTTCAGGAACACCTTCAGGCGTCTATTTACAGGTCACAGGGGAAACTGGTCAGTTTGGGGAAGTCAAACTTGGAAGTCATTTTTCCGCTGGATGGTAAGAATTTCGAAAGTTTCGAATGCCATTTTATGGATTCATATTCCATCGAACTCTTAACCTTAGAAACCTGTGCAATAGATAATTAGCAGACATTAGTAGACACTATTTTTGTTGTTTTTGCAACAAATGTCCAATTTCAATATTTTTCTTAGTAAAAATACTAGCAAATAAAATTCCCTATTTAACTTGCAGCACAAAATCAGTGACAATCTATGGTCCTCCAGTTGGCAGAATCCAGAGAATAAGTGTCAGAAAAAACAACAAGGGTGTTATTTCAAAATCATGGATTCTAGACAAAGTGAGTTAACTAAGGGTTAAGACAATGATCCTGGGTAGGGACCCACTTACATTTTATTGGTTACTCCCTTAAATTCTACTCTCATGAGCTCCTTGAAATGGTCGATACTAGCTGAATGCAGTGTGACAATTCCTATCATCTTGTTTCTCTGTACGTTCAATGCAGCTGTCTAACAATACTGAAGAAAGCTCTTGAAAAAGAGAATAACAAATGTTATGGTTCTAGTGTTACCGGGCTTACGAGTCTTCTAAGACAAGCGTATATTTGACAGAAGCTACCCAACTATAATAAAAGTTAAAGAAAACAATTTCATGGTATGAGACATTTTTTATTATTTTCTGTGAATGTATTTCAGATAGAGATTTCCACCGAAACAGCGCCCAGAATAACCCAGGTTTACAGCTTTAAATGCAGTTGCAAATTCAAGGAAGGTCAGCTACAGCGTTACTTGGATGCAAAACCAAAAGGTAATGCTAATTATCCAACTGACGACGAAAATCACTCATTACCAAGTTTGGAATTTTCTTTTTTCCTCTTTTGAAAAAACCCAAGCTTGGACCACAGGTCTCAATGGAAAACGATAAGACTTACTGTGCGCACCTTTAATATTTCTTGTTGTTTAACTTTTTTTATTTCCCACTATCACCATGGCAATCAGTGGATGGAGGCTGGTCTGATTGGTCAGAGTGGAGTGGATGTGGTGCAGGGATGTGTGGTGGAGACAAGAAGGTTCGAACAAGGGCATGCACAAATCCTGTGCCTTCTGAAGGAGGCAAAATTTGCGTTTTACCCGACAAGACGTTAGCTAATTTTGATAATCAAACGGAAGAATGCTCGGGTGAGTATCTTCTTAAGGAGATGCCTTGTTACTCGCGAAGATTTGTCTCGCCTATGCAACTAATAATTTCTGATTTTTTCTTGAACAAAAGTAGAAATTATAATTTCCACATGCAACTCTGCACAACCTGGAACGATTTTTTTTGCAAGACATCCTGCACCAGAAAAAAATCCGGTGCGCCTGTAGGTAGAGGAATTACCTGAACGAATTGTTATTTACCTTTTGTCTTTCATATATAACCTTAAATTAAAAACAACTTCTGTCTTTGATGCCTCTAATAAGGCCGTGCTTATTCCTTGGTTTTCCTTAACGTTCTAACTTTTCTCATGGGGAATGTTAAAATTCACCAGCTGAACCGCAAGTTTGCTGGTCGACAGCACATGGTGGTTCTGGGTGTTCTGTGACAACCATATATATGAAGTAGATAATGAGATTCAAAGACCTTTAACAGCAGATTGAAACCAAGCAATTTCAAGCCTTTAGAGGTGCGTTTTAAATACCATTTAAATTTATTTTGTTTTGGTGCGCCACAGTTGATGGTAACTGGGGAGCTTGGACTACCTGGTCAGAGTGTGATAAGATCTGCGGTGGATCTAAAGTGACACGAACAAGGGTATGTGACAACCCTGCTCCCAATAACAATGGGCAAGACTGCGTGGGACCAAAACAAGAGACAAAAATGGACTGTACTCAAGAGTGTGAAGGTAGGATTAAAATTTAATGCATGAGCATTGACAAGTTCGTTTCCAAATCTAACAATTGCGCGCAGTTGTTGTAATAATATTTGCTATTTGACTATTATAGCCACCATATTATAAACATCTTCATAACCACAATACCCCAAGATGTGGTTCTTATGGAAAAATCATCAAAGAAGCCAATTCACAATTTCGCTGAAAATGTTTTTTTCCAGAGTCTGACACAAAAAGTATAAAGGTAAATATTTTCTTTATTGTCTTTCCAGATTGGCCTGTCAATGGTAACTGGACTGAATGGGGAGCTTGGAGTCCATGTTCAAAATCCTGTGGTGGAAGTGTTGTAACGCGTAAGAGAACGTGTAGCAATCCTGCTCCACTGAGAAATGGTTTACCTTGTGAAGGAGAGGATACCGAGACTGCAACAGACTGTACTCAACACTGCCCAAGTATGATTGTTATTCTTACTTAATTAGATATACAGTCATCCCGGCCCTTGTGCCAGTCATGATCATGTGGCATGGGATTGCTGATCCTATCATATTTTATAACTAAATCGAAATCCTTTTTTTTTTTTTTTTGCTGGTTCTGACATTGACTTGCTAAGTAAATTCATGTAGCGTGCTCTTTAATTGCCTTTCAATAAACAATTTTTGTGAGGGGAAAATGGGAAGAGAGTGCTTCAGAGTACTGTTTGGTTCAGTTTTGATGAACGTGTCTCAACGCATTTTGATTTTAACTGTAAGTATGAATTTACCTGCCTGGTTTGACAGCGTTTTGCTATTTCAGTGTTTGGTAATTCAATTTTTAGGCATATGAGGATTACTGAGCTATTTATGTATTATCCTATCACCTCACCAATTATATCTTCGACTTCTCGTTTTTTTCTTTCGCTTGCCTAAAAATGTCAATATTAAAATTTGGAGTAAACTGTAATCTGTTATGCTTATTTGGTTTTAGTCGATGGAGCATGGACCGACTGGGGACCATGGACTGAATGTAGCACAACATGTGGTCCAGGACAACAGACACGTCAACGAAACTGTACCAACCCCCCTGCTGCTTTTGGCGGGAAAGAGTGTCCAGAAAAAGATTCTCAAGAAGTCCAGGAATGTAAACTTGTGGCTTGTCCTAGTAAGTATTTTAACACCTACACAAAGTTTACTTTGCTACCAAATTTCTCGGGAACTATGGAGATGGATTACTTGGCAACTCTCACTGCTCCTGTCGTGGATTCTTTCCCACCGGCTTTCCCGGAGTTGCAGACCGTAGTGTTTTATTATTGAACTTATGCCTATCTTTTCAATTTTCAGATGCAGTGAATGGTAACTGGGGCGATTGGGGCGCATGGTCAGAGTGCAGTGAGAAAGAGTTCTGTGATCTTGGTGAAAAGAAACGCACCCGTAACTGTGACAATCCAGCCCCTGCCGAGGGGGGTGATCCGTGCATTGGCTTGGACACTGAAGATGAAATATGTCCTAAAGATAACTGTAAACGTAAGGGGCCCAGAGAGGTCACGCAAATTGCGCTATGAATTATTTTTAAATTTAATGAACCTTACTGGCTGTTAAGTGAATTCTTAGATACTCATAATCCGCTTCGCTTTTCATTAATCTATTCTTTTGTCTTTTTATTATTTTTTAATGTTTCTTTCTTGTAACCTTGCCTACCTTGCCCTCATTGGTTATCTATTTTCTATCTTTATCATATATACACTACCTTCCACTCTTATTCTCTCTTTTACTCCGACGAAGGACTAGCGTCCGAAACGTCAGTAAGTGATCTCTCTTATTTTTTACGGTGTAAAATTTACTGAACTTTTTATCACAACTGTTTCATTAGAAATACCGACCCAGCCCACACTAGCTTACCGCTAGTTACCATATGAATTCTTAGATTATCTTATTAGCATTAAAACTGAGCATCTGGAAAAAATATCAAGTGGAATCCCGGATTTTCGTGTATCAAAATAGTCCCTTTCACAGTTCCCTCGCCATTGAAAGGTAGCCGTGCTCTTGCATCGAAATTAGACGAATGGTGAACGGTTTGCAATGTAGTTATACCTTGTACAATCATTCACATGCCACCATCATTACAAGGTCATCTCATTTCTTTCTTTGATGGAAAGGCAAGGCTACCTTTCAATATGGTACAGGGAACAGTGAAGGGGGCTATTGGCATTCGTAACCTCTATCAACTTTCTCTATTCATCCTATCGTATACCTAAAATATATAGATTATATAAATACCTATATTGTTTAGTAAACAATTCCCGGCCATTGATAGACCATCTTCTATATCTTAGCGGCCGATGGAGATTCGATTCAAGTCAAACCGTCATCATTCATCGCCGAATCCTGTAAAGCCGATACAGCTTACTTCGCTGGGGGTACGAAGGCCAGCGAACTTCCCGACACAATCTATAGCAACCAATTAAAAGGCATCGCAGATGAAATCAAGACAAGCTACTTCAGTAAGACAGAGGAGAAGAAAAATAAGGAAACAGTCACAAAATATTGCTTTCAGCCCTCAAGACCTTTGTCGATAGCGAAGCTTGAGAAGGTCTTTCCCGGGTATACCCAGGTACCTTCTTTACCTGAATTCAAAAAGCCTGCTGGAACTGTCATTTCCGCTGGTCTGTCTATATCACTGAAGGCGGATGGTTCGTTGTTTGCAGGTACGTATTAATGTCTATTATTTACTAATAATCAGAATAACAATTGCATTTACGATCACTAGAAGGGATTTCTTTGTTGATACTGTTGATGGTTGCATGTCATGCAGTTGCATTTTGCCAGGTTACTTCTAATAATAGTAATTAGAGCTATAGACGCTGGGTGCAGTAATGTGCGGTAACTGTAGATAAAGTGGCCATGGTAGCAAGGTATGCTCGAATTTGGTTGGTTCAGTAACCGCAATTTTTGAAAAGAAGAAGAAGAAGAAGAAGAAGAAGAAGAAGAAGAAGAAAAATAAGGGAAAAGACAGCTTTTCACATAGTACGGACGGCTGACAAGCCTCATATTCTCCCTCCTTGACCCAGGCAGTCCGCGTGTGTCGGAATCGGTGTATGCAAACGTTTTATGGGTCATACTGATTAAATTCATTATCATTTTTTTTTTTACTCATAAAGGGGAATTCAGTCTTGGAGAGTCCGGGTCCTACTCACCTATCAAAGGAGTTAAGCTTAAAAACACCCGTTTCTTCTTCAAAACCACGCCAGGAGAAAGAGAAATCGTAGCGTATGGAAAACACAATTTTGTTAATAATGTCTTTGACGTTGAAGTGAAGAAAGGACCGGACATGAAGGGAAAAAGTAAAGGCCAGACAGACTTAGGTGAGATTATAGAAGCAGCTGAATAATGTAGTAAACCATCTTAGACTTAATAGAAACGTTAAATTTCGCATGAGCCGAACTTAATAGTGGTCTCTAATAGAGTTAACGAACATTTTCTACATTTTCGAAATCTCGTGTTGTTGGAACAAAAGATGCGCGAATTCTTTTGGGATCTTGTTGTTTAGAAATAATAGTAAAACTAAGGAAAGTCCACATAAGCCGTTCTACATAGGAGAGTAAGTTAACGATTTCCATTTTTTTCCACAGAAACGATTGTAAATACACTATCACTTCCACAAGCCACATCCCTAGTGGGAAGCCCAGCAGTTACTGCGCAAGATACCTTGAAAAATCTCTTCCTGGATTATCTTGTCAATCTTGGTCTCTCTAAGGTCCAAGTGAATGGCCTCTCAGAAGCAGCTACTTCTACAACCCAACGAATTTCCGGTGCAGTCGTTTCAGGTGACACTCAAGAGCTCTTTTATTTAGAGATCATAAAACAAAAGGACTTTGCTATTGGATTGAGTTCAGATAAAGCAACGTTTCAAAATTTTATGGACATGATACTTAAGAAGTTGAAAAAGAAGCCGGGAAGTTTTGAGCTCTTTGGATCGATGACAGATACAACGGTAAGATTTGAATGAAGTATCTTAAAACATAATTTGTGTAAGCTAAACCTTGGGCACAAAGTCCCACTAATGCCATTAAAACGTCCAGTGGTACTTAATGTCGACTGACTAAGATGTTTCAGTATTTGATACTATGTCTTTCTAGGTTGCCTCACTGTCAGTGTTGCGCACCAGAATTATATTATACGATACTGAGTGCCTCTTTTCCTCTCACCAAAGTCCCACTGGGCTCGGTGTCGTATATGGTAGAGTAATTTGTTGTTGTTTCTTTTCTGGGGGTTCTCCGGTTTTCCTCCCTCCGCAAAAATCAACTTCTAAATGCTAATTCGAATATTTATTCCTTGTCTTTTCTATAAATGTTGATTTTCTTCTCTTTTGTATTGCTTTTGCCCAGAAAGGTTTCAAAGTCGAACCAGCGACAAAATTCGAAAAAGAACCTTTAAAATCTGCAGCTGGGACTTCCATGAAAGAGGGTGCGTTTTTTGCGATACGTACTAAACTACCTCAAACATGCCAAAGTAAAGTTTGTGAGCTGGCCCATGCAATACTCGGCAAGGATTCCTGGCTTATGTTCACGGGAAATGCGAACAAGAAAGGGCTGGAATTTACAGCCGCTGTACTTGACAGGAAGATTACTGAGACAATAAAATTTTCAAAGCTAGAACTTTATGTGAAGGTAAACGATTCAGTGAAGTCCAGATATTTTATCTACCTACCTACCTACCTACCGACCGACCGACCGACCGACCGACTGAATGACCGACTGAAAGACCGACCGACTTACCACACTTATCCTACCTTTCAACCTGCCTACCTAATCTTCTTACTACCTACCTACCTCCATCCCAACCTACCTACAGATAAGCACACACCTCTGCCTACCTACCTACCTACCTACCTACCTACCTACCTACCTACCTACCTACCTACCTCTATCAACCTATCAGCCTCTATCAACCTATCAGCCTACCTACAGATAAGCACACACCACTTTCATTGATATTTTTACTTTTTATGTTATTTTTCGTTGAATGTTTCTGTTTGATTGAACACTTTTTCCACCAATATATATGAAGAATGATTTTTTTTTCCACAGGCCAAATTCTTGCCACCAACAGCTACCGTAGGGTTCAGAATGGCCATCAAATTCGCAGTCGAGGGAGAGGTTTACAAGGACAATATACTTCTACCGAAAACAGAACTCACTTTGGGTGGCTCTTTGGAAATATCTACTCCTCTGGTGTTTGGTACCACACTTGAAATGAAGGGTATTTGGAGGAAGGTGTTTGGAATTTCCTTCTTGGCAATTGGTGATATTAAGCTGAGGTAGGACTGATGTTTAAATGTCACTGGCGTGCTTTGCACAGCGCGAGAAGTAACCAAGCAAGTCTGACGCGATCGGGCTTTCAGGCGATATTTTCATCTGTATGTTCCTTCTCTTTTTCAGCTTTAAGATCAGTGCTGCTGGAATACCAACACAGTTAGGATTCTCTGGCACAGTACAACTAGGAAAAGACTGCTATTATCCCCAAGACTTTGACAAAAATGTAAGGCTAGCTGAAAGATTCTTCAAAATATATTATTGATTAAGATGGATTACTCAATATAAGTAATTACTAGTGAACTGACTAGTATTTCTACCAAAATTTTCCTACTAGTTGGCGAAAGATATTTCCATTTGTATATGGATAATGCCACAAGAGGCGGATATATTTTCTTCAATTATGCAAGGCAGTGATCAAAACCTCATAAGCAAGACAATTAAATTCATCAAACCCCGAAACAAGCTTTTGGCTGATCCAATTCAAATCACGTTCACCTCACGTTCACGAACATTTGATTCCGGCCAAGAAAGATAAAAAAAAAAAAAAAAATTAGCTGAAGCTTCTGACTTCCGGTGGTTAGTTGCTTGTAATATGTTCATATCTTAAAATTAAGACTTGATTTCGAGGTTTTATTCGCATGATACTTCATGTACGGTACAAACAAGTGGATCACAATATATATGTATTGGTAGGAATAAAATAATATCTTGATCCCGCCAATAAATGACCCACTCCAAAGCGCGCCCTTCCAGGGTTTTTTCAACGGTCTTATTGAACCCAGTGCATTTTTCTACAAGGTTTATCTTTTAATTGCAGGGAATGTGTATACAAGGAAGAGTTGATTTCAGTTTAGGTACAGAATTGAGCACCCAGTACGTATATGGAGACATATCTGCTGTAACGGTCGGTAAAGTCTTCCGAATGTTTGGATCAAAGCTTGAGCTACCAGAGAAGATAGCAAATAGTGGATTTGAGAAGGAAGTGGTGGTAAGAGACCATTATTATCTACGGGGGAGGATATGGAGAAAAAAGGAAGTTTTTTAGTTTTCTTTTGGTACCTTGATGTCGTCTGGTCCTCCCCCGTCCACCACTCAAACACCCTTGGACTTAGACATTTTTATTGGGTATTTAGAATGGCACTCAGAGTATTCAGTGGTATCTTTAACCCATTTTTTTATTCATCTAATATTTTGCTCCTGCAGTTTTCATTCGCAGGGAAAGAGCAAACCATAAACTTCCAAGGCGCCGAAAAGAAGCTCAAGACTGGATTATACGTCAAAGGAGCATTGAACCTGCTTGGGTTCAGTGTAGTCACAGAAATACAAATCAGCACTCAAGTAAATGAATTTGATAACCTTAGAGCTGGTTTTCGTATGAGTGCATGGGAAACGAGACGGCAAATTCCCAATTGCACTATAGCCGTATACTACATCTTACCGTAGCCGTAACAGCGGTGTTCCTGCATGGAAGAATTGTTGGAAGATAATTAATGGAAAGCCATTTCAATACTATGTCGTACCGTGTACGTGCTGTAAGGCAGTACCGTATGTTCCCCACTCATAAGAAAACCACTATAATGGTGACATCAATTATCTGTGATCCACGAGCATCTTGGACATTGTTGCAAATGTTATTGACAGGAAGGCGACGCATTTAGCAAAACATACCCTCTCTCTTTCATTGTAGATCATTTTTTGCCAAGTCGAACTTTCACCTTTTGAGCTGCCCGGCAAAATCATGCTTGTTCGATCTTTGACTGACAAGAAGAAGGGACCTTTGTTCTACGCCAAAGCTACGAGAGACCCGTTGGCTGTTGAGGTCTGTATTTCTGTATTTCTATATCAAATACCTCTCCTTACAAAACATATATCATTTCTGATATTGCGGAGGGGGAGGGGGTGACAATAAAATAACATTTAGAAAACCTGCACTCCTTCTCGGAAAAGAATGGAAAAGCCATTGTTCATAAATAAACATATATTTAATTGACCTGCTCCCTATGGAAACAAACATTTTTGTGGTCTTATCTTCAACCCTGTATTTTTCATTACTTCCTTCCTCAAAGACAAAGGAAACACAAGCCATCCTCTCTGTTAAAGAATGAGCGGTTCTAAGATGCATTTTAAAACATTTCAGTTGTTGGCTGTCGGCATTAACTGTGAAGTGATCACCATTACCCTGTTACAAGGGTTGGGGTGCCCTGCTCGCCGTTATGCGTTCTGTGCGGCGTACATGGTGAAAGCACACTAACTAGCCTTGTAACGTATTTCGTGCCAGTCACGTACGTAGCGCATCAGCTGTTACAATTCGCGCAACAAATTGAATAACTTTATATAAGACCAGTTCTCGAGCTAGTACCTGCTGATAGAGTTTTGCATTAGACATTTGAATTCAATTTGCGAAGATCGAATTGGAAGTGCGGGTTTGTGCAGCGAGGAAAGGACAACTCCGGATTCGCAGTTTGCTATAAAAACGTAAAAAGGGTCATGCGCACTTCAAAAACGGCTTGTTATCATAACCTGAATCCCAAAGGGCCTAATACTCAAGTTACTATTGCCAAAAAATTATCCCTTAACTTTTAGTTTACTTCTCATACAATTGCTTAGGTTCTTCTCCAAGGAGCTGCAACAATTTTTGGCGTCGGAACAGAGGTCAAGTTCCTTTTCAAGCCATCGTTGATTGAAGCTACTCTCAAGTTAACGCTGCCAGTTGGTCAACTGGGTGCAGAGGTGTACGTGAAGGGGTCATATGGCTCATCTTTGAAAGAAACTGGCTTCACCGCCAAAGTGCAGATAACAAGTGGACTACTAAAGGTAAGAAGAGTTATTATTAGACTCTTTTCGTGTTTTTGTAGTCTTTTATCGTCGGATACCCTGAAACAACCTCTGGGATGATCAAAGTCGGTTACGAATCAACTAAGTCAAATGAAAGATCGATTTGGAATTGAGCTTGTTAGGTTTTGCGCAGGGAGAATTCCAGAGAAAATCCCTCGAATTAAGAGAGAGACCCAACAAACTCTACCCACATGTGATGAGTCTACTAGGGATAGTTCAGTGATAGGGATGTGCCGCTGGAATCCGAAAACCCTGAACCTATCTAAGATAGAAATATCTTGAAAAAACATACCCTGTTCAAGACACAATACTAAAAATCCTAACCCTATAAAAGACCAAAGAGAATGTAGTGTACTACGCTGGCCTTGATTCTCTAAATAACAGAATCATGATATGGTTGTTGGTTTAGGTTCAGAAAGATGCTTCTGAGGATGTAGAAAAGACTGTAAATCTTGCTCGTGGAAAGATACAAAATGCCAGGGATAAAATCAAGGAACAGAAAGAAGGCTGTGAAAAACGTGTTACAAATTACTGCGAGAAATGCCAACAGAACGTCTGCGATTCAGTAAGAAAACCATCATACAATCATTGCAGGATGTCAGTGACAACGATAACGACAACGTCAACGCGGATAACGACAATGACAATAATAATGACAACGACAACGACAATAGTTTACTTTCGCTTTTTTGTTTTTCCCACTTCAGGTTTCAAAAAGTTGTGAGGCAGCATTGGATCGGTTTAAAAACTACATCGGTGAAGCAGCAAATAAATTTGGTAAGCAAAGTAAAGCCTAATAAACAAAACTATCGGGGTATCCAATTTGAAAGGATTTTTTGTCCCATCTCATGTACATGTATTTTTGAACCCATCCGCCCATCCTTTCTTCTTTCACGTTCCGTTTAGTTTTCAATTGCGCGGCGATTGTGGCAGACGGGAAGGGGGGGTCATTTGAAAAACTGCTCATAGTATAGACTGCGAGCAGTCCCTCTATTTTCCTTGGTCATGCAGTATCATGTTAAAAACAGATCAGGAGATGTTGCAAATGCATCTTCTAAAGATATCTAAAGATTTATAAGAAACAAACGGAAACAAAAAGACAGAATTGTTGCGAAGCAGTCTTTAAAGTACTTTGAGCACTTCTTCACGACTCAACAGTTTCTGTAGCATTGACTTTAAACGTCTTGATGTTCCAGACGTTGGACATTTACTCAACATTTTTTTTTTTTGCTTGATACCCACCCCCCCCCCCCCCCCCTGAAAAAGTGAGAAGCTGATATGCATGGAAGGCGATTGAAAAGAATCTTTTCTCAAGAGAATGACACTTGCATGGTCTGAAATGTTAAATATTACGCCTTAGCTAAAAAGGCCTATTGCTTTAAGTTTAAACGAGAACTTCTCCTTAATGTTTTCACCTTTGCTCATGTTCAAGGTGGGTGGTTCATTGGTGCAACGAAGAAAATGGCATCAAAATTCAAGAAGCAACGAGAGCGCAGAAGCGTCGAGTTCTTCCCGGGTCGAGCTCAGATGATGACACGTTTGAGACGCAAGAGATTCGTTGGCAATTATCTTTGTAAGACGTTAGCTCCGGCAATCTGTAAAGGATCAAGGAAGTTTTGTCAAGGTGAGCTTAAGCCATAACCCTTAACAGTTCTGTAGTTATTAACTAGTTCGTTCGGAACTGTTTGTTGACGGAATAACGTTTTTAAATCTTTCGATTTAGGTTCCTGCACACTCAACAAGCACATCACCAAAGGTGTCTGCAAAGGACTCGATCTGGCTCACAAGTCTCTCTACCTGGTAGAAGACAGTTTCAATTGGGCAAAGCGGATCCACGATGTCGTGATGAAAGATATGCTCATTGTTCATAGTATTGCCTTTGAGCTTGAACTCTCTTCAGACTTGGGCGCAAGGGTTGCAGCATTAATTGATATCACGATCATGAAGGTCCGTCGAAAGATTGGTCTTGACATTAGCTTGGCTAACCTGATAGAGATGGCCAAAGAAATTGTCAACAAAGCTATTTCTGAATTCAAGAAAATGTTGACCAAGAGATACACAAAACCTAAATATGATAAACCAAATAATGTTGGCGATGTTGTTGTTGGAGGTAAGAGGATATAAACTAGTTGTCGTTGTGGTGCGCGCACACCCCTGTTGTGGAGATTTCTGCCACTGGTCTTGGAAGTCATAGCAGTCTTAAGGCTTGTATTGGCTAGTGTCTTTTCGCCTTGGGTAATAATATTAAGATTATTAGGCTCTTAATTTGAGGCCTAATGTTTTACCATGTCATGTGGCATTTCATTGAAAATTGAAAAAAAAATTCGCATTAGCGTTTGAGAAGAAGCATCAGCATGAACAAAGTCAACAAATGATTATATTCTCAAGAGAATAAGAATTACACATTGTATGAAATGGGCAAAAACAAAAATATAAAAATGGAGAAATGTTGTCACCAAGTTGAAAAGGTCTATTTTCAGTATTCAACGATCCCTCATCTTCCATTTATTTTTTTAGCTCCATTTAGAATCAAGAATGTTGGTAACAACATGTGCATGAAGAGTCCAGGTTCTGATAGCAAGGGAGCAGGTGTCAGTACCAGTGCCTGCTCTAATGCAGATACCCAGTGGGTCTACACTCTGACAGGCGCTTTAATGGTAAATACTAGATTGTTTTCAACTATTTCTAAGGGAATCAAGACATAAAGACAAGGCGGCCATTTTGATGTTATTAACCAAGGAAGCTAATGAAAAATCTTTTGTCAAAATACCACCAATATGGAAGCGATGACGTAATGTGCAATCGAAGAATATTGAATTCTTTATTTATCCCTTCCATTCTTAGAAACCAGAACACCAGCTCCTCCTAAATGAATTCCCTCGTTTTATCTTCACCTATTTTTTAAACAACAAATATTGTCATAACTCATAACTTTGTTTGATGTGTTGTTCTCTCCTGTGCCACGAGGGTTTTCTCCGGGTTCTCCGGTTTCCTCCCTCCGTAAAAATCAACATGTGAGTTGAGAGTTGTATGTATAGAATATATAATGTAGTGGTAGTGTGTGTGAGAGACAGTGGGCCAAATTGGAAACCAGTATCATTAAGTTACTGAATTTGAATCCCACTATAAAAAATAAATAAATAAAAAAAAAAAAAAAGTAATTTTTACATTCACATTTTTCTTCCTTTCTTTAATCAGAACATACACAGTGGACTATGCCTGTCATTCACTGGTGCAGGTAAAGACCTCAAGATCGTTCAACAAGACTGTAAGATCAATGATAAGAGCCAACACTTCACATGTGAACACAACAGAATCTTCTTGGCAGATAGTAAAACGGACTGCTTAATTGAAAAAGGTAATTAATTCTCTGTTTCAGGAACATTTAGAATTGGGGATTTCTATTATATTTTTACATTTAGCTAGGCAAGATGTTTTCACATTGCAGACCGCGTGTCATTACCTAGAGTATCATTTCTTTGTTTAACAGTTGTTCATGAGAAGACATGAATAATATGGGTATAAGTATAACGAAAGAATCATATTCTTTAGAATAACACGTACGCGTGGCGTGAATTGGGAAAACATTACACTCAACCTAAAAAATTGTGATAACGTTCTTTCTCAATCATTCACCTTATATAATTTTTTTCCATAATTATTTATTTGAAATTATTTATTCAAAAACATCATTCTTGTCATTGTTAACATCTTTTCCCCGACGATGGGTCAGAGACGCGAGAGCTCGGAATTAAATTAATTCTCAAGATAACTGTGTTGACGAAGCGTATTCAACCCCAAAATGAAACCAACAAATAACCATATTTTGAACTGAACCTATTTATGTATATCTTACAGCGTCAGTGGTCACTGCGGGTCCATGTACACCTACACCAACAGATGAGACTGAAGACTTTGATACTCCCGAAGTAGAGAGATGGGTTGTAGATGATGATCCTAGACTGAAAGTGTGTGATAACTTTGTACAAGGTAAGATCTGAGGAACAGGGTAGGGGTGGTGCGACAGAAGGCTAGGTAATGGGTTGTAGATGATGATCCTAGACTGCAAGTATGTGATAACTATGTACAAGGTAAGATCTGAGGAACAGAGGAGGGGTGGTGCTACAGAAGGGTGATGGGTTGTAGATGATGATCCTAGACTGAAAGTGTGTGATAACTATGTACAAGGTATGATCTGAGGAACAGGGTAGGGGTGGTGCTACAGAAGGGTGATGGGTTGTAGATGATGATCCTAGACTGAAAGTGTGTGATAACTATGTACAAGGTAAGATCTGAGGAACAGGGGAGGGGATGTGCTACAGAAGGGCGATGGGCAATCCAAAATGAATAAAGTAAAAGAAATCGTGATAACAGGAAGGGGATGGCTGGTAGCAATACAGAAGGGAACTGAGTTGGATCTAAGTAAATCTTAAAAAGAGAGCGAAGGCATACAACAGTATTACCTTTTATCATAGTCACATTTCCAGTCGTGATTATTAATTCAGAACGTACCAATACATTTCATATAAGAGGAAGGGAGGAGAATTGCGGGGAAAGGAGAGCAGAGAAAAGCAGAGGAGAGTTGAGGTGAGGTTACGCGAAGAAGGAAACACTAAACGAAGATTTTTACATGCTCTTATGTTTATTCAGATTTAGCTCTCAACAAACCCGCTACACAGTCAAGCAGCTTCAACCAAAACGATCTCGACAAAGAAGAGCTAAAACTGCTGGATCCAAATGATAGAGACACAATATTAACTAAAACCGGACCTGAGCTTGCTGTAAATGGGGACATGTCCTTTACTCTACGAGAAGGCTCTTGTTCACATACGTCCCAGACTAAGGACCCCTGGTGGAAAGTGGACCTTCTTGCTGAGCATATTATTACTGATGTCAGCATTCAAACTCCTAGCGGTACGTATTATAATCTATTGTACATATTATCGTTGTCGTTGTCGTTGTCGTTGTCGTTGTCGTTGTCGTTGTCGTTGTCGTTGTCGTTGTCGTTGTCGTTGTCGTTGTCGTTGTCGTTGTCGTTGTCGTTGTCGTTGTCGTTGTCGTTGTCGTTGTCGTTGTCGTTGTCGTTGTCGTTGTCGTTGTCGTTGTCGTTGTCGTTGTCGTTGTCGTTGTCGTTGTCGTTGTCGTTGTCGTTGTCGTTGTCGTTGTCGTTGTCGTTGTCGTTGTCGTTGTCGTTGTCGTTGTCGTTGTCGTTGTCGTTGTCGTTGTCGTTGTCGTTGTCGTTGTCGTTGTCGTTGTCGTTGTCGTTGTCGTTGTCGTTGTCGTTGTCGTTGTCGTTGTCGTTGTCGTTGTCGTTGTCGTTGTCGTTGTCGTTGTTTACATGATGTGAAGGGTGATGTGAAAGTGGACTATATTAATCCCTTCTCTTTTATATCAGCTTGATTTTTAAACATATTTTTTTATCACAGAGGGTCCCAAACTAGATGCATTAGAAAACTTCGAAATTCGTGTTGGCATCCTACAAGAATTTCAGAAGAATCCAATGTGTGGTGAAAGAGTGGCAGCAACTCACTTGGGTGAGCTGTGGACATCCACATGTGATCCAGCCATCCCTGGTCGGTACGTGTCTGTGCAGACATTTGGCGAGAAATACTTGACCCTCTGCGAAGTAGCTGTGTATGCCAGGAAAGGTAACTAACTAATATTACGATGAATATGTTTTCCCAGAATAACTTTCGTTCTTGAAATTTGATTGGATGAGGAGCACGTCGTATATATCTATTATCAATGTGATGTCATAGTCACCATTTTGGTTGAATGAAACAAAACATGAAATCAACAAACGAGGAATAGCTTTTGGAAATGATAATCAAAAATCCTACCTTTTTAAATCAATTACTTATCGAAACCAAGTAACCAAGTAACTCACATTCATTAATTAATGGTACCTTTCACGTCACGTCAAAGCAGCTCAATTTGGAGGACAAAACAAAAGAATTTCAATGTCATGAAAAGTGGAACCTATTGTTTTGTCCTCCAAACTGAGCTGCATCCAGACGTGATCCAGGGGGTCTTGCGGTGCACCCCCAAATAAATGTAATTACAAAATAAGTCAGATCAGGGTTTTCGATGACGTCACTATATCGTACCTTTTTTCATTTCGGACACCCCCCCCCCCCCCCCCCCTTATTATTGATTTCGAACACCCCCTTGCAAATTTCTGGATTCGCCCCTGCAAGGGCGGGGTCTACAGTCGATTTATTATCATTTGTACCTGTTTTTATTCAATAAGACAATCAAGGAAAGTGTTCTACTGAACTCAAGAGAAGACGTTCCAACATCGCTACTATGCCTCACAGAGAGCGTGTTCTCAAGAGAGCACAGATCACCTATGGACGGTATGACTAGATGTCATGATGACGAACGGTCATCCAGTGCATTGATTAAGAAAAAGCAGGAAATCAGACCTTTCGCCAATTCGCTTGAGTGACCACGAAACAATGAGTCCAAGTCGAGGTTGGACTTGATGTGTAATACATTTACAGCCTCTTCCCCAGACTACTCATTGCCAGTTCTCCCAAATCCAAAATGGTGGACGGAGTTAGCTTTCAAAAAATAGATGAATCTCATGAATCACCCTTGATATCGTATACGTATTCCCAACAGACCGCTCGATTTACTTCCATTGTCGGATTTCAATCTGGGAGAGGCTGGGACCAAGCTATTGTTTTATCCAGATGGAAGTCGGTAGTATATGCTCAAGAACAATATTTTACATGCTTGTACGTAATATCTAGAAAATGAGCTCGAATCACAAGAGAAGAGAAAGAAAGAAACATAAATTAAGCATTGAAAGGGTTAAAGAAGAAGATCCTTGGGGAAATTGCAGAAAAATGGAGCTCAGAATTTGTTCTGACATAAGAATCACAGGAAGATTGAAATAAGTTATTCCTTTCGTGTGCTAGTGGTTCTCACAACTAGTATTTGCGCAGTTCCAATGCCAAACCATTATCATCATTACTCGGTTTTCTTTTCTCGGCTGAAATCATGCAATTAATTCATGCGACTTCCGTACAGAAAAAAAAATTAGCTTGGTCCCAGCCTCTCTCTGTATTTTATCAAGCCCATCCTCGATTTGGAGCCATTGTTTCGGGTCAATCAAGTTTAGGCCAGAGCTCTTGTGAGCAAACTGATTGTACAGTGATGTTGTGATATTCTTTAACTCAGTAAATTATTTCATTTGAAAGCGCTGTGGGAACGGTTATGTTGAAACGTAATAGTATTAAATCTGATGGACGAATATAACATTGCTGTAATTATATACATATACCTTATTTTTAAGGGTATTTTAGCGCTTAATTTGTTCTGTAAAATGTACTCCAAATCTCTTCTTATACGTATTTTTATATGTTTAACATTTCCGTTTTCTCTCTTTCTATCGCTCTCTCTCTCTCTCTCTCTCTCTCTCTCTCTCTCTCTCTCTCTCTCTCTCTCTCTCTCTCTCTCTCTCTCTCTCTCTCTCTCTCTCTCTCTTCTCTCTCTCTCTATACGAGCAAGTTTGCCTTGACGGGCTTTAAAGAAAAGTACCAAGTTTTTCTTTGTCAAGTCTCCTTGTTAAAAAGGCTGACGTGCCACTTTTTGTTTGTCAAGGAAAACTTGTCAAGGGAACTAGTTTGCTCGTGTAGATGAACTGAAAAGCTGCTGCAACCAGAGGCTCTCGTTTCTCGGTGCTGACCAAGAGGAATGTTGGGTCTGGGGATGAGATTGCGGCACAAGTAAAACTTGTCAAATACAAATTGTCAAGGAAAATTTGTCGGGAATCCTTAATCGTGTAAATGCCCTAAGGGATGCCCTAACAATTTGAAAGTACATCACTTCAGGAAATGGCTAGCTAACTATTGATAGAATTTAATATGGAAAAGACAAACGACTGACATGACTGCAGGGCAGTAAGAATTAGAGAGGATAGACGTTACTTTAGAAATAACGTTTTCCCATTTCTGACTAGTACGTGTCATTCTATCGGTTATAATATTATTTTTTTAAAGCTAGTTGTATTCAATATTCTTGTGCCTTACGCCCAAGCTCATGCTGAGTTGATACTGAGCATCTATTGAATGAATCTATTGAATTTTTTAAGAAAAAAAGAATATAATTCAGTCCATCCTAAAAATACATTAGATAAGTAGGTACTCGAATTTTAATGGAAATCGAAACCAGCGAGAACCAGAACTCGAACACTTAACGCTAAATGGGGGTCGACAATTTAATATGGTAGTTCGATGAATTGATAATGAACCTGTCCGAAAATCAGTCGTTCATAGATCACGGCGCCACGGAACATCAGACAATCAAAAGTCGGTCGATTTGCTTGGCGAGGTCATGAAGTTTCTTCTCTACATTCTGGTTGTTACGACTCTTATATCAAGAGGTACGTTGACATGTTTTTAGCATTCTTTTGAAACTTATTTATAGAAATTACCACCAATAGATTATAATTGTTTACTAAAATATAAACATACAATTCATCGGTTCTATATCCTTTGTTTGCACTAGTTTTATTAACATGTAATGAGATACGAAACAAAATACCGGAATCGTGGCCTAGATATACGAACTGTTTATCATTGAACAGAATATCGGGATGGAAATTAGTGTCAGTCCCACTAGTTGAACTGGGCAGTTTCACTCAGAGAATGAAATTACCAAGACCATCCATCTCTCGATTTGTTTGTTTGTTTGTTTATTAGCTCGTAATTTTAGTAACTGACATTCAACCAAGCACTAATATAAATATTTTTTTCATAAACTTTTAGTTAACTTTAGGATTAGAAATCTGTTTTTTTTTTTAGGTGTTACGTTGTTTTAGTGGCACATTTTATATGTTAGGGATTGGTACGTAAAGAGGGGAGGCTGATCTTCACTCTTTCAAAAATCACCTGCAAGAGGCAAGCTTTTTTCGAAGAACAAAGGATAGCTTCTTTGTTTGTTTTTGGCTGAAAAGAAAACTGTTATTTATAACATTATTGCGTGTGTAAATCATGTGGTACTCCACTGTTTTGTCAAGGATACTTTTTAAAAGTTAATACTTTATCAAGTGACTACTTTATATATTTTTTACTTCTTGGTCCATCACGATTTTTAGAATTTTATATCAAGGAACTGGTAGTAAAAATGAAAATAAATGCTTTGATAAATATATCAACAAAAATATTTTTTGGGGGAAACTAAAGTTTCTTTTCAATTGTAGAAAGTTTTCTACTCCACTCCCCTAACAACGTCTTCCTATATAGATATATAGATATATAGATATATAGATATAAATATATACTATGATATTGAATTGTGGATTGAAGATAAATTAAAGACAAGACATCCCTTTAGCTGTTGAAGCCTGTCTGATGATCGCGTAAGCGTGAAATTCTGAGTAACAGCTAAAGTGATGTCTTGTCTTTAATTTATATATATCTTCAATCTACATCTACATCTATATTTCTTTACTATGATATTAATATATTTTCACTTGAACTATTATTACCAAGCAGATTAATTTCTCATTTTCGCGATCGCAACAATTGATATATTGGAAAAATCTATTCTATATAAGATTTGCACAAGGGATAGGGACTTAGGGTAATTTAAATCAGTACAATTAGTTCCAGAGGATTTTTAAAGATATAGTTAGTTCCAGATGCTGTACACAGAAAGGTTTCAATACCTGCGTCACTTGCTGTTCGGAGGTACCTAAATTGATTGAAAACGTCTGTGATGTCTTGTTCTTTTGTCTAGGGGATATCAAGCGTGTTTTAACTGTTCCATTTTCAATTATTCAATTTCAACTTCAGCTGCTTTTTTTCCCTTCCTTTTCTTTCAATTTCGACTTTCTTTTCACATTTTGAAAAAACATTTTCTTAAAATACAGCGCCTTTAAAATAACATTGTTTTTTTTTGTGTGGATATAATCTTGTTACTGCAGGCAGGTTCATGATTCATCGTTTTATAATTATTTTCTCTGACTTAAAATGATCGAGTTCGGTGGTTTTTGATAGATCAATCATCACAATTTGAAACCAGATTTCGAATTAATTATTCATCTTATTCATGGTGGCTTACTCATGGTTTTTTCCCGTCTTATTCTTTTTTAGTCTTTTAAGACTAGAAAAATACCAATTCTGTTTTATGGCTTTTTAGTAAAGGTTTCTTTCTTTCCTACCTTTTTTATTCCATTTTTTTTCTTTCTTTTTGTCGCACTGCAATTATCTGCGCATGCGTCTGGTAAGAGTGGCGCACGCGTCTATTTTCCCGCCAAAAAAAAAAAAAAAAATCACTAAAACCAACGTAAACCAATAATTAATGAAATATCGAATCAAAGAGTTTAATTTCGGCGATTAAAAAAATAATCGATTTCATCTTCCATTTTTTAACGGTTATTTTTCCCGGAGTTTATTCTTCTTTCTGCTCATGCAGCCTCGGCCCGATAGACAAAAAGGGTCATTAAGCTAAGGAACTCGAGGAAAGTTCACGTATTCGCTTATGTTTTAATATTTATTTACTAATTTTTATGTTTTCATACAGTCCGTAGCAACAGAGGTTATCATAGAAAGCCAAATGTCAAGAAGCAATTTATTCCTGTTTCATACTACTTCGATTCAAATGGAATGGTTGATGATGCTGGAGCCATACAGACACCGCTGACCACACAGCCATTAGAAGCTGGCTCATATCCTGATAGTGTCGACGACGCTGTGATTAGAGATGAGAACGATAATTTTCAAAGTATAACCCCACAGCAGGGTGATGACCAGGAACGTGTCCAGCAAGAAGACGGGGGACACGAGAGTGGACCGAAAAATGACATGGAATTTGACTCCGAAGCTAGGCCACCTGCCAACCAGGAAGATTACCAGGAAGATTCCATTAATGATGTCCTACCTGGTAACCAAGTGAACCACCTGTTAAGTAATGGCGTTAACGCCAAGTCGCCTAGCAACAATACCAATTTCCAGGAAGGGATTGGTACTGACCATTTTTTGAGCAGGCCAGAACTAGTTGGTAATGTTAGCAGTGATCATTTACCAGACAACCAATTGGAAAAAGGCAGGAGCAAGGGAATACCAGCCTTTCATACAGGTATATCTTCGTCTTTTTTCTACCCGATAAACGGAAGCTTGTTAATAATATTTATCAGTTTTATGTTGGAGAATGATCTCATCCAGGCACATACAAAATCAATGCCGATTGACGAGTTAAGGGGGTTTAGATGCCGACAAATGATGCAACCTCATCCCACGCACGAATGATATGGCAGCAATGCTAAAATTTGCAGTGAGACCAGTTGAGTTACTCATTACAGCGCGACGCGCAAAAGTATGACCACTTTTAATGTATTCGCATACTTCTTTGCACGGACTTTTTGCTTCAAACGAGCTTTTACAAGCCTTATTTGCTAAAACCAGACAGCTTGGCATCAATTGTGTCGGTTTAAAGTACAAAATCCTGTGCATAGTTTACAGTCTAAGAGCTGAACCATACAATCAGCCAGTGTTGACCGCCTAAGGGTTGTAATGCTTGTCCGTACCACTAAGGCGAACCGCTTAAATTTTCTGAACGTGTTCTTTATACAGAAGAAGGCCTAATATTTGAACCTAATCAGACGCTGCCCGATAAAGGCGTGACCGCGGGAAGTACTGGCACTATTATTCCGGATCATGTAGGATCTGTCAGCCAAGGTACAGACATGGTGTAATCTTTATCAAAATGATTGTATAAATGTGCATAGATATGCACAAATTGAATCAAATACATTGTCATTGTCATTTTCATAGACAGCGGAGTCAAAGGTTCGACGAATGTAAATGCTATGGAAGAAAGCAAGGAGCAACAAGGTATGAAAGAAACAAAAGATTATACGGACATTAAAGAACTGGATGGTAGTCGCTATATAGATTATGGACAATTACTAAGCTAAAGGCAAAGTGCGACATTTTGTTAAACAAAGGTGATTTCGGGGGATGAGAGGTGAATTGGTTGGCTAGCCACTCCATTGGAGTTTTCAAAATAAGAATGACTGGTCATGAGTAATACAAAATGTTGGGGAAACAATATGATGGCTTTCTAGGTAACAGCTACTCCGTTGAAATCATTCTGGATCTGCTATCGTAAGGATAGATTTCCTCCAAAAACTTTAACTCATTCGTCCCTAAAACCAGAATCTACTTTCAACTTGGATATACCTAACTTGCAAGAACGTTGTCATATAGAAATATCAAACAAATAATTAACAAATTGGAATTAATTAGAAATATTTTTCTTCGTTTTGATTCTAAAGCCCCCTAGATTGATTGATGATAAATGTTTAGTAATATACCAAGAAGATAATCTCAAAAATATCAGTCTATACCTTCAAAACAGTGAACTAATTACGTATGTTTTGCAAAAATAATTAATTCCTATTTGGTAATTTTAATTATTTTTATATGACAACCTTCTTGAAATTAGGTGTTTTCCCGTAATTTTTTGATACATTGATTTTTATTAATCGTGATTCTTATTGGTCTTCTCTTTCGTTAGAAATGATCTTGAACAACGAAATGTTCAGCGACACATTGGTCGAACAGAAAATAATCAAGATCGAAGGCAAAGTTACGACACCAAAGTATGAAGGAGACTGTAAAGGACTATGGCTCGTGTTCGATGGTGGACATGTCAAAATTAGTAGCAAGTCCCTTACACCATTACCTAAACGCGAAATGACATTCATGACCTGGATTCGTGTTCGTAAAACAGTCCCTCGAACGACAGTGTACTCGACGGCCGCTCCTGGTGGGGGTCTTCAGTTGCTTGAGGTGATCCCGGCATCCAACATGTTGAGCTCTATTCTAAGGTGGAAGGTTGATACTGCCAAAAACGATAACCTTTTCACCATGCAGACGGACGAGATCATTCCTTCAGGTATGTTAGATTTCTCTAGCTTCACTCTGGTTGCGCAGTAAGCCTGCGTGCGTGATGTGACGGCGTGAACAAACAAGGGGCATAAAACACTCTTCTTTTTGGAGCAACGAGATTTTTTCCTACACATCTTATTTTGTTGTATTTTTTCTAGTATTTCATACAAAATACAGGCATCCAGACCAGCTCCCACCGTTTTACGGAAAACGGGCAGTAGCTGCTAATCTCATATATTGAAGGCACAACAACGACCGGTTCGGAAAACGGCCAAAAAATTACAGTATTTGAACTATCAAACTACCAAATGAGAATGAAAAGGGTTGTCGCTGACTATTTCATTTTTTTCCGATATTTTTATCCTGTTTCTGCTTTGGCCTGAAATACATTCCCTAGTACTAGAAAATACATTGTACGGTGCAAAAGTTCCCTATGCCGGACTAAGGCACAGGTAGCCCAAGCTATGCTTCTGAATATATATAGAGAGAAAATGTATGGCAGATCAAAAAATTTCTATATTTTTACCGCGTGACAGGGTTGTGGACTCACGTGACTGCCAAGTACGATGGAACCCAGAGTAAAGCATATCTCTTCGTAAACGGCGACAAAACAATCAAGATTAAAGATGTCCCACCAGGCAAAGATTTGGTGTGGGGGAACGATATTGTGATCGGAGGTTTAACAGACGCAGCCGGCAAAATTACCTTCAAGTTTCTAGGTGGAATGATGGACATGCGATTCATAACAAAAGCCTACAAGCATATGGAGGTCGAAACAGCGTCTTTGCAGTGTAAGCCAAAATATGGAGGTAAAGATGATCACGTGCTGCATACATCTATTTAAAAAAATGGTTGGTTAAGGTTTTTGCTTGTTGCAAGCTGCATCTTGCTTGTTGTTTAACAAGCTTGAAATGCACCATGTTCATATGCAAATAATGTCAGCACAAAATGAAATATGCTGGAAAAAACTGCAGACAAAGTTTGGAAAATTTTTTATCGTTTTGACCTTAGCTTTTGCTGCTTGGATTCACATCATTCATAGTACATTTGGGGCTTGGTATGCAACAAGCAACAAAACCTTCACCAACCTTTTCATTTTTAAATAGATGTATATTGAAACTAAATCTAAAAGTTCTTTGTACGTGGGAATCATATTTGGATTTAACAAGGCTTTTTCCACGTTAATATAGCTGTATACGTGCTTACATATACCTGGTGAACTTTTATGGCTAAAACTTGTGTCAAACTCAAGTCGTTTCGTGACAATTTTAATTTCTGTTCTTGTGTTTCTTGTTCTCTCGTTCTTCTTGTTATTCTTGTTGACTTCTTGTTCTTTTTCTTATTCTCAGTCGTTCTTCTTGTTGACTTCTTAAATTTGTTATTCTTCTCCTCCGTCTGTCTTTAAGCTTTTTGTTGCCTTGGTGTTCTAATCGTAACCTTTCTCAACAGAAATAACATATTTGGTGACCGTGTGTTCTGGAGACAAGCTAGGTTCAGGAACAAATTCAGGCGCCTACATACAAGTAGTCGGGGAAGAAGGCGAGTTTGGGGAAGTCAAACTTGGAAGCAGTTTTTCCTCCGGGTGGTAAGAACACTGTGTTTCATCAATCGACCTTTCCTTGTCATTTACGCCATCAGGACCATGTTATTGCTTTCTTTTCCTATTGCTCTATCTGCCTTGTTTTATTCACCTATTGCAGTGATTGTTATTCTGAAAGTGTTATTTGTTTGCTTTAGTGGCAAGACAATCACCATCTATGGTCCTTTTGTTGGTAAAATTCAGAAGATTAGTATCAGGAAGGACAATAAAGGCGTTACTTTTAAAGACTGGCTTCTTGACAAGGTATATGGGTTTTTAGGGCACGTTAATACTAGTGTTAATAGCATCACAATCGAAACTAAGTAAAATGGGATTCGAAATCATGGGTATCCTCAGTCTTATCTTGTGAGAATTGAAATGACAGGCAAGAAATGCCATGGGCTAATCAACTGAGTCAGAGCTCGGTAACTCACAGATAAAGCCCGGAAAACAACTTCTGGGCTGAACAAAGCGGTCAGGGCACGGTTAACTCACAGATGGAGCCCGGAAACAACTTCTGGGCTGATCAAAGCGGTCAGGGCACGCCTAACTCACAGATGGAGCCCGGAAACAACTTCTGGACTGAACAAAGTGGTCAGGGCACGGCTAACTCACAGATGGAGCCCGGAAACAACTTCAGGGCTGAACAAAGCGGTCAGGGCACGATTAACTCACAGATGGAGCCCGGAAACAACTTCTGGGCTGATCAATGCGGTCAGGGCACGCCTAACTCACAGATGGAGCCCGGAAACAACTTCTGGGTTGATCAAAGCGGTCAGGGCACGCCTAACTCACAGATGGAGCCCGGAAACAACTTCTTGGCTGATCAAAGCGGTCAGGGCACGGTTAACTCACAGATGGAGCCCGGAAACAACTTCTGGTCTGATCAAAGTGGTCAGGGCACGGTTAACTCACAGATGGAGCCCGGAAACAACTTCTGGGCTGATCAAAGCGGTCAGGGCACGCCTAACTCACAGATAGAGCCCAGAAACAACTTAACTTCTGGGCTGATCAAAGCGGTCAGGGCACGGCTAACTCACAGATGGAGCCCGGAAACAACTTCTGGGCTGATCAAAACGGTCAATGAGGGCACGGCTAACTCACATATCAAATTGCTATTTTTCTGATTTGCATTTTCAAATTTTAAGCCTCTATATCTCTGAAATGAGAAGTCCACAGCGTGCAAAATTGTGCCATCGTATTATAGCGGAGCTCCCGCGCGGGCCTTCGGCCCGCGCGAGCGGAGCACCATACTTAAGAAAAAATGGTAACCCATCGAGTTGATTTTTCATGGCTTGATTTGTCCATACATACATACATACGTCCGTGTACCACTTTGCACAGGGTTCCCGCGCGCTTTGCTTACTCACAAATGCACAGAAAAATTGCAATAATGTAGTCAAAGATGGATCAAGAAGTATTTTTTTCTTATTTTTGCAATGCGAAAAATACGTTTAATCGAAGTCATGTCTGTCTTAAAGTGAACAAAAACAGTTTTTCGACTTTAGCGACTTGTTAAAGAAGATTTAGCGAGGAAAAGCGAGGGAAGATTCTTAATCTTACGATGAATTAAGTTTCGTGACTGAAACTTCAGTGAGAGAAATAGTGGCCTGTGGACCAGAAAAACCTGATTATACTGCAAGAGTGATATTTCAGTTTCGTAGAAAACACTTCATAGAAGGTAAATTCATTAATTTTAACTAATATTTCGTAAAAAATCGACAAGAAATGTGTAAACTAGCTGAAGAAACTCTCAGACAAGCCAAGGACGTTGGTTCGGCAAACATTGTCAGAGAAACTTGGATAGTTTGTCGTTTTTACTGCATTCTAGATTTTTATCATCTTTTTCTTCATTACTTGTGAACCAAAAAAGCGATATTTGAAGCTTTGATTATTTGTTTTTGATCCCATTTCAAGTAAAAAGGCTAAGACTTGGTTCTTTGAAAAAATATATTTGACGGCCAGCGAACCTTACGCGAAGTCAAAACAAGATTCCAGTTTCATAATCATATGAATATTTTGACATTTTTATAGATAATTTATTCTAATGTTGAATGAAATATGAAAAAGGAATACATATCACACCAAATATTTGCTATTTATCGGGATTTTCCAGCTATTACTATTACACAACCGCAAAAATGATGAGCTTGTTTTTTTTTTTATAGATAAGCTTATGTTTTTGTAAGACTTTTTCGCTCGATAATAAAGTTAAGAATAAATCTAAAAAAAATACTTTTCAAAGACCAACTTACTAACAAAGAAAATTATTATCTTGCATTAATGAATATGTCTCTTTTTACGTGTGAAGTTCAAGTGAATGTAAGCTTAAGCTTATGAGTAATATTTTCCGACAATTTTCAGTGTAGTTCACTTTCCACCTAAAAAACTTACAACTTTGATTACTAAGATTTGCTGAATAAAATCCTTCGTACTATACATGTATTCATATGTTCTACAATCTATAATTATTATTCTTCGAATTGAAAAGTTTTCTAATGCTATTGAAGGCTTAAAATAATGTTTTTTCTTTTAGTTTTTCCTCCTGGATTCTGGTAAAATCAAACGGAAGTGGTAACGCTATAACCAGCGTTATGCCGCGTCACACAATTGTCACGTTTTTAGCACTAAATATACTATTTATGGGAGCTCCGCTTTTAGGCAGTGCCTAAATCTATATATTACCCTACATCTGTACATGCAGAAGTGATTTTCAAACTGAACCGTCAAAATTGATAGGCATATTATGTTTTGTAATGTAAGCTGATCTAAAACTTGACGCTTTTTCCACACAGATCACCATTAGCGTCGAATCAATGCCAAAAGTTGGCGAGGTCTATGAATTCAAGTGTAACTGTAAACTGTCTGACAAGACCACGCTGCAGAAATTTATAGATGCCACTGCTTTAGGTATTGCTTATCTTTATTTACTTACAACCTTCTTAGAACTTCACAACTTCATGCTCATCAAGTACTTGTCTTAACTTTCGTTTAAAATTGTCAAGTTTTATTGATACCCTGAAACAACTGCTGCACTGTTCAGTCAAGGAATTTCTAACTCTATTTATATCTTTTTCCATGGCAACAAGAAAACGGGGGCTGGTCAGCCTGGTCGGAGTGGAGTGGATGCGGTACAGGGATGTGTGGTGGGGACCAGAAGGTTCGAACAAGAGCATGTACGAATCCTGTGCCTTCTGAAGGAGGAAAAAAATGCATGTTGAAAGACAAGATTTTTACTACTTTTGATAATGAAAAAGCACCCTGCCCAGGTACGTTTAGAATCATTAGATTTAATGTCAAACCGTTAATTTGATTTAGAAGTCCCAAGATAAATTGCATAGGCTGCTCGGGGAGGTGGAACGGAGGAGAAGGAGGGGGATGTTAAGCCACCGCTCCCCCATCCCCCCGACACACACACACACACACACACACAAACCACATTTTTCAGGAATGTCTGTTAGTCTCCTTTACACCTAAAAAAAGGCCGCCCCCACGGATTTTTGGCTGTTTAACCAAGCTCATTCCCCTTAACATCCTCCCCTTCTCCTTACTTGAAAACCGTATCGTCGCCTCTATTGAGGGCTAGGATTTGATCCATCCACAGCCGGGATACACGTGGAAAAGACCAACCGCAAATCCCACCCTGCAAAACGATCCTTCAAATACCGAGCAACCAAATTATGGAACAATCTGAATAACAACCTAAAGCAATCTCCCATCATCAAGAGATTTAAGACTGACCTCTTAAAAAAACTTTTGAAAGAGTAATTTTTAGAAACATCCTCAATGACTTAGCAACGTTCTTGGATTATCTATTTATCTATTTATAGTTAAATAGTGATTTTGATTTATAATTATATATTCATTTGTAATGGACATTGAAAACCCCTATGCGTAATGCTTCATTAAAGTACGTAAGTGTGTATAACGGAGTGATGAGAAGTTAGTCTCCATCACGCTCGGTCCTCAGACCGACAGTTCTTATTGTCTTATTCTTTCTGTGCAGTTGATGGTAACTGGGGAGCTTGGACTCCCTGGTCAGAGTGTGATAAGATCTGCGGTGGATCTAAAGTGACAAGAACAAGGGTATGTGACAACCCTGCTCCCAAAAACAATGGGAAAAACTGCGCGGGACCAAAACAAGAGACAAAAATGGACTGTACCCAAGAATGTGAAGGTATAATCCTCTCCCTTTATCATCTTAGTGTCACTACTGTCACCACCATTTTTTAAATTTTATCCGCTGTCAATATTATTCCACCAGATATTCGCGTTTCACGCTTCTGTGTCAGAACACCCTGCAGTAAATCGTCATTTATTCCTTTTTCGTTGGGTAACATGGGTAGTAGGCGTGGATAAAACGCTGCCTTTCAATCATGGGACCCAGGTTCGATTTCCGGGATCGAAATTGTATGTAAGTTGGGTATTTCTTAACAACTAACTTCTAAATTCCAATTCGATCTTAGGCTTTCAACTAGTAGACCTCTTTAGTTTCGTATGCAAATTTTAATTGTCCATTTCAGATCACATGACATGTACATTCCGTTGAGAAATGTTCTTTTATTTAAATATTTACACATATGAAAGGTGGTCTGTTGGATCCTAGCTCTGTTGCCTAATGTAGAATATTCATTTCTTCTTCTTCTTTTTTTTTTTTAATTCTTTTTCCAGGATGGTTAATCAACATTTTATTGGCCATCAGTTCCTGTTCCTTTTGTTTAATTGTCATTCTTTTTTCCAGATTGGCCTGTCAATGGTAACTGGGCTGAATGGGGAGCTTGGAGTCCATGTTCAAAATCCTGTGGTGGAGGTGTTGTAACGCGTAAGAGAACGTGTAGCAATCCTGCTCCACTGAGAAATGGTTTACCTTGTGAAGGAGATGATACCGAGACTGCAACAGACTGTACTGATCATTGTCCAAGTAAGTA
Source organism: Anthopleura sola (assembly GCA_023349425.1). Lineage (NCBI taxonomy): Eukaryota > Metazoa > Cnidaria > Anthozoa > Actiniaria > Actiniidae > Anthopleura > Anthopleura sola. The sequence continues at coordinate 6,184,317 of JALHLI010000012.1, read as the reverse complement.
ATGATAACTCATTCATAACTTAATGATGAACCTTTATTCCTTGTCAATGAGACGTAGTTGACCAGACGCCATTCTGGTACCCAAACCCTTGTCAGAAACTGAGAAAGGACTGGTTACGAGAATGGTTCAATGATTTATATTTATCAACTAGCTTTAGTAAGTCTAAAACTAGCCTTCCTGTTATTCTCGTGTGCTTATTAAATCGTTGTATTTATAGTCGATGGAGCATGGACCGACTGGGGACCATGGAGTGAGTGTAGCACAACATGTGGTCCAGGACAAAAGACACGTGAACGAAACTGTACCAACCCCCCTGCTGCTTTTGGCGGGAAAGAGTGTCCAGAAAAGGACGGCAAGGAAGTCGAAAATTGCAATTTGGTAAAATGTCCAAGTGAGTGGGAAAAAAATTGAAAGTATAAGAAAAACAAAATTGACGAACAAGTTGAACAAAATCAAATTCAAGCAAAAACATTAGAAGATATTGAAGGATAATCGGGTCACGTGATTATTTTCTCTACAACTGTAGAAATACATTTAATTGTCAAGGAACTTCCCAAGGAACTTCTTTTAACTGTCGAACTGTCTGTTTTTTCTGCCGAAAACGACGGAAAAGGATATCAGATTTCTATGATGAAATACACCATGTGCAAAATTTATTGTTCTACGTGGTTTTACTATATAGTTTGGATAGTACAAACGCGCTAATTGGTCGGGAACTGTGCTTTATTAGTGAACGAAGCACGGTACGTTACTAACGACATCCGCGCGCGCTGCAAACTTTTCAAATCAAATCTTGAGGGAATTTCTCTTCTATTTGGCTTTTAAGTTGGATTCACCAAATTGTTTTCAGAAATGTTAATGTTTACATAATGAATATGAGGTTTTTTCAATACAATTCCTTGAAAGCTACTTTGTCAGACTCAGTTTGTCAGTTTTATCTGTTACACATTTCGACCTAACATCCCGCGTGCTCTATTTCCCCGCGGTTGAGTCATAGGAACTTATTTTCTATTTCTTAAATAATGATTGTATTTGACTTGTCTGTTTCCAGATGCAGTGAATGGTAACTGGGGCAAATGGGGTGCATGGTCAGCATGCACTGAGAAAGTGTTCTGTGACCAGGGCGAAATGAAACGTAAACGTAAATGTGACAATCCAGCCCCTGCCGAGGGGGGTGATCCATGCATTGGCTCGGATACTGAAGATGAACTGTGCCCAAAAGACAAGTGCAAACGCAAGTATTTAAAAAACTTACCAAGTTTTAGGCTTTTAGAAGTACAAAGAAACACTGAAACATCTTCTGAGATGATATGATCATAGTCAGGGCAATTAATGAATGATATCACTTTTGGAAGCTACGTGATCTCTGTTGCAAGAGCACGTTACATATACTTTGCTTTCATATAAGGTTAGATTGTCGAGTTTAATTTACTTGACGTCATTTCCTGTCTCGTGCGGAATATTCATCAGCTGAATCGCAAGTTTTCATCAGCATCTTTTCTATTATTGGACAGCACAGCCACGTAGTGATAAGTGTTTGACCATCGTTTGGAGCATATGAGATTCAAAACCTTGATTCAAAGACTTTTATTATAGCTGATTGAAACCTACCAAGCAATAGGCTTCTTTTGTAGATGCAATTTGTATGTGACCCTCAAACTCACACGAGATCTGTTATGTTGTTTCACTTTAGCTCTCGAGGGACAAACGATTAATCTCAAGCCAACGTCATTCATAACCGAGTCATGCAAAGCCAAAACTGCTACCTTCGCTTTGAACTCCAAAGACATTCCACAGTCGATTTACGCCGACAAGATATTGGCGGGAGTGAAAGGCATCATCACAACCAGCTACTTTGCCAAGGTAGAAGAAGAGCAAGATGATGAAAATGTCACGAAGTTTTGCTTTCTACCCAAGGCGCCTTTAGCAATAGAGAAACTTAAAGGACCTTTTCCTGGGTATGATAAGACGACATCATTACCTGAATTTAGCAAACCTACTGGGACTGAGAATACCGCTGGCCTGTCGGTAACGCTGAAGAGTAATGGAGATCTACATGCAGGTATGATAGGAAACGTAAAACTTCAGTTGACAAGCACAAAATCCTTTTAAATTAGTGAAAAAGGATCGGAAACATCTTCACGTTGTAGATAAATCATAGAATATTTCTCTTGGTTGAGAAGATTTGCAAAAGTTAAAGTTGTGTTTTGTGCTGCAAATAATAAGTATAGTGGTAGTGCGCATGCGCAAGAATGAAACCTTCTGAGCATTTGACTTGGTGTAATTTGACTACCCATCTCATCCCATTTTGTTTTGCTTCGTTTCGTTTTGCTTCATTTCGTTTCGTTTCGTTTTGAGAAATTAAATCCCTTGTAAACCGAAGAGCCACGTTACATTGTTCCTGCCCTAAAACATAGCTGTCTGGAAATTCCTAGCTCGTTTCACCGTTTGATTTGACTTAATATCTCATTTTATTTTATTCGTTTCTTTAATTTTTTAACTGTGTTTTTTATTTAGTGGAGTTCAGCCTTGGAGAGGCAGATCAGTACGCACCCGTCAAAGATGTCGTCATTAAACATGTCAAGTTCTTCTTCAAGGAAAAGCCAGGAGAAAGAGGCATCGTAGCGTATGGCCAACACGAATTTGTTAACAGCATTTTCGACGTGGAATTCAAGTTAAAATCAGAGCCAGTATTGGTTGGTACGAGTAACAGCAAAACAGAGTTAGGTAAGATACCCTGTCAATTTTCCACAAACTTTAAGTGTCAAGACATTACTGTCCTACTCATTCAACTTTATTTTACTCCGACGAAGGACTAGCGTCCGAAACGTCAGTAAGTGATCTCTCTTATTTTTTACGGTGTAAAATTTAACTTTTTATCCATACTCATCCATCTAGTAAGTGCTCAAGACAAGTCTTGTTTTGTATCTCCAGGAGACACCAAAAACCAAAGAGCTAGTTGGCCCTACAGCTAGCAGTAGGGTCAACTTACTTATAAGTAATAGCATGACTTGAGGGTGATTAGTGATTAAATGCCTAGAGCGGTATTAATGTAGTGTTTTCGAACCGTCGTGATTACGTCACAAATAGTAAGAAAAATTCCCGATCTAGTCCACGCATGCCCAAAGATTACTCAATGGGTCCCACAAGTGCTAGGGTGTTGAATAGTGTGTAGTGAAAGGTCATTGCTCAAATTTATCGATTGGGTCACCCAGCCATGTTCCCGGTGATTGTTATATGAGGGACCATGCCTCATGAATAGTGATGAGGGATATTTAATCTAAACATCCCTCATGGTTATATTCATGATTATATTCATGAGGGATATTTAGACTAAATATCCCTCATTACTATTCATCCAGGGGGATGTTAGACCTTAAACATCCCTCTGGAAACAATGGATCCCGAGGTAATCATGATATTATTATAAGTAATAGCATGACTTGAGGGTGATTAGTGATTAAATGTCCCCGAAAGCCGAGGGAGGTTTTGTTGAAGTCCCGACGCCGAAGGCGGAGGGACTTTAACTAAACCTCCCGAGGCTTGAGGGGACATTTAATCACCTAATCGACTGAAATGTCATGCTATAATTAGTTTGTAATATTATTTTACCGAGGGATAAAACTGCTCTTAGGAAATATGTTAGCTTTCGTACGATGCATAAATTACAAAGTTTTACAAAGCTGTTGATATGCGGCATACTTAAGGGAATTTGCCTTTGTTAAATGCGACAATGGCGAATTGAACCAGCATTCATTCATTCGTGGTGCTTTATTCTAATTCACTTTGGTTGGCCTAGAGCGGTATTAATGAAGTGTTTTGAAACCGTCTTGATTACGTCACAAATAGTAAGAAAAACTCTCGCCTAGTCAACGCATGCGCAAAGATTACTCAATGGGTCCCACAAGTACTGGGGTGTTGAATAGTGTCTAGCGCAGAGTCATTGCGCAAAATTTCCGTTTGGGTCAACTCGACCCAGCCATGGTCCCGGTGATTGTCTTATGAGGGACCTTGCCTCATGAATAGTGGTGAGGGATATTTAGACTAAATATCCCTCATGATTATATTTATGAGGGATATTTAGACTAAATATCCCTCATCACTATTCATCCAGGGGGATGTTAGACCTTAAACATCCCTCTGGAAACAATGGATCCCGAGGTAATCATGATATCGGGACTTCAACAAAACCTCCCTCGGCTTTCGGGGACATTTAATCACTAATCGCCCGAAATGTCATGCTATTAGTTTGTAATATTATGATTACCAAGGAATAAAACTGCTCTTAGGAAATATGTTAGCTTTCGTACGATGCATAAATTACAAAGTTTTACAAAGCTGTTGATATGCGGCATACTTAAGGGAATTTGCCTTTGTTAAATGCGACAATGGCGAATTGAACCAGCATTCATTCATTCGTGGTGCTTTATTCTAATTCACTTTGGTTGGCCTAGAGGAGCGGTATTAATGAAGTGTTTTCAAACCGTCTTGATTACGTCACACATAGTAAGAAAAACTCTCGGCTAGTCAACGCATGCGCAAAGATTACTCAATGGGTCCCACAAGTACTGGGGTGTTGAATAGTGTGTAGCGCAGAGTCATTGCGCAAAATTTCCGTTTGGGTCAATGCGACCCAGCCATGGTCCCGGTGATTGTCATATGAGGGACCTTGCCTCATGAATAGTGGTGAGGGATATTTAGACTAAATATCCCTCATGATTATATTCATGAGGGATATTTAGTCTAAATATCCCTCATGAATATAATCATGAGGGATATTTAGACTAAATATCCCTCATGAATATAATCATGAGGGATATTTAGTCTAAATATCCCTCATCACTATCCATGAGGCATGGTCCCTCATCTGACAATCACCGGGACCATGGCTGGGTAGCATCGACCCAATCGAAACTTTTGCGCAATGGCTCTGGACTACACACTATTGAACACCCCAGCACTTGTGGGATCCATTGAATAATCTTTGCGCATACGTTGACTGGCCGAGAATTTTTCTTACTATTTGTGACGTAATCAAGACGGTTTCAAAACACTTCATTAATACCGCTCTAGGCCAACCAAAGTGAATTAGAATAAAGCACCACGAATGAATGAATGCTGGTTCAATTCGCCATTGTCGCATTTAACAAAGGCGAATTCCCTTAAGTATGCCGCATATCAACAGCTTTGTAAAATTTTGTAATTTATGCATCGTACGAAAGCTAACATATTTCCTAAGAGCAGTTTTATTCCTTGGTAATCATAATATTACAAACTAATAGCATGAAATTTCGGGTGATTAGTGATTAAATGTCCCCTCAAGCCTCGGGAGGTTTAGTTAAAGTCCCTCCGCCTTCGGCGTCGGGACTTCAACAAAACCTCCCTCGGCTTTCGGGGACATTTAATCACTAATCACCCTCAAGTCATGCTATTACTTATAATAAACGGGGCCTTACTCTGACGATTTATTTGCCCCCGAAGACGACTTCTCGACTCTTTATACAGCTTAAAAAAGTAGTCACTGATGAAGGAAATGAACTAAAGGAAATCCGACTTTAAAAAGAGATAGACAGACCTAACCTGATTTAATTTTTTCAAATGACACAGAGGCTATCATCAACGCGTTATCTCTTCCACAAGCAACATCCTTGGTTGGAAGCCCAGCTGTGCTCGCCCAAGATTTTCTTAAAAATATCTTAATCGATTACCTGGTGAACCTCGGTCTTTCTAAAGTCAAGGTAAATGATCTCAAGGAAGCACTCGGAAACACAACTAAGAGAATCTCTGGCACCGTCAAAGTTGGTGCTACTGAAACGTTTAATGTGGAAGTTATCAAGCAGAAATATTTTGCGATTGGGTTGACTTCTGACCAAGCATCTATCCAGGGAATTATGAATAAGCTGCTTGCCAAGATCAAGCAAAAACCCGAGGAGATGAATATCTTTGGCTCTATGATTAATACACAGGTTAGATTTATTGTCATCATCATCATCATCATCATCATCAATGTCATCGTCATCATTATCATCTTCATGCATTGTCATCATCATTGTCATTAAAATCATTGTCATCGTAATCATTGTCATAATCATAGTCATCATCATCATTGTCATCAACATCATTGTCATCAACATCATTGTCATCAACATCATTGTCATCAACATCATTGTCATCAACATCATTGTCATCAACATCATTGTCATCAACATCATTGTCATCAACATCATTGTCATCAACATCATTGTCATCAACATCATTGTCATCAACATCATTGTCATCAACATCATTGTCATCAACATCATTGTCATCAACATCATTGTCATCAACATCATTGTCATCAACATCATTGTCATCATCAAGCATTGTCATCATCATCAATGCCATCGCCATCATCGCCATCATCATCATCATCATCAACAATATCAACATCATAAAATTGTCATCATAATAGGTCATATCATCATCATCCTCGTCACCTATATCAGTCATTATTATTATTATTATTATTATTATTATTATTATTATCACCAGCATCATCAACGTCATCCTCATCATCATTATCTCTTTGTCATTATCAGTGTCAGCAGCGTCAGATCTACTGCGTGATATCGCAGTATTAGGCCGGGTTTTAAAAGACCTCGAAGTTCACATGTGCCGAAACTAATGCAAATGAACTCAAACAATGGGTTTTGCTCTTTTGCATTAGATTTGACACATGCGAACTTCGACGTCTTCGACGACCGGACTTTTTCTTATTCTCGATTGACTTCTGCCATATTTAGTTCAATTATGTATAGCCGGCAAAACTCAGTTAGGTAACACAGCTTATTCTGCAGTTTATTCTTAGAATACGCTCAAAGCTTATCATCACAATTTCATCTAACTTCAGGTCGGGATAGCTTACGCTCAAAAAGGTTTCAAAGTCGATGCAGAAACAAGCTTCGTGACAGAACCTTTAAAATCCGCCTTCTCTGGAAACGCAATGAAAGAGGGTGTCTTCATAGCCATGCGTACACAACTCTCTGAAACCTGCAAGGGCAAAGTCTGTAAGTTTTTCAGGGCTCTTGTTGGTAAACCCGAAAAGGCCAAGGACACTTGGCTGTCTTTCTCAATTTATGGAAGCAAGGATAATTTGGAGCTTACAGCGTCTGTTCTTGGTCGGCAAATCACGGAGAAAGTCGAGCTTTCGAAGTTAGAGTTGACTTTAAAGGTATAGTTCATGCATGTGGCTTAAACTACGTAGAAAAAAATGTCATTTGAGACTTCCATTGTTTCCCACACTGAATCATTTACTATGTAAAATAATGCACAATACTGACTCGCAATACTGTCAACGGTACATAACACCCAGCTGGGTTGACCTTCAGAGCAAACTCAAGGTCAACCAATCAGGATTGAGGATTCAACATCGTATTTTGATTAGCATTTCTCTTTATTCTGCCAAGAGAATTTATGAAATACGTGTTCTTCCTTCTTTAAATTTATCGTAAACACTAGTCGAACTCCTGGCGGAGTTTTATTTCAATCAACGAGAAAAGTCTACATTGTATACTCGGAAAATGCTCGAAAAATGCTAACCAATAAAAGGGACCCATAATTCCTTTCGGGGAAGGCGATCAACTAAGCTGGACGGCACTGTCAAAGTGTCAACATTCTATGAACCAATCAAAGAATGAGAGGCCACTGCTTAGCCAATGAAAATGCTTAGACACGCTACCGCCACGGTCAAGGCACGATATATGTCCGTACTGAGTTATATATACAAAATTTTCTCATTAACGTCAACTGACATGGTACTTGTCGTCTTCCAGGCAAAGTTTGTCCCTCCGTTGATCACGATGGGATTTAGAATTGGTGTCAAGCTTCCTAGTCCCAATGGGGAAATCTACATCGACAATATCAAGCAGCCCACGGAAAAGATGACTTTCGAAGGAATGGTCAGTTTGTCGTCTGTTCCGACAGATTTGCTGGGAATCGAAGTTAAAATGAAGGGAGTTTGGAGAAAGGCATTTTTGATTCCATTCCTTGCTATAAAAGACATTAAGTTTAGGTAGGTCCGCTATCGCATACTGAGGGCGAATTTACTCGTCTCTTCAATTTTCATTTGCTAAACTGTGAATAATAATAACTAGCTCCCCCAACATAAATTATGAATGATCCCTAGGAATAGTCAAATTAATTAAAGTGAACCAGGCAGGAGACAGTTACATAACTGACATAAAGTGACATAACTGTTTTTCTTTCTAGCTTTAAAATATCTACTGCTGGAATACTATCACAGTTTGGATTTGCTGGCGGAATAGAGTTAGGGAAAGATTGTTATTTTCCAGAGGACTTTGGAAAGGACGTAGTAAAATGAGGATCCCAGCTGCAATGATCTGCCATATTGTTGGTTTTTATAGCCATCATCTTGGCTGAAATTATCAAAACATTTAGTAAATTAAACCCCTTCTGGCGGCTGGGATATCGGCTTATGATATCCGACAATGATAAATGGTCCAAAAAAAGAACATTTGACCGAGAAGCGAAGCTTAGCTTTTCTCATCCAAGGACATCATCAGCCGATATCAAGCTTTGGATATGCAAAGTCAAGTAGCACTAAAGCCTGGTTTTCACTATTGACGCAAGGGCAGTCGCAAGCACAAAACACAAGCAGGAATACCGTTTTCACTACGACGCAAGCACAAGCGCAAGCGCAAGCGCAAGTGCAAGCGCAAGCACAAGCACAAGCGCAAGCACAAGCACAAGCACAAGCACAAGCGCAAGCACAAGCACAAGCACAAGCACAAGCACAAGCGCAAGCGCAAGCACAAGCGCAATCACAAGCGCAAGCACAAGCACAAGCGCAAGCACAAGCGCAAGCGCAAGCACAAGCACAAGCACAAGCGCAAGCGCAAGCACAAGCACAAGCACAAGCGCAAGCGCAAGCGCAAGTGCAAGCGCAAGCACAAGCACAAGCGCAAGCACAAGCACAAGCACAAGCGCAAGCACAAGCACAAGCGCAAGCGCAAGCGCAAGCACAAGCACAAGCACAAGCACAAGCACAAGCGCAAGCGCAAGCACAAGCACAAGCACAAGCGCAAGCACAAGCGCAAGCACAAGCACAAGCATCAAACTTTTTTATCCTTCCGCTTGTGCTTGTGCTTGTGCTTGCGTCGTAGTGAAAACCAGGCTAAAGAGATATTGTAAGGTTAACGACCCTGACCTTAATTATATGGCTATGAACAACTAATCAGGGATCAACATACGGCGCCAAGTTTGAATTTTCTTGTGGTCTTTTACAACAAGCATTCACGTGACTGTTACTAGATAGCAAAAAAATCGGACTTCTTTATTTAAAAAAACTTTCGCATGATTACTAATGTCATATCCGAGACCTTTTCCAAAATAATGTTTTTCTCTTTTAAGATACTTTCAATTTTAATATATCAATTCATAGTTTGCTTGTACCTTGACCTGAAAACAAGCCGAATCGATCGTTGATCTATTTTCTGTGTTTTGATAGGGGAGGTGTATCAGAGCAGACGTGGACTTCAACCTGGGCGTAGGAATGGAAGCAAACTACGTGTATGGCTCGTTGTCTCCAGTAACTATTGGAAAAATCTTTCGGATGTTTAATTCAAAGCTTGAGATACCGGAGAAGATAGCAGACAGTGGTTTTGAGAAGGAAGTCGTGGTAAATATTATCATTGATAGTGTCTTTGTTTGTGCCTGGAGTCAGAAAAAGAAAGGGTTCACTTGTTCCTCGCTTTTTTAATAGTACAACCATTTGGACCCATTCGCCTAAGGGGAATACAGGACAAGGGTGATAATTTACAACCTTCAATAATTTATTGATGCCCTGAAACAACTTTTGGGCTGCTCAAAGTCATACTCACAGATCAGACTCAGAGTTGGAATCTAGCGTGTTAGGTTTTGTGGGCGGAGAAAAACCGCAGAAAAACCACGGAACACGAAACCACGGAGAACCAAGAGAAAAACCCTTCAATCAAGGGAGAGACCCAACAGACTAGTACTCTGCTCACATGTGATACCGAGTTCAGGAATCGAGCCTGAGGTCACAATCGAGTGATCGGCCTTCTTGCTCATTCAAATATTCTCTTTTCTTCCTTAAGGTTTCGTTTTCTTCAAAGAAGCAAGTTATTAAATACCAAGGGGCTGACAAGGAGCTCAAACCAGGACTAAGCATCAATGGTACACTCACAATCCTTGGATTTAAAATAGCCACACAAATTATACTCGAATTGCCGAAGGTAAGAAAAACGAGTATTTCCCATACCTATAATTGACGCTAGAGGGATTAGGTTGGACGTTAATATCGATGTGAAATTAAAATATTTAAGACAGTTCTTTAGCGATATATTGAATGAATTTTTTTAATCATATGGGATAGCATTCGGTTGCTTTCAGAGAAACATAAAACATGTTGCATCGCCTGATGGTGAAAACTGTTCTCTACCAACTTTGACTGGCACTTACTTACTGTGTATATTTCAAACAGAGAGTGTATTTCAAAGTGGAACTATCTCCATTCAAGTTGGGCAAGATTGAGCTTTTTCAGTCGTTGGCTAATAAGACCCTTGGACCGGTCTTTTCTGTAGACGCTAAAACAGACCCATCACTATCATTAGAGGTACGTAAAAGTCCCAGCCTCTTGAACGCACGCTAGGACAATTTTTCCCGCCAATTTTCCAAGCTTGCGCCTGGTACGGTTTCCTGTGGCTCAGCACTGATTCTCTCAATAGGCTTTGACATGGTGCAGCTGATGTGTGGAGTGCGACCTTGCTGAAGACAAACTTTAAAAGGATTTCATACGTAGCAATGTTTTCTGCAACAAAATTATAAATATAATTAGACGATTTTCAAGATGCGCAGCGCTTTCAATAATATTGCAGCTGCAGACATGATCTCGATGCATTTTCGGGTAGTGTCAATAGGGCGCATGATCGTGCCCGAAAATGCCTCTTCTTTATGTCTGCGCCTGCGATATTTTTGAAAGCGCTCGCGCATCTCGAAAATCGTCTATTCTGACTAGAACTATACGCTGAATTAATAAACGTCGCATTCCATTAGGCTGAGAAGATAACAATATTTCCATCAATGCTGCAGGACGTATTCAAACGATGCCGGAAAGTTGTTACGCGCAACCTTACACAAGAACATCTTGATTAAACGTTGGCAAACGTTGAGCGCAATCTCTGCAGGTCGAGTTCACGAAACGAAACTAGTTGCGCGCAACGTTGCAGAGGTAAACCTCGATTTCACTTGGCCAACGTTGTGCGCAACCTCTGCACTTCGTAGTCCTACAATAAAACTTGTTGCGCACAACTTTGCAGAAGTATATCTCGATTCTACTTGGCCAAAGTTCTGCAGTATTAGCGCCATTAAGCATTTCGATGACAAGGCTGTCAATAAGACGTTTTAGGATGAAAAAACCATATGCAGCTTTAATATTTTTATATCACATATAACCCTTTATAAACCTTTGCAAAAGTTATTTAGAGCCCAACATTTATGAAATTTCGTGAACAATTATGAAATGTACGAGAGCGCACGTGAACTTTTCTGATCAAGCAGATCACAACAAGCATGGTAAATGATTAAAAACTATTGTCATATTTTTATTTAGATTAACCTCAGAGGAGCCACCAAGATCTTCGACGTGGAAACTGAGATTATGTTTCATTTCAAGCCAAAATTAATCGAAGCTAGTTTTAGGCTGGGCCTGCCACTTATCAAATTAGAAGTCGAAGTCTATATCAAAGGTACCTATGGAACTAAACTGAACGACTATGGCTTCTTGGCTAAGTTGAATGTGACAAGTGGATACATGGAGGTAAAACTTTTCAGTTCAATAGACCTTGTTTGTGGCGTTACAATAGTTTCCCATTACAGACCACATGTCGTTACCAAGAGAATAAGATTCTTTGTTTGAGTTATATCCATATTCATGTGTCTTCTCATGCGCAATAGTTAAATAAAGAAATGATACTCTAGGAAATGACACGTGGTCCATAATGGGAAACTATCGTAACGCCACGAATATCCCTCGTGGCATGCACACGTGATTGTGTCCTGCAGCGGGCCTATTAATATTACGCCGGGTAACATTCCTCGTGGCACTTGTCTCATATGTTGAATATAAGTTTCAGCTAACAATTCCACTGCTGCAGGGGTTTTATTTCATTTTTATATTCTTCATACAAGAATGGTTTTGTTACCCATTCATTTAAACCAAAGAAGAAATTAAAATGCAGTTCTTCTTAGTCGAAGCGAAAGCGAAAAGGTGTAGAGATTATGATTATTATGAATTATTATGAATTTCTTTTTTCTTTTCCCTTTTGCTGTTGCTTTAGATTAATAAAAATGCCTCTGCGACAATTTCAAACCTTGTCAATCGGGCAAGAACTAAGATACAGGAAGCAAGAGACAAAGTTAAGAAACAGAAAGACGAATGTAAGAAAAAAGTAACTAATTATTGCGGCAAGTGCAAAGACATTGTTTGTGACACGGTAAGAATTCTAATACTAAAATCGATATAAGGGCAGACTTTATAATAATGTGACGAGTAAAACATACAATGATGATAATGGTGATAATGATAATGATGATGAGCGATGATAAGAATAGTAATGATGATTTTCATACACTAATCCGGCGGTGATTATAATACTACTGATGACTG